>VZRZ01006446.1:532354-591508 GCA_013398175.1 Climacteris rufus | reverse complement strand
CCCCGCTGCGCGACGGGACGGGGCGGGAGCGCGGCGGGGACGGGGGCGCCGGTGTTCAGCTGGCGGGGTTCCGGGAGAGCTGCCTCCTCGTCAGAATAACCGAAAGACCTCTTGAATTTGATCTGTCGGACACCTGAGGTGCCTTTAGTTCTTCTTCTCTCTTGCCTGCTGTTTCCTCGCCCAACAGTGCAAAATCGGTGGGTGTAACTCGTCCCAGACCCCGCTCCGTCTCGGAGCAGCGAAACGGCTCTTCCCTGGGGTAAAAGGGACCTTTCGGAGCGCAGCACAGCCAGTGTAACCTTCAGTCCCCCCACAGCGGCCATCCGTTCTCATGGCCCTTTAAATCCGCGAACCAAGTCAGCTAGGGAATGATCTCTTGAAAGTGCGTTCACGAGAGGTATGATACGAATGTGGTTATTTATAGCGCAGTTTGAAAAGAGTGAGACCTTTGTGTGCTGTGTTTTATTTAGGAGAGAGGCTAACATGGCAGATCTGCTGCAGGAACCTTTAATAGTGCAGATGGAGGGATTTGTGTCTGCGTTAAGCCCAGAGATTGAATGAAACATCATGGGTCAAAATTAACAAGTTATACGTTTTCTGAATAGTGAATACCTCTGAGCTGATGCATTTGATTATACTTTTAATACTTCTAAGTGCTGAAATAGAAATCTGTCACGGGTTGTTATATAGGAATGCTGAAAATCATGCATAAAAGTAGAAATGCAGGTGAGAAAAACGACAGGATGGAAAGCATGTGAAACACATTCAGTGATATGTGGATGACTTGACACTTCTTTCACTTTAATTTGGTTAACTGAAAAGTTGGATGCAGGCATTTTGGCTGTGGATATGCAATTGAATAAAAAGAAATGGCATTTATAATGTAATTTACCTAGCGAACTTTCTTTTACAAAGATTTTTTTTTAATGCATTGCAGTGGTAGAACAGCTCAGTATTTTGTTCAGGTCTGTATAAGGCTAAGTCAGAAGACCTCAATCATCAGCATATTAATTTCTGTGGATTCAATTAAGGAAATAGCAACAGGTGTCAAGGGCAGGCACAGTCAGCTATTTTCATCTTTTGATAGTTGATTATAAATGTGTATGTTTGTAATGAAGAACATACTACCATTTTGTTGCAATATTTTTATTAATAGTCTATTTTTTTAACCTATGTGAGGAGTGATATAGGTGCTGTCTGTACTGGTAAATATTTTAGGTGGGGTTATTACTGGAACCAGTACCAGAGTATATGGTCAAATGTTATTCAGGGCCCAGTCTGAAACTGCTGACAGCTCTTAAGAGAGTCTTTTAAAAGCCAGAATTTAATGAAAAAATAATGAAATTAAAACTAATTTCTGAACTTGCACATGCTGTTGGCCACTGCAAGCCATAGCTTCAGAAGGAAGCAGCAGATAATAAGTAGCTATGAGATAAAAAGAACATCCTTGCATCAGGAGGGGTGTGTCATACTTCCAAGTGTCAGTTTGAGTTAAATAAAACTATCTGAAAACTTCTCAACAGTGACCACCATGTTGTGACATACCTAATATATATTCTCATTTGTGTTTTTGTACATATCCTGCCAGGTGGATAGAGAAATCTGTCAGGGTGAGCAAAGACAATGTAAATTTCAGTTAGGGATCAGAAAGAGAGGGAGACAAGTGGTATTTAGTCCTGGCTCATCTTCCAGAGTTTTGGCTGCAGGCCAGGGCTCCTCATAATCTTTAAGTAGTATGATATTTCTGCTAAAATGATCACCGGTGAAATGCAGTCAGTACCAGTGCCTCTGGTTCCATTTGTCATCAGGGTTCAGTGCTAATGCTGTGCAGAGAACTGAACAAACTTGTGCTCTTTAAGACCAGCTGTTTTTCACAAGACCCTGCTGTACAGTTGGAATTTTTGCTTAGCTTCTTGAAGGGGGAAAAACTGACTTGCATAAACTAAACCTGGTGTCATGTCCCGAGCCTGATGTGGAGTAACTGCACACTCGTCTCTCAGAACTGCAAAGGTTGAGGAAGATGGCATCTTTCTGTTCAACAACTCCCAGGTCAAACTCCTCATTTATTCATTGCTGTGTGAAAGCTCTGACTGCTTCCTTGCTTGGCGCATGTTCTAAACTCATGAGTTCTGCTGTGAGTCCCAGCACTCCAACTGCTACCAAAGCAGGGAAGGAGCTGGAGGGGAGTGAAGGGTTGCTTAGATCTGTAGTTACTGATGTTCTGAACAACTGTATGTCTGTATTTAATTTAGTCCAGCTGAGAAGAAAGGACAAAAGAAGGATAATTCTTCACCACTGTCAAAGTTTCTGCTTTTGTGTGTGTGTTTTCTTTAGTTTAAAACAGTGTCTCTCCCCTCTCTGCCATTTTTTTGTATTAAAGTCTGTCCCAAATCTACTTGGTGTTCCCCAGCTGCCCAACCTGATTTTCAATGCCTCACCTTCCCAAGTTAATAACACAATAACCCCACAAGATTCCCCTTCCAAACCTCAAAGCTTACCTGACCCGATCTGACTGGCACCTGGAGCCCAATACCTTGTCCTCGTGATATACTCTTTCCTCTCTTGGGAGAAGGTGAGTTTTGAGGAATGCTGTCCTCCATGAGACAATGCTGTTAAGACATGTACCTTCACACGGGGAAAACCTGGGGTCCAGAATGGCAGCAGTAATAGTTTTTGTAGCTGTCCCTTTCATGCTGTCCTGCCATCACCCTGATGTTTCCCTGAAGGCATCCCTTTTAGTTTGGTGACATAACACGGTGAGAATGCAACTTAATTTTGTAGAGCAAGAGCCTAATATATTTCTTTTAATTAGGTTAGGATTTAAAAAAACACAGTATCAGATTTTGCTAGAACAGGACCATCACTGTAGTGTTGCATGCTTTCTAAACCTGCTGCCCACTCGTGAGAAGTGGCTGGGTAGATCAGAGCAAAAGAGAAGTTGAGGACGAAGGGCACACAGATGTTCCCATGTGTATCTTCCACATTCATGAGTCAGTCTGGTGTCCCTTAGTATAGAAGGCAGGGTTAGATATATTAATGTGGTTTGTGGAAATATTTTGTGTGTTACAGTTTGGCTGTTTTTATGCTGGTGGAGCAAATACAGCTGAATCAAAGCAGGCTAAATGGTAGCAACATTAATGTTCATATTCTCTAAACTGTATCTTTCTCAGCAGCAAAGCTGTCAGCTGAGGATTGCCACTCAATCTGTTCTCAGTTTTGAGTGCAAGGGCAACCAAGATCCTTCAAAAATGCCAATGGAGAGGAGAAAAAGGAACTGTCCCAGTTATGTCCATGAGGTCTGGGAGGACCGGAGACATCCAGTGTGCTAAGCAAAGCCCAGAGTAATGAAGCTGAATGACACTCAGCTGCCAAAGGGAGATCAAAGTTGAGGTGGAAGGAAACAAGTGGACAGCTTTATTTTCATACTTTTTCTGTTCTCTCTTGGATTAAAGATGAAACAAGCATTTAATAAGCATGAGTTAATCAGACTCTTGGGAGGAAGAGGAAGTTTATTCAATCCTGCTGTACTAATATGTATGATAAACTCCTACAGCACCTGGAGAGACAAGTTTCAGAGGGGATGAACTGAATGGTGGCAACCAGAGATGGGTAAAGGGGCCAAAATTCCAAGCAGTGGAGTCAGGGCAGACATGGGTGGACTGAGACCATGGCTACTCTTTGGCCATAATGTGTGCTTGATTTTATGGCTGGGAGTAGGCCTGTTGAGAAGAACAAAACTATTTTTAGGTCTAAATTAAGCATGTACATAAATACTTCATGGTCTTGAAGTAAAACCTAGTCCTTGGTGTAAATTTGAAGGACATTAACACCAGCAGCATGAAATTGGCATAATTTCTCATGGGATTTGCTTAAGATAAGTGATAGGAGGAGGAAACAAAGAAAGAATGGCTGGGAAAGGGAGATGTAACATGCAGAACAGTAATGGTAACATACAGAATTTAACGGGTTAGATAAGGAGACCTTCTGATGCTGCTAAATTTGTGCTCTGAGAAACTGCCCTTTCAGGCCCTCTTAACATTAGGAAAAACCGTAGCCTTTTGACTTCTACTTAACTGGTTTGATTTAGTATGAAGTGTTTTTCTTTAGAAATAACAAATGCAGGCTTTGGAGTATTTATGTGGTTGACTTTGCAAAATGTTTATTTTTTAAAAAAAGAGATGAATGCCAAGAAGCTTTGCATTTATATTAAATACATTCCAGCAGTACAATGTTTGTTTAAGTATGACAGAGTATCAACCTTCATTTTTTTATATACTGTTCTGTCCTTAGAGTTAGCATGCAAAATAATGTGTTATATTGTGATGTTCATTTCTGTTTGAGGCTGCATTGCCTCATAGATCTGGGGTTAAAGAGCATGGTAGATGGTGTTAATAAAAAAGAAACTTTTTTTTCTTGAAAAGTTGATTGAAGGTGTGACTTTGTATCTTTGCATGCCATTTACTACATTTTTTTAAGAAGGGTTCTGAGAAAACACAAATAAGAAGTATGGCTACAAAAAGTATGTGGCTAATATCTCCTAATCTATGTGGTACCTCAGTACTCTTGTTTTCAACTAAGAATGGAGTTTTCTTAGGCTTTCTTATTCTGAGATTATTATGTATGCCACTAGGTGACAAGAACACTAAAAGCTAAAATCTTGATTTTTATGTAGTTTAGATTACACATCATTGTAGTTATGAATGAATTCAATCTTCCCTGCCATTGCTGACCTACTTTTCATTGTTGCAGTTAAGGAGAAAAAATTTTTAATATTTTGTGAAAGAAGGGACCATTTTGATTCCTGCAGGTGCAAAACTATAATGGTAATTGTATTTAACAGTCTGTGTTGATAAGGTGTAAAAATGCTTCCTGAAGCTGCTATCCCATTTAGAATCACAGAATCATTGGAAAAGACTTCCAAGGTCATAATGTCCAACATTTGACTGAACACCACCATGTGAACTAGATCACAGCACCAAGTACCATGTCCAGTAGTTTCTTGAACACTTCCAGGGACAGTGACTCCACCGCTTCCCTTGGCAGCCTATTCCAGTCCTTACCACCCTTTCAGTGAATAAATTCTTCCTGATGTCCAACCTGAACCCCTTCTGGCACAGCTTGAGGCCATTTCCTTTATTATGTAATGCATTTGTATTGATTTAAAAGATGCTTACTTTCTTGCTTGTTTGTGAAATAAACAAAAAACCGAGCAATTGTAGTATACTTGAAATGAGGCGTACAAATTCTGGATTTTCATGGCCCTTTTCCCCACACCTCCCATGCACAGATGCACACACAGAGGTTTATGAAAAGACTTTTAAAAAAAATTGTTCTGCACATCTAGAATGCTACTTATGATGAATTCACTGAATAATATCTTTCAGATTTACAGTCTTGCTAAATTTGCTATTCTTGGAACTGGTGATGTTGTCACAGAGTTCATTTGTCAAAAGAGAAAAAAGTTTCAAAAAACTAAATGTACCCAAAGATGATTTCTGCAGTTCTCTTTTTTGCCAGTTATTGCAGAAACGTTTTTCCCCACTGGAACATTTACAGATTGGTTGCATTTTGAACAGTTTTTTAGTTCAAAACTAATTTCCGTCTTTCATTTTTTTTAAAGTTTTGAGGGTTTTTTAATCCTAAAATTTCCTTTCATTTTCAACAAGGTGAAAGACTGTTAGAAAGCCAGTCTGCAAACATTATTGCAAAAGCAAGTGAAGGACAAAGTTTTAATGAAAACTCGTGAAAAATAGTGCTGGTTTTGTTCATACTTGTAGATGAACAAAGACAAAAAGTATTGTTGCCACAGTAAACAGATGCCACTTATTAAATACTTGTTCAAATGTAATTAAAATGTTTTGTAAAGGTATCTTGCTACTATTTATGTTGCTTTTAATAGGCCCTTTCATGGGAAACTCTTGTAAGACTGATGGTAAACTAGTGTCCTGGTATTTAACCACAGGCAATTACAGGCCTGTCAGCTTCTTGTCAGTCTCACACAATATAATGTAACAGCTGAAATTAGTTTCAATTAAAGAGGAGCTAAAACAGGGTGGCATAACAAATACCAATCTATGCATTTTCATAGACTGCATTTTGCAAAGTGAAATTTATAAATAAATGCAATTACTGGATTTCATTACCAACAGTTTTAACACATAACAGTAATGGTAATGGACACTGGGTACAACAGGGTTGCATATAACTTGGTATACTCCATCTGACATTTTAAGAAATGAAAATGATACAATATCAGTCTGGCTAACAATGAAGTATTCCTGTCTGGCTGATCAGTGTTAAAATGCAACCATGAATTGTGATTGTCATCTGGTTCTTCCCGGCATGATGTAAGGATTGTTGCTTGTGACTGCCATCTCACAGGTTTTTCAGCGATCAGTCATTTGACTGCTGCTGGCATTTTCACATGACAGTGATTTCTAGGGGTGTTACATATTGAACAAAACTGTTTGGTTCCAACTTGGCAAACTATATCTAAGGAAATAAATCCATGTTAGTAGCCAAATTCAAAGTCATCCACTGATGAACAAGAAAGTTGTCAAGTTGGCCTTTTTGCAAATGTAAAGGTGTCTTAGCAAGCACTGACTTCAATTGTCATGAAGGTCAGAATAGCTGAGCTGAGTTCTTCCTGTGATAATAGGATTGAAATAGGCCAGTGTGATCCACATGTACCAGTCCATGATACAGACACAGGCTAGAAAGAATGTGCATTGTAATTTAGTTACTCATTAGATAGTTGAGCTAGGGTCATAAAGGAATTTCTAAGTCAGGACTGACTTTTTTCTGAGCAATGTGTGTATTACAATTATGTTTGTTGGACCTGAAATAATAAGGTCCAATGTAGAGAGGGGGAACTTGCTGGGTAGGACATGGTAGATTCTTCTGATGTTAAGCTATTACTTATTTGTAATTTGTAATTTGTTATTGAGAGTTTGCTTTTAATAGAGCTTCAGCACCTACATAACTGTTTCTTTTCCTTTCAGAACTCTTCTGTTCCTTAATCAAAGGAGCCATCCAGATAATGTCATTCCAGGGAATTGAAATACTGGTGAATTAGTCCAGGTTCCCTAAAGGACTGGAAAATGGAGCCAATAACATTCAAAGTTAAAAAGTGTCAAACACCTAGTGATTTCTCAGCAAGTTTCAGTCTCCAGCTCGTGGGTTCTCTCCCAGTGCATTCCCTAACCACCATGTCAATGCTGCCTTGGATTGTTGCAGAGATCCGGTTGCTCAGTACAACGTCGTCCAAAGAAGAACCCAGCATCAGTCAAATCCGACTTTGTGTTTCACCAGCATGTCTGAGATGTGAACCAGACACAGGGAAAACCCAGCAGTGGGATCCTTTAATTTGTTCAAGTTTGTTTGAATACAAGCCACAGCAGGTCCACAAACTGATTCACAACAGCCACGATCCAAGCTACTTTGCTTGTCTGATAAAGGATGAAGCAGCAAATCAGCAAAGTATCTGCTATGTATTTAAAGCTGATGATCAGACAAAAGTAAGTAAAAAGGACCAAAGGAAGTATCCCCAGAGTTGCTTTTGTGCTGTTTGAATCCTTTCACTACAAGTAAAATCTTGAGGTTGTACTTGCAATTAGAGACTAGATCTCACTAAAACTTAATGATAAATGTTACTTTAGTTGATGTTAGTGGTTCAGTTGAATTTGAATTACTTAGTATGTGAAATGAAAGGTGAGTACATCTACAGGATCAGGGCCTGAATGTCATCAGCTTAAAAAACACTTTAGTTTGGGATATAGGCTGAAATCTTGGCTCAAGTCATTGAAAGTTTTTCTGTTGATGTCACTAGGGTTAGAATTTCTCTCTTGAGTCACTGTGAACTTTATCTAATCCTGCACTCAGACCTCTCAAATTTCTGTTTTCCTCAGTGGAGACCTATGTGACTGGGAAACAGAGATACCTCCTTTCTCAGAAAGAGGAGAGGGTAGTGTGGAACCTCCATATGTGTCGTGTCATATCTCTAACAACAGGACACTGTGGAAGCCTCTTCCTAGCTCTTTCACAAAGCCTGACAGGCAGGGTCAAGGAGTGGGAGAAAGGCACAGTCTCTGTGCCTCTGTGACGTGCAGGCTTGCTGCTGGCCTGGGGTGAGACAGGAGCTGGGTGCACGTCTCACAGTGGGTGAGATTTGGCTTAGTCTGCATTTCCTAAGAGCCAGTTGTGTCTCTGCTGAAAAAGTGGAAGCATTAAAATTGTTGATCTCTTCTGTTTGAGAGTACTGTGAGACATTAACTCTCGTGAATGAGTAAAATGAGTAGGATTTGACACAAAGCTATTGTGAACTACTGGGGACAGAATGCAGAATCCTTCACTTCCTCAGTGTTGATTCTAGTTATAATGTTGGAAAACAGCATGCTCACTTGCCTCATAGGAGGTGACCTGCTGAAGCACACTGAAGGTATTATGTGAATACACACCACACATGGGATTTATGCCAACATGCCCAATAGCAAAACATTGTGCAGTTCCAAATCCGTGGTCTCAAGCTTACTGCTCAAAACATATGGAAACAGCTTTAGTTAAATCCGCCCTGATAAAACAGCAGTTCCCATAAATTAAAAGGCAAATAGGTTGTAAATCATAAGCATTCAAGTGAGAAATACTGTCAAGTTAAATGCAGAATACCAAGTTTACGTATGTAAGAGCAGAAATAAGGAATAGATGTTTCAAAACTTGGCATTGGATAGCAGCTGGTGAATGCATTTTCAGTTTGCTTATGCACTTATTTTCACTTGTGATTTTCCAGGATTATGGTGAGAACACAGCACTGATCACCTCTAGTACATTTTCTTAGGCATTTTCTTTTGCAACAAAAGATTCAAGTACTTTTTCTTCATGTCTGATCAAATTCCTGGACATGTTTGAAATGACTGAGAACAAAATAAATCTCTAGTTAAATTTGCCGCTGTGTCTAAACGTTTTTGGAGACAACACCCAAAATTTTTGGATGCCTGTTTTAACTACTTAGCTTCAGATTAAGAGAGATATCTATCCTTCAAAAACTACCTTCCACCTGGTCTCTTAACTTGCCTTGAATGCAAGGATTGTTTCTCTTGACTTTGTAGTCTAAATAGATATCTAATTAGCATTTGTGGACCTATGTTTTAACAAAAGGGTAATGGAAATGCCAAGTATTCTTACCATCTAAAGTGAAGCCCTGCCTCTTTTACTTAAATTCTGTGCAATTTCCACATTTTAAGTAAGTTTCTTGTGCTTTATAGGGTGTTGTTACCTTGCCCTGAATATTGTCATACAATGCCTTTTAGCTAATTGATGTTTGTGTATTTATCAGGAGTGAACTGATGTTACCTGTTTTGCAGATACCCAACTTGAAAGCATAGGGAGTGTATGCATGCCTTTGTTACAAATTGAAAGAGCTATTTATTAACAGCCGGTGAGTTGGAATGAAGAATTTACCGCTATATTTTTGGAGTTTATGTTCAACTTTAGAAGAGACAAGTTTTAGAAATTGGACTTTAGCAGACTCCTGTGCTGGCACTCTTTGTTCCTGAGGACTCTTTCTTTCCTATTTGCTTCAGCTCTGTAAAAGAATCACAGCAGTCCAGATACGTTTAGTCACAGAATTTGCATTTTCATAACAATCTTTACCCAGTAATCTTGTACATCCAAACTTTTGTGATAATTACTAATTATTTGTCTGATTATATAAATCTGTAGTAGGGTTATATGTGACAAACAGTTCTTGGATTAAGTCTGATTGAGGATTTGAAGTAGAAGGTATTTTGGGGCTTTGCAAATAAGTTCTAAGTATATCCTCACCTTAGAATCAGTAGAGTAAAAGGGGGCAGAAGTATGTCTTGGGGAGAAGTAGAGTACAAAGATTAGGATGTGAAGACAAAGGTGGGTGAATAGAAGACTAAACAATGAAGGCCTTTGAAGAGGAGGACAGGAAACCTGAACGTCCTGCAGACAGAGACATAGCACTGGAGGTGGTGGAAAGTACAGAAATCCAGGAATGATTGGGTTTTCAGCATCAGCATTGCAGATAGAGTGCAGTCCATTAACTATAGTTGTACTCGTTTATGTACACAAATTGAGCAAGAACTTACATCTGATTAGTGAGGGATTATTTTACAGTTTAATATGAGAGAATTTTGTTTATGGGAGATGATTTTTTTGCTGGGTAATGTTTAGCTCAGCTCTAGAGTTTTTGGAGGTGTGGGAATGTGTGCAGTGTTTTTCCTGGGTATGAATACAAGGCTCTTGGGTTTGTTGTTGCTGCATTACCAACATATCCACTTTAGAGAAGAAATCAATAAACAGATAATTAATACTAAGGATTCTTTGCAAGGAATTATCTATTCTGCTGCTCTTTAGCAGTGCTAGAAAAGGCAGTGCCCCACTGTGGTCTTTTTCTTCACTCTGTAGGATCTTCTGTAGTTATTTCCACTGTACGTCATGGCAATGTATGGTTCACTTTCCCTGCTGGATAGCAGTAAGTAGGGAAGGATGAGATGACATTGCTTGAAAACAAGCATGTGAATATAGAGATCATTGCAGTCTACTTCATGCTTAAAGGGCAGGTGTACACTGCCTAGAGAGAGCTTATCTTATGCATTAGAATCTCCTTTCTAAGCACATTTGTCAGACATGGGATCTGGAGCCTTCCTTCCTTCGTGTATAACGTCAGTCAGTTACCACTAGTCACAGATAGTGAAGTTCCTTATCCTTACACCCTCATTCTACAGTGCTTTTGATGTGGCCTCATGATTGAGTACTTTCTGCCGGAGGATGGGGCTGAAACATCAGTGCATATTCTTTGTAGGTGCTCAGGAATGGAGCTGGATTCAATTATATTGCCTGCAGCATGCTCATGAAGGTTACTCATAGGTCATAGATGGGGCTTATATATACTGTGGTGAGTAATGGTGGGAGAAATTGGGGAAAAATTAAACCTCCATTAAATCTGTTTGCCCTTCAGCATAAGAACACAGCCTTGCTGACCATCTTGGTGAGAGTGCCTGGGTACTTGTAGGAGTGCAATGGAAATGAAAACATACATGCTTCAGCCTCCCTATCTCCTCAGTAGCCTCTGGTCTGACATTGGTTCACGTATTACAGAAGTGTGATGCTATTGACATCACTGTTGTTGAAAACAATATACTTTAAAAACTATTAGCATTTTAGTCCTACATTTGAGATGTGGTTTGTAACTTCAGGTCAGTTGTGCCATTTCCTTCTTGAGCTCATTCTCCCCAAACACAGCACTGCTTTCCTTCTGTAGGATGCCTTGCTTTAGCACATCATTCGTGCCAAGAAACGAAAGAGATCAATAACGAGATGCTGATGGCATACTGTCACAGGCTATCCCCCTCCAGGAGATGAAAGTAGCCGAAACATTACAGGGGAAAAGTAATTCTATTCTTAATTTCAGATTGGAAAAGTAATTCCAGATGTCATTATGTTGATCTTTCTTTGGTGTATCGAATGATTTGTTTTATTTACGTATGTTTAATCTTACTTGATGGATGTTTTGGTTGGCAAATGGAACACGGGTCACTAGTTTATCTGATAAATGCCCTAAGCTAGTTTAGATTTAAGGCAAGTTAAGGTTGTACTGTCCTTTATTATGCTTTTATATTTATTGTAAATGAAGAATAACAGTTCTAAATTTAGTGGTTTTACAAAACTCTGAGTCAGAGGACCTTCAGTATTTCAGTCTTTTCCATGTCCTGTGATCCATTCAGCAGCAGGCTCACAATTTCCCCAGTCTTTTTGTCACCAACGTAGCTATAGAAGACTTTTCTGTTGCTTTTGACAGCCCTTGCTACATTCAACTCCAGGTGGACTTTGGCTTTCCTAATCATGTCTCTGTCTTGGATTGGGAAGTTCTTATTGAGGATCTCTGGAAACTTGTTGGATTGACTGTGCCTTGCTGTGTTTTTTGTGCAGCAGATATTTGGGTGGTTGAAGTCTCCCATCAGGACCAGGGTTTGCTAATGTGAGGCTACTTTCAGCTGGCTGTAGAGTGCATCATCCACCTGTTCTTCTTGATCACAGGGTAAAATAAATTCCTGTATGCGTAGTAGAAATTGGCAGGCAGTGCTGGCAGATGCTCAGAATGCTTGTAAGTTTCCCCTTTTTATTCTGTGATATGAGCTAGAGGTTTAGAGAATTTGAGGGAAAGCCTAGAAACTTGAGTCTGATGCCTTGTGAGGAAAATATTTCTGTGACATTGCCAATGCAGAACTACAGTATGAAGAAATGTAAAAAGTTCAGTTCATATTTTTAAAGGGTTGCATTTTGTTCAGGTGTTTTTGTTCATGTGAGTTGTTTTGGTTTTCTTCTGTCCCCAAGAGTCTGGACACAAGTTGTCATAACAGCCTGTAATATATGCTTGTGTTTACCAGAGCAGTTAATGCCATAATGGCAAAACAGAGGGTAGAACTGTTCTTTTCTGCCTAATAGAGAAATGTTACTTGTGATTTAAAACAGGATTGCAGCTGCACAAGACATGTACGTGTCTGCGCGGTGCTTCTGAATCTTCTCTCTGTGGTGTCATCAATCAGGGACAGCTTTTGGCCCAGGAAGCTGCAGGCCCAGTTACCATGAGAGCAGCAGTGCCCCTGTGGTTGCAGCAGACTGGAACACCTGCTCGAGACCTGACTGACTTTGCCTGTGCCAAATCTGCCCCATAGCAGACACAGATAAGATCCATCTCCTTACTCTGAGGCACTTCTAGAAGTTGCCCTGTTGTGCCTGTTGTTGAGCTCTTTGGTTACAACTGTGATATCTTCTGTTGTCAGAAGTGTTCAGTTTCTTTTGTCCGCCAATTGCTTTAACAGTTACTATGCTTTTAAACAACCTTCACCTACTTTCATGGGTTAAAATAGCTTATGCACTTAAGTAGATCAAACTGTATTACCTGGAATGCAGCACTCTCTTACATGTTGTTTATGATCTGATTATGTGCTGAAGAAGCTGGTTTCACATAATCAACACTTAGCTCTCTGTGAGGCTGCACAGAGCTGATCTTGTAAGTGAACTTCACATTATTCATCTATAAAAGGAATGGCAGAGGCTCAGTGAACTCCAAAGCAGTTGTTGTGAGGCTTAGCTTCCTGACTGTCGATTCTTACACAACTTGTTTTTGCATTAGACTCTAAGATATAGCCTCACTAAGTGTCTCATTTAATAGCACCATCTCCCTTTCTTAAAAGAATTCAGGGAAGATAATTTTAAAGGTAGAGATTATCTTTTTATTCTGTATTTTACTGCCCAGTGAGTCTAGGGAGATTAAAACATGGTTCTTCTTTTGCAAAAATCATAAAACACTGAAAAAAATTAAGTAACTGGTCTAATGTCAGTGCAAGTGAGAGCTTGATTTGACTGTTTTCTACCTCCTTATGCAGTTTTGGGGTTTTTGATTGAATCTGTGTAATTGCAAACTGCTAGCACTGCTTTTTGGTGTAGGACATTTCTCTTGCACCCCAAATATTAACTGGAGAAATTAATTTAAAAAACAAAAGGGAAAAAAAAGCAACAGAACAAATGAAAAATCAAATACATATCTGTGTGCATACATAGTCCAGAATAAAAAGTAGGTCAAAGTTTAGCTGTGTAAATCCTAATAGAGTGTCCTGTATAACGCAAACAACCAGCTGTGCTTTAGATACTCTCACAATCAATCAAGCTTTATGGGCTTCTTGAGCCTTGAGCGTGTGATGACACCAGTTCTATCCTGGGATCTGTTCAAATGATTCACGTATGTGAGCTCTTCTGTGAGGGAACTTTAGTGGCCAGTGACCTTGTCCCTAGCAGCATTATTCCAAGGCTTTATGGGGCTCTTGTCAAACCCTGGAGTGACTTTGTGACATCCTGCATTAGCTAAGTGCTCGTGTGTTCACCCTCATTTTATAAAAAATAGTGTGATTTCTTAAACCTCATTGTGATTGCCACATGGAGGAAGTAATTTGTGTAATACCAGTGCTGTTTTCTGACTTACAGTCAGAGATAATGTCTGATCAAGGAAGGTGAAATTAATTACAAGGCTTATAAAAAGAGTTGCCTATTCCCACTCTTACAGCAGCAGCAACATAAAAATTACATATTCTTGTGATTTCTTCTCTTACTGTAATAGTTAACTCTGTAGTTATCTTACTGCATAGTAATCTGTACCAGGTGACATTATTTGTGTATTTTTCAACTTAATACTGAAAGTAGCTGTGTGTTACTTGTGATGTCACATGTGCTTTATTTTAGTCAGAGTTCATGCCAAGGCTGTTTATTGTACCCTCACTTTTTCAGTTGGGGATTGTAGCAGAAATACAAAACAGTAGAAGTGAGGCTAAAACATAATTAGTGGATTCGTGATGGCTTTTCATCTGACTGCTAACCATTCTTTTCGTCTTACAAGGTCTGATGCTTGTGGCCTTGATGTCCAGCACAGGTAATTGGAGCCATGAATATCTAAGCATCCTCCAGAGCAGTAGTAGAGTTTTCTTCAAAAAGCTCTTGTTCAAAAAGAAGAGCTTTCTTACATATCTCCAAAGAGAAGCTCACTCTTAACATCTTAACCTAGTTTGAGTCAGCTCTCTGTTGCCTTCTACTCCCTTGCTTGCTGATTTGCACATTCCCATCTTTTCCCCTATTCTTTACACTGTGGTATCACTCAATGAGGTGTTTCAGAGCAATTTGAATATTCCAAAGGAAAAGTGATCAAGTTTTAATGAAATCAGCATCCTAACATGATCACAGAACAATTTCACGTGCACCTTTGTGAGAATCAGGGCAATGAGAGCATTGGGCAATGCATCTAGAGCAGAGAGAAGGCAGGGCCTCAGATCCCCAATTCATTCAGTCTTAAACTGCTGTGGGGTTTTAGTTCAAGTGTAATTTATGATGGTACACTGAGGAAATTAATATCTGTCCCCTGTCAAAAGCACAGTTCTGTTATTCTTTCCTCTTCTGATCCATCCCTTGACGTACTTTCTTGGTGTTTTCCCTTGTTTTCCCTGGCATTGATGTTTGTGCAGCTCTGTGTACAGCTGCTTTAGGGGCTAAGGTGAAAGAAACTAATTTCATTGTGCTCCAAAAGTGACTTGGTGCACCTTGCTATATCAAAATAGATGTTTTTTGTCAATTTTCATCTTGACATAAATTTGGAAACTAAAGTGAACATAAAGTAATTTGGGACAAATTTTTCCTCATGCTTTCATAAGCAGGTGGTGGAAGTAGAGTGCCACACCAGTAGTACTCCAAAGGGATTGGGCTGTGCAGCAGGAAACCTGTTGTTCTTTCTTTGTATGATGGCACAGATCTGAAAAGTAGGACTATGAGGACAGAGGTGCACTGTTGCCCTGATTTTTGCAGTCCTGGATGTTTTCATTTTTCTGTAGATAGTTTCTCACAGTTTTCTCTGTAAACATGGCTATGTTATTGTAACTGTATCTTATCATTCACATTCCTTTCTCATGGACACAGAACTTTGATGGACATTTCCTTTGACCACTGTAATTGAGGGAGGAAGAACTGATTTCCTCCAATGAATAGTGATTTCTAAATGGATATAAAAAATAAAGAAGGCGGGTCTTGCCCCCCTTCCTTCCTTCTCTTGGATCCTGGTAACGGGCGTCTCTGGCTCTTGCTTTTGTGTCGTTACTGCGACAGTGCACAGGGAGACTTGCAGGCTTCCTTGGCCTCTGTACACAGAGCCACCTTAGTTGGAGCATGGTGCTCATAACACCAACGTTGTGGATTCAATCTCCACATGGGCCATTCACTTAAAAGCTGGACTTGATGATCCTTGTGGGTCCCTCCCAACTCAGAATATTCTGTGATTCCATGAGTCTCACCAGCTTTGAAATCTGTCCTACTAGTATTGTGTGAGAAGAAATCACTGCATCTCTGCCCGATGAGTCCAAAGTAGCCTTGCTCTAAAAAAACATAAACATCATGGAAACAAGCAGTATGCTGGTAAATATCCTCTTACAGTCTTGTGTCTGCTGCTGTCACAGTGATGGGAATGGAAGGCTTTTAGTACAGTTGCATGATTTGTACCTAATTGTCTTAAAAATACTGGCGAACCTGCCCCTGAAGGGGTTGAATGTGTTGTGAAATACTGTCATATGACAATTTCTCAATATTTGTGGCTTCAACCTCACTCTGGCACTAACTTTCTGGTGCTCATCCTGTGCTTTATTTATTTCATTTTTCTCAGCTGGAACGATGTCTTTCTGCTCTGCAGAACAATACACTTTTCAAAAAGTAAACTAACGCTCTGTGTCCAACTTAAACTTTGTGGGAGTTTGGTGGTGCTGTATTCTTCAAATTGGAATGAAAAGCTTGAACATAACTTAGTGTGAAAGATGAATGTGAAAATTTGAGAATTTGGTGAACCCACACTTTTCTCAAAGTGCACTCTGGGGCTTCAGTTGAGAGACTGTGTTTATCCACACATTACCTGAGCACTAATCATAGTAAATTCTCCAGCTTCACAACTTGTAACAGTAACAAAAGAGCTAACAGCAAAGTTATCCAGCTCACCTTGCTGTAGTGTAGTAAAGTCTGATTTCTGCAAAGGTGTTGGATGCAAGACACACAAATTGAGTGAATGGGTCTCCTCATCACCTTGCAGCCATGTCCTACAGCTTCACACAAACACACAGCCAGCAGAAAGTGCTGGGCAAATAAATAAATCCAAACCAAACCAAAAGAGTGGTGCCCATGGAAAAGTTTTGACTGAGAAATGGAATGACTGTGAAAACATAAGTTGCATGTACAGAATGAAGAGTTCATAAAATACTATTTTATTTATAGCAACATTGAATGTAAGCTGAATGCTCATTCCTATAAAGAGAAATACTTAAAGATGGAGGACCTCCAATGTATTTTCTGGAGTTACCCACTGCTGTGGCTAGCTAAAATTGATTTAAGACTAGAGGAAGCTTGGAATTTTGAATGCTGCCTTATTGATCTCCAAACTCAAGTCAGAAAGTCTAATCTAGACTCAATAGATGGTTTATATTTTTTGTTTAATTGCTTAACACTCTTTAGTAATATGAAGTATGCATTGTGGATACATGATGCAATTATAGTTGTATGCAATTTAAAGCCAGAAAGTGTGTATTAGTGGAGGGGGGAACCCTGCTTTGAAAAAGAACAGTTCAGTCTTACTAATACAGTGTTAGTTTTTGTGTCACACTGTACAATAGCATGTTGAGGACAGTGTGATTTAGTTAGTGAATGTGAGATGATAGTTTTTGTCAAATATGTGAATAAACAAAGACCGTACCTGTCATGTAGGTTAGTACAGTCTCTATGGACAGGCTCAGGAGTGGTTCTGGCATATCTCAGATTGTAGGACTACATCAGTCATCTTTCCTCAAGACTAGTAAAACTGAAACCTTTCTATTTTCTGTGCTTTGCAAGTTTCTCTGGAAAGCTTGGGCTTTAGCTCACTTGAAGCTACTTAAACATGGACATCCATGTTCAGGCAGTTGTATTTTCTTCTTTTCAGATTTTAAAATGGCCCTAAAGGACAAATGCAAGCCATCCACATTAAAATACAAAGATGCCAATTCATAAATAATGATACTGAATAAATCACCTTCCTGAAATAGCTCCTTATGTTTCCATGCAGTCGGCTTTTGATTTAGAGTTTTGCCTTTCCTGGGCTGACATTTATGCTGTGCCCCCAAGGTCATCAGATCGGGGCTCTTTGGCTGTAGTGGGGCAGAAAACCAAAGCAGAGGAGGCATATATAACCACTGTATTTACTTTAGCAGCAGAATCTCCCATCCTGTTACATGTCAAAGTGAATAATGGTAGAAAATCATTGTCGTAAAATCAGTGCTTTCCCTTGCCTGGTGTAGACACAGTTGTTCTGTATTTCTGTTTTTTTTACCCTCTCTGTGGACATCAAGTTAAGGGAAGGGCTGTGGGAAATATTTTCCTAAAGAATTATTTGTGTGACTGGACAGGCTTAAATGGATATGTGTGTCTGCCCTAAAGGTTGATCATCGAGGATCTGATACAAGGATTGAGTGGATAATGCCAGTTTATACTTGGTTTGTCCTTTGTATGAAACTGCTGGTTGATGTGGACTTCTCCTTTCTTTCCCACCCTCCCCCCACTTTTCCCAGAGTGACAGTAATTGAGATCTATTGCTAGTCAGAAAAACAGCTTCACTGATGATGATTCCTCTTGCATTGGGTTAAGTTTGGTTCTTCTGCATAACTGAGTGAATGCTTTACATTTGCAAGCTGCTTGGTTCAGCCTTTAAAAGAATCCCACAAAACTAGCTTTGCACAGGTGGAATGTGCTTCAAAATTGTATTTTCAGTAATCATGATGTACTGTGGTTTGTTGAGTTGCTTTGTTGCTTATATGCTCTGCTTCAAATTACAATGTAAAGAACTTGCACAGGAAGAGGGAATAAAAGCTAAATTGTGTAACTCCTAATTTGAGATTTTTGGAGGCCACATTCAGCACAAAGGTGTAAAATAGAGCTTGCAGCTAATACCTGGTGGTGTATTGGCATCTAAACCTGTGGCTAACTGAAATGGAGGTGTTTTTGAAATAAATCTTATTTCTGAGCCTTTGATGCTGAAAATCTGTATGCACTTTAAGTTCAGGCTAGTTTCTTTGAAGACATATGTGAAATAATGACTTTAAACGTGCTTGTAGATACTTGCTTGGTTAGCACCTATAATACCTAATATATTGTTCTGCTTGCTTTTAGCCTAAGTTTTTTTTCAATGACAGTTATGCTGTTCATGGAGGAAAAATGTTTTCCAATACCTGTAATGAATTAATTTAGAAAGATTTTAATGAAACAGAAGCACTTTTAAAACCAGACAACAGGAAAAAATTATAATTCAAATACATTAATATATTCAGGATGATTGACATAGCTGATTCAACATCACTATTACAAAAATGAGGTTTATTTCCTTGTTTAAAAATGCGAAAAGAAGTATGATATATGTCCTTTAAGCAATAATGTACTAAAGCCTCAAGAAGAGCAAAGCTCCATTCATCAATTCTAATTCTCTGTGGGCTCACGTTCTAATGTGCATCTCCAGGTACAAATAGCATTGGTGTCTTTAGAGGGCTTTCACTGAAGCTGAATTCAGAGGCATTTCTAGGAGTTGTGTTATGATGTTAGGACCGCCTTAGTTGGACCGGCTGTCCAGGAGCAGTGAGGCACTTCAATTTTCCCGATTTCAGGGTGTATTTCAGAGTGACACAATAGTGGGTAATGACACACTGGAACCAAGCACTCTGCTTCCCGAAGCAGGACTGGGATTTAGGAGAGAGAGCAGTTGCTTCTGCGGAGCTCTCTGCAGTATTTCTGCTCCTGTGGAGCACTGCACAGCATTCCTGACAGTAGCATTCGTAGCCAGGCTCTTGGGAACTTTTTCTAATGGCAGGAAGAGCACTTCATTGATCTTAAAAGGGATTACTCCCCAGAGTACGTACCTCCTTTTGTCCCCACAGACTCTTCCCAAGTTCGCAGATTCATCAGGGTTTAAGACAAGGTGTTTAAGTGCCACTTAGTGGCTGTCTGGAGCAAATGTAAGATACTGCCATGGCTGTGACAGTTTTCACTTCTCCTGTTGCCGATTTCCACCACCAGTGGAATTGCTCACCTTATCGTGCAGATACTGAAAGCTTAATCTAAAACTGGTTGAAATCAACTAAAAGACGCTGGGCTGGTGGGCTTCTAATAGGAATTTCAGTTCTGTCATTCCCATTTTACTTTTTTTCCCCAAATTGTCCTCCTGAAGTTCTGTTCGGGTTCTCCTAGTGGGTTTTTTGTGGGTTTTTTTTTCAATATTTTTGCAAAAAATGCCTCTAAAAATATTGCAATCAGTTTGTATTTTACTATACAACAAGCAGCAGCAAGAAGTAGAATCTGTAGAACTGAAACACTACTGCTTCTGGAGTTTATTCTCGTGTGTTAAATTTCACAAAACAAGATGTGCTTAACCCTGGCTAGTTTGACATCAGACTGCTCTGGGATGTTTCAGTTCCCCTCAACAGAATGCTTAACAGATGTGAAAACATTAACTCTCAGTCATGTTAGGAGCTTGCTATAATATGCTTATATGCATGTAAGGATGAAAGTTTATCTCCTGGAAACTTGCAGGACTTCCGAAATTTCTTTACATTTATGTTACTAACTCTGTACTGAACTAGATACATCCAGGGTACAACAAATCTCAGTGTGCATGCATTGAGTGTACACAGGCTCTGCTCTGTTGGGAGGAGGCTTTCAGTGGGCTTTCTGCAGGGAGTTTGTGTACTGCAGAAGGCATGCTTTGAATTTTTCTTTAGAATGAAGTTGTCTTTTTTCCCCTTCCATTTCAGTTTTTGTGTTTAGTTGACTATCCATATGCAAGCTAGGTTTGGAAGAGTCAGAAAAGTTCCCAGGAACCTCAAACAAACTAAACAGATTTCTGATTACATTTCTTGTTAGAGAACACAGACTGTCAGGGTCTCAGGATAAATCCCTTCACATACATCGAGACAGTGTACTTCCAAAAAGCCATATAAAACCTACAAATGTGACAAATTTTTGTTAACTGGATAACCCTCAGTGACCTGACTTTAAGCACACACATTTGCACAGGCATGTCAGCCTGTTCTGGAAGTCTTGATGTCAGCTTGAAACATCAGCTGAATTAGACTTCCCAGTCCTTGTCTTAACTGGACTTGAGTGAAATCAGAGCACTTACATGGGGATAACATTATGGATCTACAATGAGAGAATGTAATACTTGATACTTATTTTTTTAAGTTCTTGTTATTGGACTGTATATTACAGCTTTTTGCATGTTAAGAGAAAATGCTGGCAAAATTTATTAAAGCTGGCCTATGTTCTACTCATAATTGAAATCAATGGGACACTTGAGAATTTAATACACCCTTGATGAATAGTCCCATTTAATATCTTTATCAATGATCTGGACCAGGGGATCGAGTGCTCCCTCTGTCAGTTCACAGATGACACCAGGTTGGGTGGGAGTGTTGATCTGCTGGAGGGCAGGAAGGCTCTGCAGAGGGATCTGGACAGGACAGATCAGTGGGCCAAGGCAATGGATGAGGTTCAGTATGGCAAAGTGCTGGGTCCTGCACTGGGGTCACAACAACCCCATGCAGCGCTACAGGCCGGGGACGGAGTGGCTGGAATGTGGCCCAGTGGAAAAGGACCTGGGAGTGCTGGTCAACAGCAGCTGAATGAATAAGAGCCAGGAGTGTGCCCAGGTGGCCAAGAAGGGCAATGGCATCCTGGACTGTGTCAGCAGTAGTGTAGCCAGCAGGACTAGGGCAGTGATTGTCCCCCTGTACTCAGCACTGGTGAGGTCACACATCGAATCCTGTGTCTAGTTCTGGACCCCTCACTACAGGAAAGACATTGAGGTGCTGGAGTATGTCCAGACAAGGAGCTGGTGAAGGGTCTGGAACACAAGTCGTTTGAGGAGCAGCTGAGGGAGCTGGGTGTGTTTGGCCTGGAGAAGAGAAGGCCCAGGGGAGACCTTACTGCTCTTCACAACTGCCTGAAAGGAAGCTGTAGTGATGTGGGAGTTGGCCACCTTTCTCAGGTAACAAGTGACAGGATGAGAGGAAATGGGCTCAGTTGCACCAGGGGAGGTTTAAATTGGATATTAGGAAAAAATTCTTCCCTGAAAGTGTTGTCAGGCATTGAATGAGGCTAGCCAGGGAACTGGTTGAATCGCTGTCCCTGGAAGCATTCAAAAAATGTATGCATGTGACACTGGGGGATGTGGTTTAGTGGTGAACATGGCAGTACTGGGTTAGTGGTTGGACTTGATGATCTTACAGGTCTTTTCCAACCTAAATTGGTTCCTAATTCTAAAAGACCTGCTCAACTGACTTCTGAGGTTCACTTATTCATTTGAGTCTTTGCACCTGTGAACGCATTCAAATATGTGAGTTCAGACTTGCAAATTATTCAAATGTATGAGCTCAGACTTGCAAGTTGCAGTGGTATCTGAACTTACCAGACTGCTGCAGTGAAGAGTTCAGCTGTCCAGCTGTGTGCAGGTTTCTCCTGGAATACCAGAGTTGCCTATTGGTACTAAGAATACCCAGAAAGGAAGAAATGGCAGAATTGACCCATGATTATTGTGTTGTAACTTTTTTTATGTATTTCAGTAGCGTACTGCATGTCAAATAATATTTTAGATTTTATTCCTGAAAATACGTACACGTTTCCAAATTTTACCACCTCCACTAGTCTTACATGAAATGATGCAGCTGTCTTGCATTCCTGGTGGTAAGACATGGTTAACAGAACCTGTGGAGAGGGACTGCCTTGGGTCTCCATGGATCTGTGTTTGTGGATGGCTGACTCAGCACGCAGAGGCTTCCATTGTTCTGGCAGAGGAGCGGAAGCGCAGTCAGCACATGTGGCTGGAATGTGCAGTGGTGACTTACAGTAGTATATCCTGAGCCCTTTGAAGCAATGAAGCTTTATTAAAACCACAAAAGAGTCGTAAGGACAAATCCTGTTGCTGTATTTTAAGAGCATCTGTATTGTGTGTTATATTTCACAAATGTTTTTCAGTGTGTTTTTAGGAGTCAAAACAGAATTGGCTTAAAATAACTAAATGTGGAATGTTGTTTGTAATGAAACCCGGAGCTACGGATTTCTGAATGGAAAGCCAACTGAATCAAGGGGAAAGTGGTTTTTTAGAGATAGTGTTTGAATCTTGGTTTTAAAGATGGTTTATTGCCATTTTGTGGCTTTCACTGTAATTGACAGTATGACTTAGCCAAAACCCCAAAAGCAAACGAGTCCACATCATTGGCAAAGATACACTCAATGAGTTAATAAGCTTGCAGAAGAGGGTAGGAATGGGAGAGATAATAAACAGTAAGTTAAAAATGTGTGCAAGGGAACATTGCTGATAAAGTTTTCCGCTTTCAAGACAGCTGAAAAGGAATATATTCAACAGCACAACACAGCAAAATAAAAATCACAGATAATTTAATAAAAAGGCAGATTTATATGGACCATACCAAATTATTATACATGCAAATTGTTATCTTAGTAAGTTCCAGTGATATTCTCAATTTCACATTACACTGGAAATATCTAGGGAAGGACTGTGCTGCAGCTTGTAATGGAATGGAAGGCCAGTGATGAGAAGTGATGCAGAGCATGGACTGGGCAGGCAGCTGAGTGCACTTCTAAATCAGCTGCAGGGGGCAGCTGTTCTCGGCCGGCTGCTGCAGTCCTCCCACCAGGGTTTTGGCCAAGAGCACTGGAGCAGGGAGGCTTATGATATGAGGGCAACACTACTGAGATTAAAATTTCTTCAGCTTGATTCTGGAAAAGAACAGGACAATATGGTATTTGTTTCCTCTTTTTGTTATCTATGCTTAAGATGCATAAGGATATAGTAGCAACTTGTTCTGTGATTTTAGTGGGGGCAGGATTAGAGCCTTCTCAAATGAATAGCTTTTACACTCAGATGCTCATCATATGTGAACTGCAATACAGCTGCATTGACTGTAGATAAGTTCTGGACCCTGCACCTACCAAGAGATAAACCTGAACTGGTAGTTTTAATTGTTAAACAATTCCCAGGAAAACCAAGAATATTTTGGTTTGGGGGTGAAATAGCTAACACTTAAAGTTTTATTTTAACTGTTGGGTTTTTTTTAAGTTTACTGAAATGACGGTTACTTTAGAGTATGTGAGCTACAGTATAAACTCATTAGAATCTATGTACTGTCTATGGGGATTGTGGCTGAATTAAATTATGAGCAATCAATGCTGTTAGAAATCGATTTATTAAGTTATTAAGTAAATAATGCAGAACTGCAAAGACTGATTACTTTTCATGTCTCTTCATACTGTGGAACTCAATATACTTCTGTAGTCTTCTACTGTTGCAACTGAAGTACACAAAATAAAATGCTTAGAGCATTGGGACTATTTTTGTATTTACAATTAAGTATGTGAACAGAGAGCTAGGCTATAACTGTGTAAAATTATGCATACATGATTGCTTATTTTATATTACTCATTGCTAGAGTGTTCTAGTAGGTTACAGTGAATATGAACTAACTAAACTGACATGAAGTCCTATGTAATAGAAATAGGCATTCATAATATACACGTCTCTCATAGCATATGGGGAATTGATAAAATTATAATTATGTTTTGATCTTAACCAGTCAAATAAGAGTTGTCATTTTCTGTTCATAGGTTTTCCTCAATACTTTCTAGACATTTTTTACTCCATAATTTATCTATTATTGGAAGTAGAAGTCCTTAGTACTATGGGGTTTTTTTCCACTGTGAGGTAGTGCTTCTTTACAAAGGAAATGGAGACCCATCTTCAAATGAATTGTCTTTTTTCCCATGTAACTTGAGTTAATCATATAAGCTTCAAGAGCAATAAACACTATAAGTATAACTTCAAGAGGTTCTTTAAGAGGTTTTTTTTTCTCCTGAGACCTGTGCATACTTGTCACAAGGAAGCAGCAGAAGGCTGATGGAAAAGGGTGCAAAGTCCTTCCAGGGCCATGTATCTAGTGCCAGGGGACATTAATGGCCATTTGATTTTTACATCTTTTCCATCTCAGTGCCAGGAGATTTTTAAAATAAGCAGTCTTGCATATTTTATAGTTTATCCAGTTTGTCAGGGTGTGTGTGCACGTGTGTGTTGTCCCTGTAGCATCTGCTGCTCTCTCCCCAGAGCCGCCTCAGCATTCTGGAGAGCTCAGCTAAGTTATCCCTCAGATTGGTGACACTGAGAAGACCAAAAGCTACTGACCTACAAGGAGGAAAAACAGGAGGTTTCCAGCTGTTTCAGCTACAGTCAACACTTAGCTGATTATCTCAAGGGCTTGACCTGTGTGTTTATCATTGCACACTGGGAGCATCCCCATTTGTTTTGAGCTCTGTGATGTGCTTCTGTAGTTTCCGAGTTTGCCTGTTTTCTGCTCCTCCTGCTTGTTTCACAGGTGCCAGAAAACCCTCATCACGAAACAGAAGAAATGCATGGAACCTCTGATGTCTCTGTGGCAATTGCCCAGTGTGCTCTGAGTTTCCCCTGATGCTCATTTGCTACATCATCCTTGTGGTTTCTTGCATCCAGGTATTCAAATCAAAGTTATCTTTCCACAAGAGATCTTTCTAAGTCTTGCTTGGACTTACCTGTAGATTCAGGTTGTGTTTTTTCGTCCATTTATAGATATCTGATCATGTGATCACAATTACATCACTCAGCACTTCACGTTTCATCTTGGTAAAATGCAGACATATGATTATGCTTGAATGGAATTAGTCAGAATGCAAGCCAGAGTTCCTGACAGCTTTAAGCTTTATTTTGCCGCCTGTGGGAAGACAAAAAATACGCAATCCAGCATAAAGCTTGCCAATCCAAAGTTTGCTCATTAGTGTTTTTGGAAGTGTTTGAAGTGGCACGATTATTTCAGTCCAGATGAGCTTTTTGCATCAGATGACCCTAATGTTTATGAATGGGCACTAGGACCCTAAAGTTAGATTGTGTTAGTTATGCTGATTATGTATAGCCTTGGTGACCTTTACAGGATGATGGGTTCCACATGCTGTGAGTAGCCTTTTCTCCAGTCCCTTGTTTGATTAAGGATTTCACCAAAACCCTTCCACTCTGAACTTTCTGGAGCAAATAGTAAGAAATTATCCATTTCATTTAAGAAAATTGACTGATCATCCAAGCATCTGCTATCATCCACAACTGCCTTCTAACAGGGCATAAGAAAAGCACAAACTTTTTTCTCTAGATAGAACTTTTCAAGTGAAAAAAAAGAACATCCAAAACAGACCCATGGGGAAGAATCTGAAGATAATGGTAGCTAACTAGGAAAGCTACTTCAATCTTACAAGGTGTTTTATCATCTAATACTCTCACAACCTCACTATAGTTGATCTAACTGAATGTGGACAGAGGGGATAATTCATGAGAAGAATAACTGCCAGAACATGTTTAAGTACAATTCAGAAGAAAAAGCTTTAAATGGGAATGGGATCTGCTTTAAAACCACCACTAGTTTGCAACAGCAACAGGAGAGGCCAGTTCTCAGGTGATACAGTTGTGGCTATACCCTTAGTGCAAGTTCTTGTGAGACATCATTCAGTGGTAACATACTGAGAAGACTCACAAAAATATTTACAGCCATTAAACCTAAAGAAAGATGAAATCAGAGGGGAGTGAGCCTCTTTTGAGTTAAAAGGTCAACTACACCCTCCTTTCTTTTTAATATTTCCTTATGTCTCCCATCTGTTTTCTTATCTACTTCATTCTCCAAATGGCTTCTTTTAATGGAGAAAACCTTGTTGGAGAAAAAATAATGGTGGTATTTGTGTATGTGTAAATTTATGTAGGACATCTGTAAAATGAAAAAATCACCTTTCTGATGATGTAAGCTTGAAGTTGTGGCTTTGAAGTATTTTAATTGCTGCTATTTTAAAAACAGCCACAAATATCTTGCTAATACTTTCCATGATAACATGGAACAGGTCATAGGATTGAGGGTTTTGTTTTGATTTTTAAAAGATCATACACTTAGATAAGATGGTGTCAAGTGCTACTTACTGTTTATGCAATACAGATGTTATTCCCTGGCCCTGAATTTTTCCATTTCCCCAAAATGGGCATGTAGTATTTCTGGAGAGACAGTTATCTACATGAGCCAAACTTAAAATACTAAAATACAGAGGTTCTGTTTTTAGAAAGTTGAACATACTGAAAAATGAATGCAGTTACTGTTCCCACATTACTAAATACATCTTTTTTGGAAGGTAAGCAACACAGTGACCTTTTCATTTGCACTGAAGAATTTCATGCATTACTAAATGTTTTTATAGCTGAACACTTAAGCCTCATTTCCAGTGTTTCCCAAATGCCAAAGTGTGCCTACTTCTCCTTCTTTCAAGGTTGGCATCTATCATCTTCATGTAACAGATGAACTAAAGCAGAGAGAGCAGTTATGGGGCATGCCTGAAAGTCATGTTAACAGCAGAAGCTGGAATTCATTCATTGTTACTCTATCTCATAATTCAGTGTCTTCACCACAAGGCTGCTCTTCTTCCCAATCCTATAGAAGCATGTAGAAGTTTTCACAGTGCATTTAAAATCATACAAACATCACTGTAACAACTACATGCAGGTTTAGAAGTTAAGTAGTGTGAAGTGACACACTGGAGATGGCTGTTTGAGCCAGTTAAAGACAGAGAGAAGCCAGATCTCCTGACTGACATCAGTGTTTAACGTGGACTCGGGGGAATATATGTGTATTGTTAGTTTAAAATTGTGTAAGAACGCCAGTCAGGAAGGGGGAGCTGGAAAAACTCCCAAGCTGGCAGGATGTCCTCAGAGAAAGGGGAAGAAATAATTATATAGAAATCATATTATTCACACTCAGCATTAGAGAGATGTGACTCTCATACTACTATCAAATATAGTGGTTATACTGTACAACTATGAACAGCACATAATGAGGAGCTTTCTGCCTTGCTCTTGCCCTCAGTTGCTTTATGAAATAAAAGCAGACCCTGTTCTGTACTTCAGACGGTAATACTTGTAGTGTTCTTGTCAGCTTGTGAGTTTAAGGCCCTGAGAACAGATGCTGTTTAATCATGTATGTGCTCTGTACATCATGAACAGTAGCAGCAGTGAAAATTTCTCCCTTTGTCATGCCAATAAGCCTTTAGAGACTGCTACCAGGATGAGTGTCAGTCATATTTAATCATTTATTGGGCTTTTGGCTAAGAATATATGTACAATCAAAATGTCCACTATCACAATGCCAGGGAGGGCCATTTGCCATCGTCATGAACTATCTCTACCTTAACCTGTAGAACTGTTAGAAAATGGGCTGCTATTCTCCTATGAAAATCTGAAATATATTTGTTACAGTTTTAATTTCAGAAACTGTAGCTTAGGTACAGCCTGAGAAGTGCTTTTGTGTTGCTCCTTCATCCTTCTGCAGCCCATTACAGACACAGCAGCACTGAGACACTTACCAGTGCAGCATTAGGAGGTGATAGAGCTCTCTGGCAGCTCGCTGCCTTGTTTGCTTTGCATGAACCAAACCCAGGGCTGCAGAATCACGCAGTCTGGGGCAGGGGCTAAAACTGCCCCTTTTCTGCATGGGTGAGCTGTGAGATTGGCTCTGCTTCTCCCCAGCCCATGTGCATGGATGTCACTCTTTCCCTCCTGATTTCGTTTAATAACTCAAACAAGTGGAGCAGTGTCAGCTCTAACCCAGAGATTATTCCATTGGCCATAAGTGTGCAAGTGCAAGCATATGCAGGGTGCTCTCCCGGTGGAGTAGCTGTCTCGGCGAGAGTATCTTTGGGAAAAAGGAAGAGCTGAATTTGGCACTTCAACATCTAACTGTGACCAGTTGAATTTTCTTGGGAAGAAGTGCAGAACAGACCCCTATACTTACCTGTTATGATTATGCAAATCTAGTTCTTCATATTGTTTCTATGAGGTGGTGGAAAATAAAGGCCTTTTTGATTTGGGCCCAGTGGTTTATTTCCTGTGAACTCCAAGCTGTTTTTTCTTTACCAGTTCTGTGCCCGTGCTCCAAACGCAGGAAAATTAGTAGTTTTCAGGCAGCCCTCTGGCCACTGAGTAGGGGAGGGGGTGTTCACAGCCAGCTCAGACGGATCAAGGACAGGAATGAACAGCATTCCTGACTGAGTGGCAGGCAACATCCTTGGACCTGCCGAAAACATGTACACTACTGTCTTCCCTTCTACGACAGCCTGATTTCTGGAAGTTGTGCTGCTAGTGTGTGATGTCAAATGCCATTAGCTAACACGAATGGCAAGCCTGACTGGAAGTGTAACATTTCACAGTGGTTTCAAACAGATGATTTTTCACTCGATCCTTTAATGTTAGGAATGACTTCGATGCCAGGATGTTCCCAGAAAGTTGTAGTTACGAATGCTGTCGTCAGCGCTGAATTAGGAGGACGGGCAGCGCGCCGCGGCCGCCGGCGTTGTGCGCGTCCCCGGGCGCGCTGCCGGAGGGCGAGCCCNGGGAGCCCCGCCGGAGGCGGAGCGCGGCGGGGGCGGGGGCGGGACGCGGCCGCGGCCCTTCCTTTCCTTTCCCTGCGCTTCCCGCCCCCCAGCCCCGCGGCTGCAGCCGGCGCCGCCACGGGCAGCGTCCCCGGCGCGGAGAGCTCGCAGTCCCGCCGGCTGGGAAACTCCGGGAGTCCGCGCGGGCTGGCGCCTTCCCGGCGCATGAGGCGGAGAGGAGCGGCCGGAGCCGGGAATCGCCGCCGGCCGCCGCGCCGGAGCCCCTAGGATGTCACCATTGTTCAGCTGGGTGGCCAAGGTAGGCGGCGCGGCGCCCGCCGCGCTCGGGAAGTAAAGTCCAGCCTTAGGGGCTGCAGATGTTCGCGTGTAATTTCAAGGCAAGTCAGTCATCTCTGGGCAGGGAGCAGAGCTCTGCTGTATTGTTCAGCCAGGGAACAGGAGGAGCGCTCAAAGTGAACAGTAAAGTCAGCCTGCTGTCAGACTTGGATTGGATTGAGAGATTAAAAGCGAAGCGGCAGGTCTGGCCGGCTTGTACTTTGCTGCGGATCTGCACACGGGGAGAGCTGTAATTAAAACTGCTCAGAAGGCCTGATCTTAGTGCCTGTTGAAGTCTAACGCTACTTGTGTACTCTGGGGAATGTGTAACAGCGCTCCCACTGTTTGTTTTGGACTCTCTTATCCCCTGGTTTTTGTCATGCTCTGAATTTATGAAGAACAATAAACTGGATTTTAGTGGGACACGTACGTATTTAAGTATGACAATGCACGTGTCTTGCTGGCTTCTTCATCTGTGTGTCTGGGGCTTTAGTAGGATTTTCCACTGTAACTGTGAAATTACATATGGATGCAAAGCAGTAAAGATGGTTAAAGATCTGTAGAATATAGTTTTGAGCTAATGTTTAAAAAATAATCCAAAGTAACAGTCGTTCTTAATTTAAAATGAGCTTCAAATTATATTCTGTTTTAAGGTACAGTTTAACATGTAGAAGAAGAGAGGACAAGTGTGTGAAACAGCTGTATGACTGGCAAGAATTGTGAATTCCTTGGAGGAGTTAGTTGGGAAAAAAGCTTTATCTTGAAATTTAACAGACAGTGTAGGCTACTAGGCAGACCACATAAAACCAAATTCTCCCTTCTGTGTTGCCAGGTGTAAATGGTCAGTTGCTTAATTACTTCTAAATCCCTGTTCCTGAATATTTGACATATTTAACAAGCCTGGGTGAAATACCTACCCTGGGAAGGTAGTAAGAGGGAAGTGCTTGATATGTGATTTGCCTTTGTTCAGATTCTCAGAAGGATTTGCTCTATTCTCACTTCAAAGGAGCTTGCTGAATTTTAGACAAACCCTGAAAAATCAAAATGTATCCTTTTCTCTTTCCGCTTGCCTATTTTTCTCTGGGTGAAGACCAGGTGGAGCGCTTGTCTTTGCCTCTCCTGTCATGACTCAGGCTCTGTCTCGTGCAATGCTATAAGGCTTGATTTGCTGGGTTATTTGAGGGAATGATACCGGCTGATGTCCATGCCGACTCTTATAAACGTGCCGGTCTCCTAGGCAGGTGGCTGCTGTCAGAGAGGAGTGATGCCATTGACTACATGCTTCAGGGATGCCCCCAAGGGACGGCCCATTTCCTTTTCTCATTGTTCTCTTGTCAGCTGGGCAAAGCAGCTGGTCAGAGAGGAGTTGGTCTTGGAGGAGGACAGAACTTGTAGCACACGGGGTTCACTGTGTTTTTAGAGAAAAAGGGTCTTACAGAAACAAACTTCTAGCTGCTTTTAAGAGTGCTTTCTGGGTTTTCAAAACCAATTATTTCAATGCTGGTTCCTCACAACTACTTAGTTTTATTCTTTTGATGGCCATTAATTGTCAGCACTAATTTGGGAGGGAAAGCAAAGCAGTGTACTTAGAAATATAAAATGAGCCTTGTTAACAGAGAAAGCTTTCCTGCCTGCCAAAATCTGATCAGTAAAAATGTAGGAGCTACTGCTGTGGGCTTTCAACACAAATGCAAGCCTTTCCAGTTTTTATAAGATGGTGGCCTATTCTAGAATAGGGAAGGACTGTGGGATGGGGGTAGGAAGAAAACTGCCTGCCTCGAAGGAAAGCTGTCCCCTTGCATCTGTTACTTAAAAAATGAGTGACCCCCACTTAAGTAACATAAGTGTTTAGTCTCACCATGCAAGTCCCCAGGCCTGCAGATAGTTACACGTGAAGTAATTTACTCCCATGTGCTATAAAATTGATCCCTGGTGTTTGTATAAACATTACCTTTTAATATGTCTTCATTACAGGTTTTTACATGCAGTTTTACCCAGCTTGTCTCTTACCTCCACACAGCCTCCTCAGGGCTGAGGTTTGCAGTCCTGCTAGGCTAGGCAATGGGCCCATTCTGGGCTGGAGGATAAAACTCTACTTGAGTCTTACGTGGATTGATGTAGCCCCCATTGGCTGTATGGATGCTGGCTGAACCCCTGAATGATGGCTCTGTGGATAATGAATTCCAAAGTACTGACTTGTTTTAGTCTCCTAAAATTATTTACATAAAAATGAATAGTTATACCAGTTTTTCCTGCATGGTTTGATACAAAGTTAGGCAACTGACTTAGGGGAAAACTTTGACTAAGCACCTAAAAACATAGTCTCTTGAAAGGGTAAACTTAAGTTTGCACTGTTGTGAGTAGAAAATACAGTTACTTTTGTAGATACACAAAGTCTATTCATATTCACTTTAGATCACTGAAGTAACTGCTCCTAAAAGTAACGTAATCATTGTGGAGTTGAAAAATGTCAAAGCTTTCAGTGTGAAAAAAAAACCAAACATGCAGATTTTTAGTGGTGAACTTGCACATTATTAATTCATTAGTAGGAGATAATATAGTGATAAGTGTTAAGAGTAATTTTTATTTGTTCCTATAATATTTAATACAGCTTTAGTTTAAAAACAATATCAGTCTTAGTTCTTCACAAATTGCTTAATTTTATAATGCAAGTTTCTATTCAGAAGCAGCTTGATAGAAACCAGAATTTAAAAATTGATTGCTGAAGAAAAAGAAACAGTTCTTAGTGCAATACATTGTATAAGTAGAGAATTTTGAGTAAATGTGTCCTCAGATTCTCAGTTAGTTATGAAATTTATACATAGTGTGTCTTTCTAGTTATAAAAAAAAGTACTGTATATAATTTAATAGCTGTGTTAACTTCCGCTTATTTTATCTGAAGGATTATAAACCAACAAGGAACCACTAAAGAAAATAACTAAGATAAAATACAAAGCAAAGTTAGGTAATTTAATTCAAGGTTTCTTCTATAATGATTTTGCTGGTAGGGATCAGTCCAGGCAGCTGCCTCCAACCTGCAGAACAGCAAGTGGGAAAGGGATGTTTCCAGTTCTTTCCTCGGGGGAACTGAGAGCGACAGAGTGTGTTGCTGAAGCCTGAGGAACCTCCAATTATGTGCCACCAGCACTGGCAGAAAAGGGTGGTTTACAGTGTAGCTGTCCCCAGCTGGGTTGGCTGATCTTGGACCTTGAACTGAGAAGCTGGTCATTTGGATTCCTTCTGCTATGAAAATCAGATTTTAGGGTGTATTCACAACAGATGCTCTGAAATCCCCAACAGCAAAACAACAAGTTTTAGTTAGGTTTGGGTTTTTTTAAAAGGATTTCTGAGTCAGAATGCCTGTCAGCTTTCCTCATTTTGGGAAGCTCTCAAGCCATCAACAGAGAAAGTTTCTGTGCTAGTGCAGCAAAGCTTGGTTACTGGCTTGTGCGATGAAACATTACTGAGGAAGCAATCATAATAATACTGGAAATACCACTTCTGTTTCTTGTAATGCTAATATAGCTTTATATGCTGTGTTAGAATTGATCTTGCTGATGTTTTGATGTTATTCCTACTATTTTCTATGTAATAGAGTGCTTAGTAGACCTCTGGAGGAGCATGCATAGAAGTAACAGTATACTTCTTAGTTTAGGTCAGAAGCTACAAATGAAATTAATTTGCCTTCTGCAAAGGAATGAAGAGGAACGAGAGACCGAAAATCAGAAAGGCCAAGAAAGCCCATCCCACATTATCTTCCTTTTTAAAAGTGTTCTGAAAAGATGATCTTGGCTTTTTTGCTGATCTGTTCTAGGGTATACCACACTCATTTATGAGGATGTTTTGCTTCAGTTTAACTGACATGCCTCTTTCTTTTATTCCCCACAGCTTCCAGCAAAGTTGACCACCTTTGGACATCTTTAATCCCTCAGTGAATGACTTAAATTTTAGCTAAACAAATCGAGTTTTGGTCTCGTGAGGAGCCCTCATAACGAGGCATTTTAACACTGTCTAAAACCAAAAAAAAATAGAAGTTTGTTAAACCTGTCTTGCTTTTAAGCCCGTCTTACTTACGATAAATTATTTGGGTAGATGAGTAAATGGTAGTGGTATTCTTTGGGGTGCAGCCCTTGTTTGCGCTAGTGAAATTGCCCCCGATAACCCTTTTTGTAAAGGAATTTGAATACTTGCATACTGTATCAAAATCAATAGTATCAATAGTCAATAAAGAACTAGGGCCAGGGAAGAACTGGGAATCAGTGAGGAGGGAAGGCTCAAATGCCATAGTTTTGCTTGTGGAAGAATCTCCTTGAAGCCATTGATGCTGTGGGTAGGGCTGAAGGGACAGACCCTCACTTGTCTCCCAGGCTGGATGCCAGCAACCCAGCAAAGAGAAAGTGCAGATTTCTGCCAGAGCTGTGTTTTGGTGCCCAAGTTTGTACAATGCCCTTGTCAGAGAACACAACATTTCTGCTCTGTGTGATTCTACAGGTCAGTTTGTGTTGGGGTAAAATGTTGTTACCAATGGACAGCTTTCAGATAAATGCAGATTATCACAAAATACCAAGCGGTTCAAATGCACTCTTTTCTGTATGCCAGTCACTCCCCACCTTCCCCTGCGGGGGCCTGGGTGATGACTGAGGAATATGCACTCAGCATTTGAAATGAAGTCAGTCTTGTGGTGAAACCCCTCAGTTACTCAGCATTTAAGTTCCCTTTGGAGCTGTTTGCTTTTATTCTTCATTCTTCCATTTCTTTTTCTGCATGCCAGGCTTGAATTGCACCTGCTCTGCTTAGATGTTCCCAGTTTGATGGGAAAATGCCAAAATATCATCCAGCTCGCACTGCTTTTATGTGGCTGGGCATGTGTAGTAGAGCAGTGTCCTCTGCATTTATAAGGTACATTAGGGGTGCTTAGTAAGGAGTAGAGCTTTCCACAGTGAAATTCCTGGCCACGTAGATTGCAGTTTAGCAAAGTTTTTCTCTTGAATCATTTATGCCTTTCTGAATTAATTTCTCATGAGTATCTTCTTTCAGGTTCATGTTGACCTTGAGATTTAACAAACCAAGCCTGACAAGGTAGCTGAGCTTGCTCTTTTGTACAGGTTCTGTCCTCTGCAATTCAAAACAGAACTTTTAGCCTCTAGTCAAAAACTGTTTGCTTTTCTTTGCTGAAAAGCTCTCTGGAAATTGGTGCTAGCTGTCTTCATGTGGTTAACCTGTTCTGGGCCAACCAGTAGCAAAACCAGCCAGTAGTAAATCCTGGATCAGGGAAAACCCCAGGTCCTGTCAGAAATGCATAATACAGCTAAGGGTTTGTTTGGATTTTTTGCCACATACACATATGTCTGCAGCACTGCAGTTTAACTATTGCCTTACATTTTATTATTTTAAATACTGTTTCACATAATAGCCTTTTCTGAAAGGCTACTGTAATGAAGCAGTCTTTTATGTGAACTAGAGGTGTTTCTGAGAACACCAAAGCAGCAGTTTGGCTTTGGGTTCCATAAGTAGAAATATCCTTAGGGAAAAGTCAGGTAAAGAACCTCTTTACAGTTTGTAATTCCCATCGTCCTGAATATAGAAGCTGCAGCATTTCTGAGAAACCCCTGCTTTAAGGGGTTGTTTGAACTTTTTTCCTGTGCCATCTAATAAAATCTTTAAATACTTTTAAAAGTCTTTTGAACCATTTTATTTTAAATTTGGAGGAGCCGAGGTTGTGTATGGTGTACAGAGATTGACTAATGACTTAACAAGTAAATCCTCAATAGAATTATTCAATTAATGGAATTACAGCTTGCCTATTTTTTTTTCTCATTAGAAGCCTTTGCAGCTCAACTGTTAAAGCAGAAATACTTATGGGTCGCAACGACTGAGAGGAAAAAAATTCTCAGCCTCTGTTTTGTTAGTATTTTACATACCAGTTCAGATATACAAAATATGTCAAGAGATGCTTACTAATTTTATAGGGAGGTGAGGCAGTAGAACTGGGAAGAAAAGCCAGAACTCAAAGAGCAGAAGCTGAGGCAAGGGAATGACTTTAGGTACTCTGTATTGATTTTATCACTGAGTTAATTGTACTGAGTTGTATCTGAATTGTTTGCAGTTATTCTTGCTTTTTAACCAAGTTACAATAACAAATCCTGAGACGAATGAATGCATAAATATAAAATTTTAATAGAAGAGTTTTCACAGAATCACAGAATAAGCTGAGCTGTAAAGGACCCACAAGAATCAAGTTCAACTCCTGGCCCAGCACAGGACCATTCCTAAGAATCATCACATGTGTTGTCCAAACACTTCTTGAACGCTATCAGGCTGGTGCTGTTACCACTTCCCTGGGAAGCCTGTTCCAGTGTTTGACCACCCTCTGGGTGAAGAACCTTTTCCTAAAACCTCCTCTGACAAAACTTCAGGCCATTCTCTCAGATTCTGTCACTGGGCACACAGAGGAGAGATCAGTGTCTACCCCTCCTCTTCCCCTCACAAGAAAGTTGTTACTGCAGTGAGGTCTCTCCCCAGTCTCCCCTTCTGTAGACTGAATGAGCCAAGTGACCTCAGCCACTCCTCATACAGCTTCCCCTCAAGGCCTTTCACCATCCTTATTGCTCTCCTTTGGATGCTCTCCAATAACTTTATATCCTTTTTATACTCAAAACTGCACACAGAACTTGAGGTGCAGAGCAGGACAATCCCCTCCCTTGCCCGGCTGGCCATGCTGTGCCTGATGCACCCCAGGACACAGTTGGCCCTCCTGGCTGCCAGGGCACTGCTGATGCATATTGAACTTGTCATTGACCAGGATGCTCAGGTCCCTTTCCATGGTGCTGCTCTCCAGCCTCTCATTCCTCACTCTGTCCATACATCCAGGGTTGCCCCATCCCAAGTCCAGAATCCAGCACTTTTCGTTGTTAAACTTCATATGGTTGGTGATTGCCCAGCCCGCTAGTTTAACAAGGTCTCTCTGCAGGGCCTATCTGCCTTTGAGGGCATCAACAGCTTCTCTCAATCTTGTATCATCTGCAACTTGCTTAGCATCCTTTTTAAAAGTAAAATCTTTCTGAAAAGCATGGTTTGCTTACTGAGAAGTGAGAGGGAGGTTCAGGCACCTTTAGCCTGTTGCAGTGGACTAGAGCATAACAGGGTTTCTANCTGGCTCCTCTAGGACTAGAGCTCCCCAGGCGTGGTGTGGTAGCGTAGACGAGAATAAAAGGCTTTAGACAGAGGGCTCTTCCCTGGGATAACAGCTGTTTATTGTCAGTCCAGTGTTGCGTTGTGAGGGTCCAGAGTTATCCAGATGGCTGAGTAACCCAGAAGAAGGAGCCCTGCAGGGCTTTTTTAAAGGGGATGGGATCAGGAAACACCCAATGGGGAACAGCATAGTTCAAAGTGACCAGTGGGGAAGAGCTTTCCAGGGCATAGCCGTATATGGCATCTGAGATATGGGTACAGGTAACATAAGGACAATATGGGATTTTACCACAGCTCAGGCAGACAGTTCCGATATTGGAGGAAGAAGGCTGAGGGCTTTGCCTGGGCTTTCTTCCCACCAAAACCTGAAGTTCAAAAGCAGCAGCTTCTGCCTCTTTTCCCCTGTGCCTTCAAGTTCCCAAAAGGCCTGGCCACTATTCCCAGCTCAGCTGGCCAGGTGCATGAAAGCTGCACTTATCAGCTTGAATGAAATCCCCTGTAAGTTGCATCTACGTTCATAAGTCCACACAGCAACAGGAAACTGCTGGTGCTGAGGACAGGTTCTATACCTCACTCAGGGAAGTGAGTTTTACTTGGAACTGACCCTAATTTGGTGCTGTGCCAAATGCCTGTTTGCAGTGCAATGCATCGCAAAGTGAAGGTTTAGTTCCATTTAAATGGGTGACAGTTCCAGTGTTTTGAGACACCTCCACAATGCAGTCCCTCATACAAGAAGTGGAGTGGGAGAATCCACTCTCAAACACATTCCTGGTCCAAAATAAATTAGTGAAGTAGTCACACCTATATTATACTTAAGAACCCAATTAGAGAAGCTGGACAAGCAGCATACACACAACTTCGGCTGTGTGGACACACTGTGGTACAGTGAATGGCCCTGATGGAGATAATAGGGGCCCTAAAGAGAATTTTTGTTTTATTGGGATGTTGACTTTTTGGCTAGTGCTTAGTGAGAATTTTAGGCCTGAAGAGGTTATCTGGAATTTCTGTGGCCTAGAATTCTGTCTGTCACTAACTGACACTAACCATGAAGAGAGAGTAAAAATGTTTGTTGTCTTCCATTTTCAGGGCAGTATGTATGTAAGCACACATGTTGATGGTCACACTTTAAAACCAAACCAAACAAAAAATTATTCATGGCTGAAGTATCTGGAAGCTTCTTCCCAACTCCAAAGTTGCTGGCTTTGGACGTGTGAATGTTTCTCCTTATAACTTTCCAGCACCATCACTATAATCAAAAGCATGTTTTTTTTCCAGGGCAAACCTTTGATATGCAGCTACGAAACAGGATTTTCAGGTACAGAGATACTCTGTGAAATTGCAGGTTTGGGGAAAAGAGGCTGCTTGTGCATGGTTGCACACTCCCTGCTACTGAAAATGGCGACACTGAGCTAAACTGAACAGCTTCTGTCTTTTTCAATCAAACATTTGGGAGGGTTTATGTGTTTATTTCAAGGAGCTCTTCGCCAAATATCTTACTTCTACCAGATCTTAACAGTTGCCTCTCTGCATTTACTGAACCATTGGTCTGCTGCTATAGTACCAATGAGGTGAGCTGACTGAAGCCGTTGTCATGGAAATTTGGATGGTTGGCACTCTTTCATGCTGGTTTTGTTTCTGTGAAACTTTTTATAGCTTCCAATCTGCTTAAAAACAAGTCGTGGAAAAGGAGATTTGTGGAAGTGCTTTGGAGTTTTAGGCAATTATGTGTAAGAGGCCTGTCTTTAAAACCAGTGTACTTACCCAGAACCTGAACCAAAAATACGTGCTGGAATTTCAGATTTGGGTATGTCTCATTGGAATATAACCCACAGAATTTATCATTCTGTGAAAGCAACGTTTCTGCTTGATACACAGTCATTGAAGGCTGACCTTTTTAGACTTAAGCATATTTTTTTGTATGCAAACACAGTTTATGCAGCTGATGCTGTTTTGTTTATGAAGTGTGGAATCGTATAAAAATTATTTACTTTAGGTTGTTATAATTCAGTCAGCATTTTTTCTTCTGTTTTACAGCAGAAAAGGACAAAAACTGGTGAACTAACTAACTGGCTTTTAAGTGAAAGTCAGAGTAGTTTTCATGGCATGTTTAGTCGTTACTTTCCCATCCTGTTCTCCTGTGAGTGGACCTGAGGCAGCTGAAATTTATCACTCTATGGCAAAGCAGCAACTGTGGTCATCCACAACCTAATCAGTTCATCAGGATTTTATACCGGTCAGGCAGAATGCTGGAAAAATCTGATCAGCTTCTTCACTCCAGTTCCCTTGGGGCCTTTATAACCTTAATGTTTGAGTAAGATTCTTGCCATTAAAAACATCATCTGTCCCTGTGCCTCCCACCAGCAGCTCTAGAAAGAAGGGCCATGGGACTGTCTGTTTCCTCGGGAAGTCTGTCAATTCTGTTGTCAGAGTAAGAAAGATGGTGTTTTATTCTACTGCAGGTAAAACTTACACATCAATCAAAAGCATTCATCCACTACCTTCCTATGTGGAAGCCTCAGAATAAATTTTGAGGGTAGGAGGATTTTGACATACATTTGGATCAACTGTCAGGAAGGTTATATCAGAAATAATCTTAGTTGTAATGAGGATGCACATCACAAATGGAGTTTTCCTCCCTTCTTGTTTGGAGTTGGATATTGATATAAAGCACATAAAAACTTCAGGCTTCTTTTAATTTGTAAAGAAATTATATTCACTTCTGTCTGTTTTGCTAACCCCAGTTGTACCAGTTTTGATAACTGCCAGAAGCCTGAGAGCACAGGACACCAGGAGAGAGCCTGTATCCTGTTGTACAAATGAAATTTAATCTGATTAATATTTTTTTCAAAAACAGTTAGTACCTAATTTCCTGGTTTAAGTTCTGTTATTGCCTTTAAGTTATAAAAGTCAACAAAACCATAACAAATTCCGCCCTGCTGCCCCTCAAAATATATTAAACCAGAAAATAAATCTTGTCCTGAAAGCTTTAAAGTGCCATTTCTGTCGTTTCCATTTATAGCTATCTAAGAATAGGCTTCCTTCTGTTTCCCACTCCATAGCCTCTAGCAAAGTTCCAGGCCTATCTCAATCCTGTGAGGGGAGTTGCTTGCACTTCCATCTTGCACCTCTCCCAAAAAAAAGGATTTAATCTCTTTTGATAGTGAATGAGCACAGATATTTCTAGTTACTGCTTTACAGGTGTTGCCTCTTTGTTCAGTTATCACCTTGTAAAATGTGAGCCAGGAACCCTGTAGGTATGACCAGCAATTACTTTTACGTCTTTCAGTGCTGTTTTCATTTGTGAAATTGTGTGAAAAGAAACCTATGTTTTGACTTACTCCACAGTTGTTGCTTGTAAGTTTATGGTACTGAATGGTACAAGATGAAAAGTAATGGCTTTTATTGTAAGGACAGAAAGGGCTGGGGAAATACGAATTAATGAACACTATGTAATAAGCCGACCGGGTATATGCAGAGTATACTTATGTTCTTCCCAAAAGTAAATTTTGTAGGAATACCCCCTTCAAAGCCAGTCGGGTACTGTTGCATTGGAGGTTTACTAAAAGCCCATGGATAATTTGCCAACTGCAGTTTGCTTTTGGATCATGCATTTTCATGGGGAGGGGTCCAAAAGTAAGAAGCAGTCTGGGACGTGGCAGTTTATTTATGGAGAGAGCCAGGTTTTGTTGTATTTCAGACTTCAAGTAAGGTATGTCTTGAGAGCATGTATAAGAAACCCTTGAAGTGTATCAGCAACATGACACATCTCTCTTGGGGAGGAAGCACCACCACAAAACAGAACAGTCCAAATTCCCTAGAACACCGAGTACAATTATGTTCTATTTCTGAGCTTGTTTACAATACATTATAAACAGATTCTGCAAATATTGTTTGTTTTGTTTGTTGTTTTTTTTTTTTTAAGCAAAGAAAACCTCTTTGTGCCTCTTTAAATTACATGGAGTGCTCTCCAATTCACATGATTTTGCAAAAAGTGTACCCTTTTCTGTCTGGCTAAGGAATCATGAGGAATGTTCTCAAACTGAGATTGTTCTGTTATTAAAAGGAATGTGATACTGTGAAAGTGGCATACAATACTCATGACATCAGTCTGCAGTACTTAATCTTCTGGAGGTAGCACTTGATGTGTGTGGGAAGTCTAGTCCCCTTTACAGCTTTTTATGATAATGTCTAAACTGTAAGAGTATGTTTTGGCTACATGGAGCTCCACTCTTGGTGCTTATTGTGTCAGTCATCTCAAAGGACTATAGTGGCACTTATACAGGTCAAAAAGAACTAGATTTAAACAGATGAGTCTCTTCTGCCCCACACAGAATATTCTTTGAATTTTAGTGCACTCAGATCCATCAGCTTCTTACATGCATAACTGCAAAATTTGAGTCTTAGCCTTCTCACCCTCACTTACCCCTTTCTCTGTATAGTGCCCACTGAAACCTTGCTAAGGAAACCGTGCCCATGAGTAGGCATGTGTATGATTTTTCTTCCTTTCATGGGCCCATGGTGATATTCAGCCATTGAATTCTCCCTTATCAGGACTGAAACAAGACTTGTGCCTTGCTTTTGCAGGTGCACAGCCTTCCTAAGCAGCATACCTGCACTGTGGTTAGTCCTGCTGGCTGCTATCCTGGCTGCCCCTCCCAGCCCTCTGGTTATGCTCCGACCTGTTCTCCTTTTAAAAGACATTCACAAGTTCCCTGGTTGAATGAGACACTCAGTGCATCTTAGGTATTATAGAGAGAAATGTGTTAGACCAACGTGTGGATGGTGAAGCTGCTGAGAGTGGCACAGTTTATAGTTGTTTTATGAGCAGTGAGGATACACCAGCAAATCTTTGGATCATATATGTTGAGGAGTGAAGTCATGGAGTAAAGACGAACTCTCTCTCTGTGCACCTGCCAATCTTAAGCAGCTAGGGAGCTGCTGGTAAGAATGCCACTTGAGTTCTACCCCTGCTGCGTTCACTATGCACAAAAAAACTGATAGGAGCCTGCAAAGACAATTGTCAGCCAGGGACTGGAAGAGCTATAAACTTTGTGCTTCTCTGAAATAAATCTGGGTTTGAAAGTGGCTTGTGGGAGGAATAAAAGTCAACAAATAGCAAATGAAGGAAGGTAATAATTAAAATATTCCATAGAACTGTTTATTAAGGGTCAGTGGGTCAAAATTTTTAAAACAAGAATTGAAGTTAATGACTGGAAAAAGTTGGTGAGTCTAGGAGACTGTAGACCAGTCTCCAAGCAAGGTAACAGAAGAAAAAAGGCACTGTGAAGACACTTGATAAAACCTGAATATAAAAGGCCTTTCACTAAAATGGAAATTAACTACAAAAGTTTTAAGCTCTTTTCTACCTTGAATTTCTGCTAATGCCACAGAATAAGGAAATTCTGTCATGAAATTCTTACTTGGAACTTAGCTGGATGTGACCCCCAGCATTTCATCAAAATTTGAAGTTGTACCTAACTTGGAAGTTTGGCTTGCTTTATGTGGGAGACTGCACTGTCAGAGGTCACTTCCAAATTACATTATTCTGTGATTTTGAAAGGAGAAATTGTGTAGTATCTCAATTTAGAAGAAAAGTAGTCTCAGTAAAATATAGTAATTAAAATGCCAAACTTTAAATACTATGAGTGGGGAAAAGTGTTCAAGAAGTCAGTTGACCACTACTGTGGGTTTAAGGAGTGATAAGGACAGGAAATGCTGATTGGCCTTGCTTTCTGCACAGCTGTTTTGCTACAAATGTGCTGAAAACAGACCAACTGCTTTTTACTACATGCCAAATTACTGAAATAAAAAATATATGCAGTCTTTTTAAAAATGCAAAAAAATACTTGGCTGTATTATCTTTCATATATGTTGTGTATGTTAAAAAGATTATTTTACTTTCTTCTGTTCTACTGCTTTTACTAAATATTCCATAGTTGTAAATACTTTATGGGTGACAAAAATATTGCTATCTGTGCTGATAACAACTGGATAACTTCAACGAAGATTAAATAGCTGTGTACCCTATCTTTTCTGTAGCAGTACTCTCTAGTAAAATAAAGGAGGAAAGATATTAACAGAAAATGGTATGCTAGACTTCTTGACGTATTTTATTGAGCCTGCTCTATTGATCAGAAAAAAAGGCAAGTAAGAGCACTTAAAAATAATTCAGATGTCTTTTCGCACTTGAGTGAGCTAGCAAAAAACAGTTGAAACATCTGCTTGTTTCAAGAGCTTTGTGAAGGATTTTCAAGGCTTTGTTCTAGCTGGGAGGGGGGTGTGAGACCTTCTGAGGTTCAGCCTAAGATCTGACCCTAATATTTTTCAGTCTCCCAACAATTTATGGAGTCTGTTGCATAAGACCAGTTCCTGTCAGCACAGGTCTGTCTTACGTTAAACAAAACCACCTATGTCCTTGAAATCGTTAAGCCTGGGCTAGAGCCCTTCACTGACCTGAAGCCTTATGCAGAGACTGGTAGGTATAAACTGGTAGGTTTATATTGCAGGTGTAAACACTGCACAACATCTAGAATAATAAATTATACCACTTTTTTCTTTTTTTCACCTTGTCCTCCCAGCTAATGGGTTAACAGTTATTTTTCTGTGGCATATTTTGCTTTCTTAGCTACTATGTATAAAAGAAATGGGGAATCTTTTCTTTTAGTCTGGTCTTAATTACCAGAAGTCAGCTGTTGCATTCAGCTGTTAGTGGGCTTTTTTCATTAAATTAGTTTCTAATGCTTTCTTAAATGTACCAACAGGATAAAGACCTTGACCTCTTACATGCTTGTGTGTAAACTTGCAGGGTGACTGCTAGTTGCAAGGGATAAAAATACAGCTGCAGTTTCTGTGCAGGGAAGGAGCTGTTCTTTGTCCTTCAGATGCAGCAAACCTCTGCATACTTAAAAATTGCTGCCTTCCATCATGATTTGGTGCATGGCATAGAAGCTGTAGCTATATGTGTTGTAACTGAATAACATGCACTACTAAGTCCTAGGTGTTGGTTTGTATTTTGCTTGACTATCCATGGACCAAGTCACAAGAATACTCAGCATTTCAGTTCCCTGCTTTGTCTCTGCAAAATAAACATTCTCATTATAGCAGAAATAATGTGGTACACTTGAAAAAATTCACAAGTCCAGTGTTAGTTTTAATGGTTATAGATACATTATCTTTTTCTGTATCTAATTCAGACACTCTAAAAACAAAAACTTTTCCTAGTACATTTCATTTGTGTCTCCTGTTCAGCAGGCTTGTTTGGTCAGGAGTGATAAGAAGGTAATGATCTGTGTTTGGTGAAGTTTCATTGTTGCTTACCCTGTTGTTCTATACTTAGATTTGTGAGTTTAGGGAAATAATTTTAGGTCAGCAGCAGTGTTTTTTCTGCTTACAGAAGTAATCTTTATCCACTAATTACATATTTATATTGAGAAAGAAGTCAGAACACACTTAAGAATAGAAGTATGCTAGAAAAGAGAATTTGTATGGCAGGAAGAAATCACACATGTGCAAGAGTCTTCCCCCACTGTCTTAGCTAATTCAGTAGGCACAATTACCAGTAGGTGTTTATAAGAGCAGTTGGTATCCACATCACCAAGGTGCCATAGGGTGGGACCTCAGGAGGCCATGTAGTTGATCCCCCTGCTCTAAGCAGGGTCACCTCAAGCAGGCTGCTCACCCCATGTCCAGTCAGAATTTGCATATCTACAAGGACGGAGACTTGGCAACCTGTGCCAGCTTGTGGCCACCCTTACAATAAAAGAAAGGTTTTTTTTCTTTTGTTCAGAAAGAGCCCACAACTTTTAAAAGAATCCAAGAAACATTAACTTAATTCAGGAGCAACTTCATCCTTGCTGCTTTTTGATCCAAATTGAAGAGTCATAAAACCTGATTCTGTTTATATCTTAATTAATTTTTGGAAGTTTGCAAGAGATGTGGTTACTGATTGCCCAGTGGCATGCTGCTTTATCTGGAAATGTTCCAGCTGTGGCTAATAAACATTTGCCAAGATAGAGCATACGTCTTTATTTTAATAAGCTGAAATAATTATAATATATTTATATTTAAGTACTGTTTACTTCATGTTTATGTACTTATCATCAAGGTTTGTTTACTGAGAGAGCCAGTGTCAGAGAGTACACAGGGAAAGTGAATTAATTTTCAGTACTTGTATAAAAAGTCTGGAGTGGTACAGGTAGATAAAAAGAGAACAAATCTTGATGAGGCCAAGAACAGTTCCAGGGAAATAAGTATTTTGGGATTTTTTTTCTCACTCATTGTGGATCTTGTCTTTACTAATGAAAATAGATAAATGTTTAATGTACATTGCCTAATCAGAAGTAATAAAACTATATTAGCAGGCTGTAAATTTTTTTAAGTCTCTAAGTGGGAACAGAGGAGTCAGTGTTTTTCACTAAGTGTAGCACGGAAGCCAGCTGTTACTTATCAATGACATGATTCAAGCCTTAGCATGTGTGAATATAAATGGATAAATACTCCCCTTGATTTTTCATCAACAGGCCTGCTGGGTCTCCTCAGAATGAAGTTTATTAACTACTGCAAAGTCCTTCTGTGTGATGTAGAGTCTTTCCCTAACCACTGTCTGTATATGAGGCATAGCCACTATTGAATAGCAATTTTGTCAATGTCCAAGGTTTTTGATAACAAAAAACATTGAAGAAATTAAATTCAGTAACTGCATATGCGTTACTGGATCCCTAATGCCTTGTCAGGGCTTTAGCTCAGCTGTGACCCTTGCAGCACCTGCTCTGCTGGAAGCTCTCCTTATGCCCATTGATGTGTGTGGTGCTGGGGAAGCTCTAGCAGTGGTTGAGATAGTGGCCCTCTTTGCCTGAGTGAGAGCTGATGTTCCTGGCTTTACCAAAGTAAGCAGAGTTCAGAGAATACCTCAGTCCTTTGCTGTTGCCTCTGCAGCCTCAGCAAAAGCAGAGGTGGGATCACAGGTCTCTGCATATATCCTGGGCAGCTCAGAAGTAAAATTGCCTATGGCTGGTGAGTACAGACACTGTCACAAGAGTAAAACATATTTATTAAAAATGCTAAAGCAATTGCAGCTTGAAATATGGGTAGAATGAAATTTTGTGGTTTACTGTCATCCTGGTAGGTTATGCCACTAAAAATTGGTTCTTTGAAGGAGTATTGGGAAAATAAATCTTACGTAAACCTTAAGCTCGTTGTAGAGCAAATGCATATTGTTTGAGTTACTAAGGATTTGTTACACCCTTAATGTTCTTCTTGCGTATGATTGAGAAGTTAGGCACAAAGCTGCCTGAGCCCAAGGCTTTGTGACTGGTTTGTGACATATCAGACAACAGACTTACAAATTCCTGACCCTCCTTTTCTTACCCATTCTTCCCTATTTTGCTGAATGATTAACTGCTGACTCATGCCTTGTGCTGAAGGGTGGAGTAATGCTTCCTGAGCTCCTTATTTATTTTGTAATGTGTTTCTTACTGTTTTAAATCCACTAGCTATATGGGTGTGCATATCTGCCTGTCTTATCTATCTATCCATCCATCCATTCATATCTTTATCCATGTTTCCTTGTCTATAAAAAGAATCTATTCAGGTCTTCATGAGCACCCAGAATATTCATTCAGTTTTCACTGTTCAAATTTTTTTTCACTCTGGGTCCTTTGCTGTTTCCTCAGTTGGTTTATGTACATTACTGCATTACGATTAAGCAATAGATAACCATAAAAATGTCTGAAAAAAACAGAGGCCATGTCTCCAAAATATTCTCTATGTTTAGGGATGCCTTTCCTTATAGGACAGATGGTTCTTCTGGGCTGCTATTTTAGTCTGCTGCTCCCAGACTTCTTTCTGTACTATCTGCAACCAAATACTTGGAAGTAATGCAAGCTCCAGTTGATGCTTGATAGGGAAAATTTGTTTTGTCAGGAAATTAGCACACTTCACCTGGATTTTTCTCAAAGTAATTTTGGTAAATAAAAAAGCTGACAGAATTACAGGTTGTAATCATAGATGATGGCCTCACATTTGCTGTTAGAGCAGCAGCAGCACAAACTGCAGAAGGACTTTAATCTCTTAGGTCAGTTAAAGCAGTGTGATGTAACCAAGCATGGGCCTCGCAGCAGCTTAGCAGAAAGCATATGCATATCACTCCCTTCTAACCATATCAGCAACTGGGACCGTTTACTGTCACTAAAAGTGTGTCACATGGCACTTTGGGTTCTAATTACAACATCTCTGGGTTGTAGCAGACTGCTGTCTCATACAGATGCACTGAAGTCATACTACATGTGAGGTATTGTTATTTGAGAGTGTCATCTAAGATAATAGAATAAAAATTAACGTCTAAAATAATTAATATATTTATTTTAAAATGCAGCTATTTATGTTTTAAAAACCCTCCAAACTGCTGTGACAATGTAATATGCTATTATGAAGGGGAAAGCAAATTTGCAAGAGACTCATTAACCTACATGACATGAGTGTTTGAGTAAGAGAAGGGAGTGAAAAATAACAGAGGTTAAATAACTTTCCTAATTAATTAGTCCATGGCTTCTCGTATGCTTTATGAAATACTTCTGTCTTTCATTTTGAGTTGGAATTTGTCACATTGTACTGGTTGCTTCAGGGGAAAATGTCTTATTGAAGATGAAGAGCATTACAAGAGACAAAGCTCTTTTGACAAAGTGTTGATGATGGTGAACTCCTGGTAAGGAGACAAATGAGCAATTCCTCTTGTCAGTATTTAACTGCTATAATGTGTCCCTTGAATAAATACAAGATCACTTCAGCTGGTCTTTTCTTTTTGGAAACAAAATCAAAGAATCCATTCCAGGAAAATCACAATAGGGAACCTCTTAATTTTGCAACTTCTCAAATAGCACCAGATCCTGATGTGTATTTTTTTTTCCCCTCCTGCAGGTGCCTGAGATTATAAGCTCTATTCGACAAGCTGGAAAAATTGCCCGTCAAGAAGAGTTTCAGAATAATCTCTCAGATGTTGAAGACCCTTTTGCCAAAAAGTTTGAGGTGCTGTTCTGTGGACGGGTAACAGTAGCACATAAAAATGCACCTCCAGCGCTCATAGATGAATGCATTGAGAAATTTAATCGTGCAAGTTGTACAAAAAATTCAGATTTCAGCTCATCATCCCAACAACATGAAACTGCCAATAACTTTGGAGGCTTCTCTTTCAGCAGCAAATTTCGATCTGTCTTCCAGCCCTCGGTCAGTGAAGATGAGGAAAAAAGGCCAATTAGGAAATCTTTTTCTCAGCCCGGACTTCGTTCCTTTGCTTTTAAGAAGGATTTCCAAGAGGGAACCAATAGGAGTAACAGCTTTGTCAGGTCCTTTGAAGAAGATGCAATTTCACTGAACCTAAAAAGTCAACTTATCTATGGACACAGTGTTGTGCAGCCAACTGACATTGCAGAAAACCGGACTATGTTGTTTACGGTAAAGCAAGATTTGCAGCTCCTGGTGGTGTTTTCACATCATAGAGTTTGGAGTGGCAAACACCAAAGCAGATGTTCTGACAGATGGCAGTTACCACTGTGATAATTAATTGCAATTACCAAAGCATAACTTAAACTTGCCTATTTCTCTGGAGAGCATTACCCGTTAGTGCAAATTGGTTTACATATTCAAAATAAGTTTATATTAAATAGTTTAAAACAGCACCACCTGAAACACTGGGCTTCTAAAGGCAGCTTTTAGAAAGCTACTGCAAGTTAGTAGGTAGTTATGCAATTGCAAAATGGTATGTACACTTACACTAAGTAGTAACAGCAGAAATAAAGTTCCAGGTGAATGAGTTAGCTGTAACTAGAGCAGAAAGACCACACCATAACTGAGAGCTAATAGACTTTGTCCCATGATAAGAAGTGTAATTGATGAAGGTGCTCCTCCTGCCAGCATGTCTGTGTAGTGATGGAGTAGTGTAATAGGTTCCTAGCTACTCCACATGTGCCTCCACTCCTGACCTGCTTTGGTGTGGCTAGTAATGCTCTTGCCTTCATAGGTGAGCAACAAAACTATTTTCCAAGACCTGAGAAGCAAGTAAGGAATGTGTTATTCGCTCCTCTTATAATCCTCATGATAGATAAGCTATATAGTGTATTTTATATAGCTTGTGTCTTCTGAACATAATGCAAACCTGGAGCAGATATTGCGAAGACTGACTCTCCTAAAGTCATCTTGGATCTGTCAGCTGCTCTTGGGGCTGGACATTTTTAAAGACAGTAATGGAGTGGAGTGTGCAATTGCAGCAGTCTTTTTGAAGCAGGGAAAGAGAATCCTTGAGAAGGATTGCCATCATGTTATGTCTGTAAAAAACAGCATGCAGAAAAAGCTAGTATAGTAGTTAGCTATACCTGAATTAAAGCTTCTCTTTGGTTGTGGCAGGCTGGCATCAGACAGAGAAGTGGAAGAAGATGGAGAGATGTTTTCTTCCCTAGTAAAAAAAAAAAAAAATCCATCTTTTCTTCCCCAGGCATGTATTTCACATAGAAAATATAGAAAATATAGATAACCTTTGTAATAATGCCTAATTTTTAAATAAATCATTACTTCATTATTAATTCATAGCACATATTTTAGAAATAGAGAGATTATAGATGGACTGGGTAGGTCCAGATCCTCCTTCTTCAGTGGGTGCATTTTTAATTTATATTAAACAGATGCAACAGTTCTCAAAGACACCTGCAGCTTCAGCCTGAATATAACGTCTGTCACCTGCTGGCAGGCATATTTCCAAATTGTGGGGCTCTGCTGATCTGGCTTTCTGTCTTGGCTTGCTTTTTGCCTGGGAAAATATTGTTTAGTATGCACAGCTGTATTCTTTTCCTATTCAGCCAGTCTAAATTCAGCTGAATATAAGGAATAAGCTGAATATGAGGAAGTGAAGTAACTCTAGTTTGTGCCTTCAGTATCCACAAGCAGCAGCTCATGGCAGAGCTGAATTTATTGGTTACCTGTCCCCCAATGTTCAGCAGGTTCTCAGTAAGGGAGTGCAGGCAGCAGGCACGTGTCCCATCAGTTTGTTTGTGGATACATATGAAATGCTTACAGTAACTTAATATCCAGAGGCAAAAAAATGGTTGGTATGTTTTCAGTTACTTGGATTTTCCCCAGGACTGAAGGAAAAGTTGGTTGTTGCATGAGGTGTGAAAAATATTCAGATTAGTTATCTGTCGGTTCTCCTCACCTGATTCAAAAGTCCTGATTTCTATTTTTTCCTGAAGAACTGCTTTCCTGGCCTGTTTCTTAGGATTTAGGGGGGAGGAGGAGGTATTTTTAAGTTTTTCTCCTGGCTGTATGTTTGGGGGGAGGGAGAAGAGGTTCACTGGTTTGGGTTTTTTCCCCTTGTTCAGTTGACTTCAGATGATCACTACTGCCCGGGGACCAAGTGTGAAAAAACTGTGGGACTGAGCTTTAAGGAGGAGCCTCTTGCTGCAGGGAGGGGAAGGCAGCAGCAAGCAGGAGGCTGCTGAGCAGGTGTTGGAAGGAACAGCCCCGTTAAAACATGCAAGGTCAGCCCCAGGGACAATGCAAGGAAACCAGCAGGCATCTGGGGAAAACCATTGTAACTGGTTGAAGTGAAAGAAGAGGTGGAAGGTGAATGCACAGGACCATTTTTAGGCATAAAGAGGTGGCACATCTGACTTGATCTATTCACACACAAGATCCATCACTTCCCCTTTTCTTAAGAAAATACAGTTTTATTGGTGCTGCTGATGTTTTTGTATGCATCTTTTGGGGATTTGGTAGTGATTGAAGCAGGTTTCTCTAAGTCATACTTGTGAGTGCATCCAAATTCCACCTGTCTTCCTAAAATCTGGTGTGAGACTTGTTTTTAGCAGTCTCTCTGATGTGTTATAACATATGAGGAATCTAATTTTTTCTGTTACTATCTGACAAAAATATTGCCAGAAGCTGAAAAACTGAAAACAATAGTTTCACCTTAAAAATGCCCTTTGCACAGTTAGCATCATCTTTTGGGTCACTGCTGTACAAATGGCCTACAGATTAAATTACATTAGAAAAAATATTCCAGTAAGCTCATTTATATAGTTTTTGAGTTAAATGCTTTAAATTGTTATATGTGCCTTAAATAAATAAATAAAACTCTAAAAAATAATTAGGTGGAATACAGGAAGAGGCACACACTTGCATTTAAATTTTAGGACAATCTCATTAAGTAGCTTCTATGAATGTGGTACATTCCAAGACTGCAGAAAATAAGAAAAGGGAATGTGAGTATATTTTTCTCAGTGCAAAGTAAGTTACTTGTGATACAACATTGCTGTCATCTGTTTAAACATTATTTTCAATCTCTTGTCTCACTAAACTTCAGTGCAGTAATGTGCAGAGCTCCCACTGCCAAATCAGTGTTGCTTCAGTATTCTGTCTGGTAGCAATATGCTAATTGGTATAAATACACAAGTAGAAAAAAAATTGAGATCTGTATTCAGGAAACATTTTTATAGTGGGACAAAGGGAGTGTAATGTTACTTGTTAGCACCTTGCAATTTATTTTGCTTTTTTTAGATTGGCCAGTCTGAAGTTTACCTTATCAGTCCTGACACAAAAAAAGTTGCAATCGAGAAAAGCTTTAAAGAAATATCCTTTTGTTCTCAGGTAAGATTGTAGAGTATTCTTTCTCTCTTTTTTTATTGTTTAAATATTCTCTACTTATGCATGCTTATGTGCTCCTCTCTCCTAGCATTCCAAATGGATTCTCTCAACAGCAGTTTCAGTGATTGCTATTGAAAAGCTGCTAATTAATCAGTAATTTTATAGAACCATCATTCTTTTATGCTTTGCATTGTGATTTCTGAGATAGACTCACTTCTGTGTGCAGTGGATGAATAATAGGAGCTAGAAGAAACTAGTCAGGAACAGAGTCTTGCTTGAGGTTGCAGTGAGCACGATTCACGATTGTGCAAATCTGGCAATCTCTGAGCTGTATTTTTCAAGAAGTGAGAATGAAAGGAGAAAAATTATATGTAAGAGTTATCTAAAGAATACTTTAAAAATACATTTTCCTCAAGAGTATGGGTTTTATGTGTTTAAACAACAACAGTCCTGTGCCATGCAGAGGTAGTGTGTGTGATACACTTGAGGGCCTGTTTCAGAGCCTCCTCATTTGTTATTAATCCCTGTTTCTGTTCCTTGTGCCCGCAGAGTTTGCTTCTCTGTCCTTCTGCCTCTGGCATTTTTGGATTGTTTTGTGGGTTTTGTTTTCCATAAATTATTTTTTTAATTTGGTGAGGATAACTTTCATCACTAAACATAGAGGTATATCTTCTGAAAATTTCAGAGTAAACGTAAGTAGTTTGCATGCTATTAGATGAAGAGCTTTGTAGAGAAGTTCTTGATCACAGGAAAAGCTTCATCCCCATGTTCCATTAGGCCATCCCCTTAGGCAGGACCTAGTTTAGGTAGACTTTGTGGCTTGTCCTGAAGGATCAAGAGATGGTTGTGCTCCTCAGAGCAGTCGGGTGAGATTCTGCATTCTCCCCTCTTGTCTGAATAATGTTCTGCTGCCCAAGTGATACATCAGTCGGGTAGGTATTGATATTGGGGTGCAGAGGGCTTCTCTCCCACGTATGTGCATTTCAGCACACTTTAGGGAACAATCTTACCATGATCATACAAGAAAATCTTTTCTTAAAGACACTTAATTTCCAGAATGCCCAGTCCATCAGTGAGATATTATAATGGCAGAAGTAAGTATGTGGTCCTGGGGCAGTATCTAGAACAGCCAAGAGCATTTGCCAACTCCTGGTACCTTGCAGTTTTGTGGGCGGGTCCATGATCTTGGCTGGGCTCCTTATCCAGTAGCAGTTGGGTTTTCAGAAGAAGCAATGGGCTTGCAGACAAAGAAATGTGGGCTGGGGGGTTAGAGAGAGGGCATAGTTTGTTCTGGCCCTGTTTCTGATGTGGATGATGGAAGGAGAGAGTCTGCATGCTGTGTCAGTCTGTTTGTGCTTTATCATGTAGCTGCCTCCTAAAATGCTTAGCCTGGACATCTGATGGAGTAAGAGTAGGAGAAGCTGCATGCTTTAGGTTATAACATCCTTTGGATCTTTTTGTTTTCATGGCATATTAGTACCTGATGTTTAAAACCTGTGTTACCTATGTGTTATTGTCAGACTCCAACCAGGTATTTCCGTGTAGTTAAATTATTTTCCTTCATTCAGATGGATGCTCTGAATATTTAATATTAGTATTTTGAATGGTAGCAGAACATTGTTCAGATTGCTTAAGGATATCTGATGCTATAATGTGGTCTTTTTTTTGGGACTCCTGGCCATTCTGTTTTATAGAAGTATTCACTTTTTACAATTTTAAATGCTTTTAAAAATGTTTTCTTTATGATAACATGGCAAATAGAGTATTTAGTGATTCCTGCTGTATTAACAAGGAAAATCTAACAAAAAAAGTCCTGCTTGGCATCTTCAGATGGTTTAATTCACTGAAATTCCTGGTTTACTGTGTTTCATCATTATGATTTTTACACTTTATTGCCTCCCTTTACCCAACTTTAATATTGTGCCATGACAACCAGAAGGTAATAAAATACTGCTGAGTAATTGAAGTAATTGAATTTCTGTAAATAGGCTTGGCTCTACCACTGTGCATGTAATTCATCATCATAAGTTCCTTTGTTTGTTTTTAACCAAGAATGTTGTACTGAGGAGACATGCACTGGGATCAGCAAACTCTGCTCATCTGAAACTCTCTTCATAAAAGAAAGGAAAAAAATCCCAGTAATTAAAACAACCTCAACCTTGTACCAGGATGTGCTGCTTGTCTCCTGTTGCAAGGAGATTGTGCCTGAATTTGCATGCCTTTTAGGAGAAATAAATGTTTCTATTAGTGATCTTAAAGTAATATATTTAAGCATTTTATTTTTTAATTAGATAAACAATATATTAAAAAACATTGTTTATCCATTTTTCACTATTTCTTTGATTTGCTTTTGCAAATGTAAAGATCAATTGTTGACTGATTAAGCAAATGAGAACAAAAGCCGAGCGAGCTTTTTTCCCCTGTTATTTCCAATATTGAGTAAAATACATTTTAAATAGAATTTACTATTCTCTGCGTCTGTTATATGGGTCTTTTATACTTCATCCATTAAAAACAAAACAAGAACCCAAACAACGTCTGACTTAATTGAAATTCAAAAGATTCATGAAGTAATATATTCTATAACATGACAGAATTTTAATGGCCAGATGACTTCAGTGTAGCTGTAACAGAGATAATTGACCTACATGTTGTATTTAATGCTCTCGGGCCTGTTGTTCTTCCTGAAAGAAATACAGGTACAAAACACTGAAAGTTGATATGACTGCTTCATTGCTATTATTTCTTTGCTAGGGAATTAGACATGTGGATCACTTTGGGTTCATCTGCAGAGAGTCCTCAGAAAATGGAGGCTTCCACTTTGTTTGCTATGTGTTTCAGTGCACAGATGAAGCACTGGTAAGTGAAAGAAAAGAAGAGCCAAATAGACTTTTAGGCCCTAAAAGTCTTCTATTGCTCCATGCTCTGTATTTTGCTGAATGTCTTCAAATCCTATTCCACTAAGAAATAGAAGTATTTCAAAAATGTAACTAACATAGCAGTCTGCAAAAGACCTTTTCATTTGTTTTGGGGGCAGAAGTTAAAACCCCCTTTTAAAAGGAAGATAAATCTTCCATTTCTTGCACAAACTAAGACCTTATGCCTCCTTTTTGGGGAGAATTTTCGCATAGGGCACCTGTTCTGAAAATCAGGACTATACTACTGTGCTCTAAGAGAGACCAGTGCATCACAACTGCACTAAGCTTTCTTGTAATAGACAGCAAAAGGGTTTGAGATAGAGGGTAGTACCTTTTATTAGACCACAGTAGTAAAATTGGGTGGCCTGGAAGAGACGTGACTTCACAATGAGTTTTACCTTGCTTGTGTGTTTGTGCACAGAAGTGACACGGGAACAGCTTGTCTTGTTATTCATAAACACATTCCCAAACTAGGGGCAGTATCATTCTAAAAGACTTGTGTTTGTGTTAAGGAAAACAGAAGCTCAGTGGAAGAGTGAAATCCTGTTCTTTTGCATGCCATTCTTTTCAGGTTGATGAAATCATGATGACATTGAAACAGGCGTTCACTGTGGCTGCTGTGCAACAAACTTCCAAGGCACAGCCCCAGCTCTGTGAAGGGTGTCCTATGCAAAGTTTGCATAAACTCTGTGAAAAGATAGAAGGTGAGGTTTTAAAGAACTTTCTGGTTGAATATTTTTTCTGACAATTTCATTGTGGGGACAGTCTTGTATGGATAAACCTAAGGAAATTAATGCTTAAAAGAGCTTGGGACTTGGGATGAAAAGTTGAAAATACTTTTATTTAGAGGACTGTAATGTCATGTTTTCTATAAAGGAATAAGAATTTTCTAACAAAAGTTAAGCTCCTTTATTGTGTTTTAACTGAATTTTTGAAAACTATTTACAAGTCTAAACATGAGTGAATTGCAGCTTGTTTGGCTCTATTAGCCCTATAAGTGCAGAAGACTGTAGATAAGGAACCTCTGAAGGACAGATGCTGCAATAGCCATGACCTGTCCTATTGGATCCACTTAGGTACTGACATGCTCTCACTAAGCATGAACTGAACAGTATGCTTTTAATGTGTGTGTTTGTGATGTAGATCTATGCTCCTTCATGAAAATGTAGAAATTAGAATTGTAGTTGTTGCCCAGAACAGAAGTTCAGGACATAAAAAACCTCTTTATATTTCAGTAAATTTCACAGTTAGATTTTGTTCATTTAAGTGATGTTTGGGGTGAATGAAGGGTAACAGCAGCTTGTCAGATCACGTGACAGTGGCTTGTTGGACTAAAACCTGTCTAGTATTAATTTGATGAAACTGGAGAACTTCCAAAACTGCTTTCACTCTATTTTGGTTTTCAGCTAGCTGTGATTTTTGGGAAGTTTCTTAGAGGCAGATGATCCTTAATGCCTTCAATCATGCCATCTGGTTAACCGTATCGTCTGCTTCTGAAGGAGATACTGCATGATCAGAAAATGAAGTACACAATACTGTTGATGATTTGCTGTTTTTCCACAGAAAATAGAGGAAAGGAATCTAATCCAGTATGAGAACAGAAAAAATAATCTGAATGAAAAGGGTAGTCTGCTTTAGACTGTCAGTAAATGTCATCAAGAGGCAAAGTAAGAACTTCACTAACATGCAATAAATTTACTCTTTTTCAGAAGAGAGCAAGGCATAGAAATTGAAGAAAGTAAAAGGGAATTATATTTATACCATAAACAAAATTCAAGCAACGCTGCATAATACACCAACACAGCAGTCAGCTAAAATGCAGTAGATTGTGGGTTTATTTTATCTTGTGTGATAATGGAATCTTCAGCTAAGAGTATAATCCTGGTCTGTGCTCAGTAAATCTCCTCGTTGCAGAGTTCACGTCCCTCATTTTAAAGACATGAGTTTAGTAGTAGCTTTAAATTAACCTAGAGTTCTTTATAATGCCCTGTTATGAAATCATGGAATGGGTCAGCTGAAATAACTGACAAGCTTTGGCTTAAACTGTGGGCATATTTATATGATTGATTGATTAATTCTGAAAAATTTCACCCTGTAATTTGTTCTGTTTTGTTCCTCTGGGCAGGGTTGCACCCTTCGAAGACTAAACTAGAACTGCAAAAGCATCTAACAACACTAAATAACCAGGAACAGGCCTCTGTTTTTGAAGAGGTTCAGGTAAGCATTGTTTCCTGTAAGATTTTAAAGCCACTGATGTTTTTTGCTACCATCTGTGTGAAACACAGAAGTTATTTTCACTTTTTGTCTAACAGACTGTTAACCACCTTGTACTTTAATTTCAATAGCATTATTTGTCTAGAGCTGTTAAAAATTGTCTTTTGATGAAAATTACTGCGATACTCATTTTTCTTCCCCTGATACCACTTGCTTTCCGTGAAGATGTTGCTGTCTCCCTCAGTAAAACTGAACACATTTCTTGTGGATGAAGGCAGTAACTTGTACTGTGAGGACATTCAAACTGTCACTTTGACCAAAACAAATTACTGTAACATTCCCAGATCAGAAAATTTCTTGTATAAAATTTATCCTAGATCTTAACTCTTGTCAAACTAACTAAAGAAGTTAAACTTTCTATCTTCTTAATTAAATCTATTTTAAGACAGAGGAAAGCATAGCTGGATCTCAGACAGATTATGTGCATTGTAGGAAATGTCACTGGCATTGACACACTGTTGAAGATTAGGAAATTTCAAACTTTTCTTAAAATAATATTTCCTTCCTCTCCTGAGTCATTTCAGTCTCTTTGTATGTTTCCATGTGGCAGTTTATCACTCAATTACTAATACCAAATTTGGAAGTTTGGGACCCACTCTGTGGGACCAATTCCATGAGTTAAGTAATTTTGTACCACACAGCAGCTGGCAGCACTGGTTCCTTTTTGTATTCTGCACACAGACTAAAGCTTCTAGTAGTCACAGGAAACTCTTAATTGCTTCTGGTGAGGGCCTGCAAACTATTAACTTGGTAAAAGCAAGGGTAAAGTACAACTCTCCTGCCCATCTTTTTCAGCTAACTTTTTGTGTTGGACTGCCTGGAATCTCAGTTGTTGCATTCTTGCAGATCCATGTATTGTTACCATGATTTGCATTTTTTGGTAACTGTCTTCCTGTGGTATTTTTCTTAATCTAATGTGCTTCCTTGGCATTAACTAATTCATACTGTATCCTCTGCATTGTATCAATAGACTTAAAACAGCATGTGTTTTTCAAAAGTTAGGTTTCTGGGATTAAATTATTTAATAAATTGTTTTAAAATTTTCTCTCACAATAATTCAGGTCTAAATAAAAGACGGCACAGACAAGTATGTTCACCTTGTGCACTAATTTTTAAAAGACCTATGTCATTTCCCAAACACTAAATGGCCAATGTGAAGGATTTCTAGGAGAAGGGTTGTGAATCCTATTTCTGGGACAGTGTGTTCTACAAACTCAGAACTACAGTGGTTCAGTTTTCTTTATATCAAAAGAAAACTGGCAAAAATATTTTTAAAGCCTTTATTTGCTTGTGGCAGTTTGATATCTCTACAGTTGTCCTTTGTCTTTCGTGTAAATTCTATCACATATGAAGTGTTTCTCTGACTGTGTTGGTGCTTTGCCTGGGACACTGGTGTCCTCTGGTGGACTGGAGTAATAGCATTAACAAAACTAAACTTGTTACTGCATTGGTGATGTATTGACAGTGACAAAATGAAATTGCTGTTATACAAATGTATAATTACTGTGCTTGTGGTGTTTTCAATTAAAGAAATTAAGACCAAGAAATGAACAAAAAGAGAATGAGTTGGTTATCTCTGTTTTGAGAAACATGTATGAAGAAAAACAGAAGGACCATGTTCATGTTGGGGAAGCAAAACAGGTAAGTAATCATTCAATTTCAATTCATGTAAGGACGAGTCAGGAAAAATTTTTCCATTCCATTTTTATGTATTTTCAAAGGCAAATTTCCATCACTGGCATTTTGAAACTTCAGAGTGTAAGCAGTCATGAGTACTGGGTTTTCTTATGATTCACAGACTATTGTCACATGCTGAAATAGATATCTCAGATTTTGAGGTCCCTAGTACCCTGAGGTCTGATTTCAGGCCTAGGAGACAGAGAAGCAAGCAAGGTAGGCTACTAATCTGTTTATTTGTTCTTACTGCAGTGAAAATTCAATATATACGAGAGAATGTATAATGAATTTGTGATTACTCTAAGCTGATGGGTGGCATTTGCCATCCTGCTGTCAGTGCTGAGTCAGTGTAATGACAACGCTTTGGATCTGATCATTGGTAAAACCTGTTACATTTACTCAAGACAGGAAGTTATTTCTTGTGTGCAAGTGACCATTTGAAGTGGGCTTAAACTGAGGAGGATTGCTGCAGAAATGGCAGCCCTCTCATCCATTTCCAAATAGATGAGCTACCTTTTATTCTTCATCAATTTCCATCAATGCTGTTTCACTGGCTATTTTTACAGCACAGTTAAGGTTTTTCCAAAGGGATTAGTGATTTTGGATGCCTTGTGTAGTGGTTTAGCCCCAGCCAACGGCCAAGGCCTCGCTAGGACTGCTTTTTCCCCCTTCCGAATTGAACTGTGTTACTAACCATGATAAGACATGCTGGTAGAGGAGCAAAATCAGGCTGAGACAAGGTCAGAGCTTCTAAGTGATAAAGTGAATTTATTACAGAGTCAAAGGAGCAAGCAAAAACAAAGGCATATTTTTTAAACATTCTTTCCTCTGCCGTCCTCCCATCCCTCCCTCCCCTCCCCGCCCTTGCAAAGCTTCACAGCCCTCTCTCTCCTCCCAGACCATAAGGCCGGTCCACACTTAGGGTGGGGGTGGCTCAAAGCTTCTTTATTTCACCAACTCCTGCAGTTTAACTCTTTTAGGAGTAGAAGCCGTTACTGACTGTGTCCATTTCTCACCAGACCAAAGCCCCTTCTGTAGGAGATCACTCCTTTCTACATTGTCTCTGCTTCATCTTTTG
>VZRZ01006446.1:469536-532283 GCA_013398175.1 Climacteris rufus | reverse complement strand
ATGTATCAGTTCCGATGCTGCAGGAACCTCCTCCTCCATTGCTTCTCTTCTTTGGCAGACTGGCATCGTTTGCTGGCTTTCATATCTGATGTTTCAGTTGTTTTTCCTAGTTATTTGCTGTACTCCTTCTCCCCTGCCTAATCTACTACCTACATGACTACAGGGTTACATGGTGCGCACGTGCGTACTACAGAGATTGCTTCTTAACTATACTGTCGCAGAGGCGTTTCTGTCCTTCCTAATTGGCCCAACTGTGGAAAACAGCACATCAATCTCCCAGGAGCCATCAGAGATAGGCCCTGACTGGACAGCTGTGGGAGCTTCTGGAAGCTCCTTACAGGAGCCATCTTTTGGCCCCTACCACACCCAAAAAGCTAGACCTCCCAAACTTCTCAAACCACGACCTTGGTTTGTTACTAGCTGACCTGAGACACCTCAAGGAGGTCAAGGAAATACCTCAAGGAGGTATTTAAAAAAGGATCAACACCCGTTCTCTGTAAACTTTCAATTCCAATTATTTGGACCGTTTTAAAAGTCTATTTTTTGTCCCTATGTTGCTGGTTGGTTATTCCATTGTGATGACTGCTGTTGGCCATTTGTGATATAAACTAGCAAATGAATATAAGGAGAGTAATCAGACCTGTGAAGATATTAGGAAAGTAGAAGCAGATCTTCATGTACTATATTTTTACTTTGTTAATCTCTTCTCCTTTTATAACTTACTAGCTAATTATTGACCTCCCTGAGTAAACAGGAAGAAAATTGCATATTTTGTTCTCTGGTTCATTGTCTTGGGCATCTCACCAAAACTATGTTTTTAAGAAAAAAGCCTTTCAGTTGTGGCATAAGAGGAAGAAACATTGCCTGAGGTCCTCTGTCATTGTACCTGAAGTATTTTTATTTGGTATAATGCCAGCTGATGATCAAATAGTTTTCAGTCCCAAAAAACTTGGAAAAAGGGATGTACAAAGTGAGATAAGGTCTTAGTATGTCTTCAGTGTGATTTGAAAAATTTTAAGGCCTGCTGCAATCTCTTTGCTCAGTTCCTGAAACCAAATTGGTTAATCTGACACTTGCAAAGATGCCAGTGCTCTAAGAACAGAGTTGACTTGCCCTCAGTCTACCATTTGTCTCAGCATAACATTTTATATTTGCTCTGATAATTTATCTCCAGAGCTGTGTAACAGCAGATACCTTTGAAGGCATACTCTGTTTTTTGTCTCAGCAATCATTAACCCATGACACCATGACAACCTGATGTTCCTGTTCCCTTCTTTTCTGTATAGGTATTCACTTATGCTTTTCTTTCCCTATTTTAGAAAAACATATTTAAATCAGGGGACAAAAAAGATGAAATGTGATACTAGTACATGGATCTTATTTAACAAAAACACTTCAAAATAAATGTCTTTTCATAAGAATGTAATAGCAAGTAGCATCTGATTCACCCTTGGAGAATAAGCTGAGGGAAGGCATTGTGGTTTAGGAATGATACTCCCCCCCTTCAGTGCCCCCACCAAGACTCTCCAAACCAGGCACCGCTCACTCTCCTGTTCCCCCACTTTTGCTTTCCCCTCTCACTCCCTGCTGCAGTGGGATGGAGAGGAGAATTAGAGGCACAAACGGCAAAGAGATAAGAACAATTTACTGGAAACAGCAATGAGCTAAGAAAATGAACAGTAACAGCAGCTATATTAGTCACAAAGGGTACAAGAAAATAAATTATTCACGCAGAATGCCCTCTCTGCCCCCATAATAGACAGTACTGGAAGACTCCTCCTGCCACGTTTTATTAACCAGAAGGAGCCCTTTCTCCCTGGAAGAGAGTCCCTTTCCCCCACCTACTTCTCCCTGGAAAAGAGACCCTTTCCCCCCCACCTCCAGCAATGACTGGGATGGTATAAAATATCCTGCAGGTCCTGGCCATGCTCCATCCCAGCTACTGCAAAATTTAACTTGTCCTGGGCAGAAGCAGAACAGAAGGGAAAGAGAAAATGCAGGAGCCTGTAACTTTGTCATACTGGAATCAGGATGCTTTAAAATTATATCTAGGCAGGACTATTTGGTGATGGTGATAATGTGCCATTCTGCTGCCCAAGTGCTAGTAATTGCACAGATCGAGCATTCAGATCTCTGAAATAGAGACAAGTAGAGAGGGCTATGGTGCCTGTCAGCTTCAACATGAACCCCCCAAAATAGCGTTGAAAACTGAGCTCTGGTTTCTACTGCACGTTGGGTTTGGATGGTAATAGTATCATTTTTCTATTCACTACGTTAATCTTCACCAGCACTACAAATGGACTGAAATATTTATTTAAGAAGCAAAACTCTCAATTGACTGTTAGCTTTAAGGTGGAAATGTTTCTACTGGTGAAATATATAGAAGAGTTAGATAACTTCCTGGCCTTTAGAAAGACCTATTTTAATATAATGGAGAAAGTTGAGAGTTCCTGTTAATTACGAGATTTTGATTAATGTCTTGGTTGAAGAAAAGGAAATACATCACAAATCTCTAATCTTTTACACTTGAACATTTAGAATTTGTAGAATTCTGTGTTGGCATTAAATAAAATTTGTCAACAGAGCCATAAAACCCTATCAAAATGGCAATTCTTCTGAAGCGTGCTAGTTCACTCAAAACATTTCCTTTAAGATACTTCCTGCTCTTATGTTAGGATTGTTTGTTAAACTTCAGTACAGGTGTTAGTAGAGAAAAAGGCATCATAAGCCAAGGACACCAGGAAAAAGTATTGATTCAGGTTACAGAAGTCTTCAGACTGTTCACTGAGATTTTCTCTGTGCTGCTGAGTATTTTGCATTTCTGTTTTTAAACACTTGCAGGCATCACAACTTCCTGCTGAGAATGCTGTAAATGAGGTGTCCAGCAGTGCTCCAAGATTCAGATTAGACATGTTAAAGAACAAGGCAAAAAGGTCTCTTACAGAATCTTTTGAAAGTATTTTATCACGTGTAAGTATCTTCAGGTTCATTGTCTTTGAATATAATGTCATTGCTTTGTTTATTTGAGTGATAGAAGGGTCTTATTTTTGTTGTTCCAGGCTGTTGCCCAGAGGTTATTAAAGTCAGAGTGAGAAAAATATTTGAGTGTACATTTTAGAAGACAAAATAAAGCAGGGCTTTGGTAGAGAATACTAAGTCCTGGATGAAGTGAACTAATTTGTAGATAAGAAATAGTGTATATAGGCATTGCAGAAAATTAATATGAAGTTGAGTTTGAGGACTTAAGCAACAATTGTTTTATTTGTCTTTTGGATTTAGAAAGTTATAACAATATTCATAATTGTTCACTTCTCTTTATGTAGAAGGAAATTATTAAGGAACTCACTAAGCATTTCTAATGAGGTGGTGGTTGTTAGTGACATGGAACTGATGAATAGTGGGATGTCTGAACTTTTAATTGATGTAGATTATTTGAAAATGAAAAATGTAAAGAACTTCAGATGACACTAAGAATATGAAAGCATTTATGCAATATTGCGTCAGGTAAAATTCTGTGTAGACAGTGTCTGGAAATACTGATTAGTGGAAAAAACTTGAACTTATGTGTCATAGTGATTCTTTACCAACTTTGTTGATTCTGTGATTCTGTGAAAATGTTTATAATGAACAGATTGCTGAAATTAGCTGCTGAAAGTAAACAGCAGCAGTTCAGATTTAAATCAGATGTCAAGTTTGAGCACTATTTAAACCTACGGAGTGTCTTCTCATTGAAATATACTTTGTTTTGCACTTCATGAGAAGTCTGAGGCAAATAGCAGGAGACTTGGAAAGACTTCTGCTTGACAAAGCATTGAAAAAAATCAGACCTTCTCCCTTAAAAAAAAAAGTAGTGACAGAATGCCAGACAATAAATATTCAGGAACAGAAATTGGACATTCTCAGTTGTAGTCAACAAAAAGTTACATTGAAGCAAGATCTAGTACAATTTATTCGTTCACAGACAAGCAACTCATAGTGACAAAACCAGGTTTTCAAAGCTTATTTCAGACATCATATCTAACAAATAATAAGACAAATCAAGCAAAAGCATGGTTTTGCTACCATAATTATACATCTAGAGATGATATTTAGTTTAATATATCCCCTTGTTACTTCCCAGACAACATTTCTAGCATTCATCCCTATAAAATCCCACTGCGGCTGTGTTTGGGATATGAAATATGTTAGTGTTGTTACATTAACTGTAGTGCTAATTTTTTCCAGCTTGTCTTGACTGGCATAAGCTGCCTTCACATAAGCACAGCTGTATATTGGTTGCATTTTCACTGTTATTGCTGTTTTGATGGAAATTCTTGATTTTGATTAGATCTGAAGCCAGAAGTTTTGGCTGAACTTCAAAGAGAGATAGTCACTGCTGTGAATAAAGATAATATTTTATATTTTATGTGGAATAGCACTTCAAAGGGAACATGAAATTTAACTTCAGAACATTAAAAATTATGCCATTTAAGGTTAGGAAGATATAAGTTCTGTATTTGTGTTAGCACATAAGAATCTATTGGTAGGTTTCTTGATATTCTTCTTACATTAAAACATTACTCTAACAAATTATACAAAAATATTTATTCTTTCTGATTGGTAAGCACTGACATGATAATACCAAAAATTATGTTTTGCTGTGTATTAAATTTGTATGGGTTTAGTCCTTTGTAATAGATGTCCTTTTCATTTCTCTGTATCTTTGTAAGTACCTAATACAGAAGGTACTTTAGTTATAGTACATATGTGCAGTATATGATTATGTACATGTCATGGAAAGCACATCATTGCCCATGAGAATTCCTTAATTCTACAGGATCAGTGAAATTGTCAGAGACTGTCCTGAATGAAGCTTCTGTTTCCCATAAGGAAAAAGGGTATTTTTAGTCATTTCAGGAAATTACATTTGGTACTGTCTTTGAAAATTACAGATCCTGACTATGCTACACAAATCTCTTTGGTATGCCCTCTATATCATAATCTTAACTTCTGGTGTGCTTCGTCTCTACAGGGCAGTAAAGCCAGAGGTCCACTGGATAGTTCTGGTTCTGTGGATTTGGACAGCTCTGTGTCCAGTTCCATAAGCAGCACAAATAAAGTAAGTAAAACCTGGGATAGTTGTACGTATTTAGACACTTCAAAAAATATTCCCTGAAATGACTAATCAAGTGTGCAATATGGTCATATGTGAAATGTTTCAAGTTGCTTTCAGGCTTTTCATTCTGTTCCCTGTGTTATAAACCAGAGAAGTGTTATGGAGTGTCCATTTGAATTAGAAATGCCTTGTACTGTATATAACATATATTTTCTAAGAATCCATATATGTGAAATAAAATATTATATTTCATAATCTAAATTTTACAACAGTGTGCAGCAAAACAAATGCTATAATTACCATGTTGCCGATCCTAATCTGGCTGGTTTTAGCCCTGAATGCAACCCTGAATATATACCATGAATGCAGGATTGTATTAATAAGAAACATAAAACTGAAAAATGAAGTGGAGTGATGTCCCTGTTTGTGTAGTTAGAAAGCTTTTAGTCTGCATAAAACAATACAAACAAACAGCAGAGAAGAAGCCAGTCCTCCCTGGAGGCAACATAGGACTCTGCGGGCTTGGATATACAGCTACTGATTCTGCTGTAATGCCTGCTCACCTGCAGACTTCTGACTTCATGTAACCAAGGGCCTGCCCTTTCTGCTTATGTTTATGAAAGAATGCCGACTCTCCAGGAAACACACAAGGTGAGGAATAAAGAAAATGCATGGCTTGGGACTGAAACAGGCATCTAGTCATAGGGTGAAGTTCTTTATGTGAAGGTAGACAAGAGGAATATGATATTGTTAGATGGGGTGCTAAACATACAGTGTTCTGCAGTGCCACCCTTTTCACTGTTAGCCACTGTTTTGTTCTGACCCCATTTCTTCTGAGTTGTATTCAACATACTATAAAGCACAATTACTCTCAAAATTAGCTTTTCTCTGCAAAATAAAGACTTTGCTTTGTTGCCCTAAGTGATGAATAACAGAGACATAAAACAGCAAACATTTTTCTTTGAGCTGTCTTGATAAAAATGCATGCTTGAAGTAGGTCTCTATGGGATGTGAATAATGACATGGTACTGCAACCTCAAAGATGGATTCTAAACCCACACATTGATAACCTTATTTCTTTCACTGCTAGGAACCACCACTGTGTGAAAAGGACAGAGACAGACTTCTAACGCTTCCTGCAGAAAACACTCTCAAGACCAGTGGATCAGTGGGTGATCTGTGCAGTGAGGCAGATGATTCCTCTGTTGAGCAGTCAGTTATGTTACCCCAGCAGAGCTTTCGGAGGCGAGCGAACACGTTCAGTCATTTACCATCGGAGAGCCAGGAATCTCTGGAACCTGTCGAAACATCGCCGTCTGTTCCTCAGAGGAAACTTATGAGGTATCACTCAGTGAGCACAGAGACTCCTCACAAAAGAAAGTAAGACTTAATTAAAAGCAGGCTATGATTTTGGTTCTTGAGGGCATATTTGGGGATGATAATTGCATACCAGGTATGTCCTCTTGACAGATGAGATGTGTTGCAGCAGTGTGTCGCTCCTTGGAAGTTTATAGGTATGCTCTTTTAAAACCACCTTTGGCCCTGTGTGCTCCACACGGGAGAGAAGACACAAGATGTGTAGTTTCACAGTATATGTCAGAAAACTACTTGTAAGCACAACATAGGATTCTGTTATATTTGTCCAAGTATTAATTTTTGTTTTTTCGTTCTTAAGTAGTATAAATAAATGCTACTTCTTGTTTTCTATTTACAGAGGAAAATCCAATAGCCTCTGTGACCCTGAAAACCTTACCGGTTGGTGTATTCATATGTGACTTTGAAATAGCACACAAAAGTGACATAAAGTGCCTAGTTATTGATAGAGGTGGAGCTCCTGTATAGCTGTTCAATGAGCCTCTCAAAATTTCACTCACAAAAACAAGCTATGATTTGCCTTAATATTTTTCAAACTGTCCTCCTTCAAAGGCCTGGGTCTGCACCTCTAGTCCCCTCTTAACTTTATGGCAGTTTTCTCCCATTCTTCTATCTGGCTTTTTGCAGTTACTATGGAAACATTTCTACCTGTAGGTTTCTGTTTCACTGCTCAAACTGCTCATTTACACAAATTAGTGGGCAATCTTTATGTGTTCCAGCTCATTTTTTCCTGCAGGAGGCAGGGCAGTAAACGAACATGCCTGAAATGGGTGATGACAGTGAAAAAAAGGAGAGTTATAGTATTTGAAAGGAATGATAACCTGGGTTGCCTTTTTGTTCCTTTTTTGAACCTTTTTAATTCTAAAATACTATAATGTTTTTGTAGAGCAGTTTAGAAATTGGTGGTGGTCTGTTATCTTTACAAGAGCTGTCCTGGTGCTTGTAACTGCTTGTTTAATCAGGTATTATCTTACTGTAGGAATGCAACTAGAAATTAAGTATATTTTTCATTTCCTTGGTTATTTCTATTGGGGTTTGGTCATGTGACTTTTAGTAAGACCTGAGTATGCCTGCTCCCTCACATAGCTCAAACCCAAAAGAAATCCCTGTTGCTTTGGTTTCATAGCAAATGTACAGAAACAGAGGAAATGAGCAACTTATGAGAAAAGTATACCTAAAGTTCTTAAAAATAATGGGAATTATAGACTTCTAAGAAGTCATGACTGGCTTTTTGAGTGTTTTTGAGCAGCTTACCTCAATTCATAAGTTGTTTTCAAAGTAGAACTAAACTCAGTTCTTTCTGTAGCATTTCACTTCTCATTCATTGGAACTCTTGATCATATGCCTGACTTTATCATGGAAACCAAGGGGATACACATATAAGGAAAGGGGGTGTTAGTGACATTTTCTTGTGAATTTCAATTTAGTATATGCTGAAATGCCTTGCTGAAGCCTGTAAATGTGTATTTGATACTTTGCTGATTGGGTTAAAATGTTCATGTGCTTACAGTTACTGCATTAACTGTGAAAAACATAGAACATGTCTCATTTATATATGCCAGCTCCCTTCCAAAGATTAGAGAAGGGATTTCATTTTTTTTCCCCTCCTTTCCTTTCTTACTGTTTTTTTCTTTGTCTACCTCAACTCCATCGCTCTGGCTGGAATCCCCACTATACGGTTTGAATGAATCTGTCGGCGAATCTAAAAGTTCTTCCGGTCAACTTGCACGTTCTCCTACTCTAGCTCGTCTTAATCCCTCGGCCTCTTCACCCAACTTTTTAAAATATCTAAGACATAATTCAAGTGGAGAGCAAAGTGGGCATTTTGCACAAAAAAGGTGAGCTAGCACCTGCAGATAGTTTGGGTTAGGGTTTGTTTTACCGTGTCATAAATATGAAGCTCTATAGTGTAAATAATTAAAATAATTTAATATAGACCAAAGGTGGTAGATTTTTATGGGAGAGGGGACTCTTTAACTGCTCCACTACTGAATGTAGAGCTGCTACTTACATAATTTGTTGTTTTAATCAAAAAAATTCTTTCAGACACGGACTCTTTCTTTAGAGCCAGTTGTTCAAAGCAATTTGTTGTTATGCAGCAGACAGCAGCACTCCTTAAATTGTGTGAAGGATAAGTTGCCAAGTACCTGTGAGCTCACTCTGTCCTTCCAGCATCAGTTGGTTCTGTCCTTTTTTCATGGTAACACAAAAACACATTACTATTCTCTTGTGCCTGACATTAAAGGCAAGCTGACCAAGTTAACTACAAGGGGCAAGAAGTAGCAGGACTATGGAGAGCCAATAGGAAAAATCCACCACATACAACCCCACCACCATCCCCACTCCTCACAAAACAAAAACCCAAGAACAAACAAAGAAACCCAACCCATCAGTTCATGTATGTGTCTTGGTTACTTGCAGCAATATCAAATTATACTTTCCTATGCCTCCTTTCTTAGAATTAAGATTCATAGAGAGAGCATTGAGAAAAGGACATTAACACTTCATTTCCCTGAGAACCTGAAGCTAAGTAGCTCCCTAAAAATCTTGAACTGTGAAACCCTTTCTTAAGCCTTTTAGCTAAAACTGTTTATTTTAGCCCAAAAGGCTAATGAGACCAAATGTTCTCAGAAGCACTGTCAACAGTCACTGACCATTGGCAAGCAATTTTTATTGCTGTTGCTGTTTATTGTTCATTTTTGTTCTATTGTGTGAAAGTTTCCTGTTTCCCCAAGTACTGACTTTTTTGAACTTGGGAAAATACTCAACTGAAGACACTGTTTCACCAGTTTCTTCAGTTGTATTTGCAGAGTACTAACTAGCATCTCTTAATTTAGCTTTACCTCAGAACTATTACTACTTTACTAGTTACTATTACTACTTTACCTCAGAACTATAGCTCTGGGCAGGAAATGAGTTACAGTATTCTCTTCACTCTTCAATTTAGTAAGACTTACTTGAATCCTGAAGGTTAAATTCTCAAAAGCAGATTTTCCCAATTACGCTTGGTAATGATTCTGTACACACATTGCAACTTCTCCTTCCCTTTCCCTGTCATTTAAGGATATACCATATTGAACATCTAAGCAACAAGATGGAAATTGATAGGGATGTCAAATGGGTTAATGAGTTTAAATCAATACAGTTAAGCTTTCCAGTTCTGTAAGTGGAATTACCATGTAATTGTGATGGATTTAAGCTGTGATTGTAAGTGAACCCAGTTTGCAAGTAAATTCTCCTACTCGTGGTTTTGTGTACTTCTGAGAAAAGGTCTTCTGGTATCATCAGCTGAGTAGTTTTCTATATTTTCACTGCATACAAAAGCTTTTCATTATCTGAGTTGTTCTCACTTCCTTCTATTAACCTGCTTCTGAGTATGTTTGGGACTTGTTATTTTAAAAGACAAGCAGAATTATGTTGGCCAGAAGACTGTTGATGAAATGGATGAAATGTGATTAGCGCTCCTGTCTGTTGCATAAATAGAGCCACAATCCTGAACGACCAATCAGAAAGCTCAGCTTTTAACTTAGAAGTTCCAAGTTTGTCTGAATAAAAGCCTGTTAATGCTTTACAAAATGTTTTTTGCCAAAATTTTTTTACTTACCAGCAGAATGATTATCAGTGTCAGGTTTCCCTAACCTTTTTCCCCTAAACTTTGTGAGTCATTGAAACTGATACTAAAGAATATGTGGTAAAGTTGGCATTGGTTCTTACTAGATTAAAGGAATTTATTTGAAACATGCACTAAAAATCTTGGGATATAGCACAAAATAATAACTTCACTGAAAGTATATTTATATGCATTGGAACATTTTAGTTTGGCCAAACAAATATGTATTGCAAAGTAGCACTTTGTTAGCAGTTTTAGTTTTGACTTTGGTTTCCTTGATATTCAGACCTTCAGGACTTAGCTGCTTTTAGTTTGAAACTTAGGAATGTATTTTATTTTTATTCTGTGGATTTATACTTCTTTGTTCTAAACTATACTTTTCCCAACTGCACTCTCAGCATCTCCTACCGTACTGCCTTAAGGAAAAAGCTTCATTCTTCCTCTTCTGTGCCAAATTTCTTAAAATTTCTGGCTCCTGTAGATGAAAATAACACCTCTGACTTTAGGAGCACAACAAGGTAGGGTTTCCTCTTAAAGCCTGGAGGTAAAACTGTATCTTCAAAGATTTCTGTGCCTGAAATACTTTTTGCACTTGCAAAACTTGAGTTGTGCAACAGTTTGCTTGCATGTATTCTGCATGTAATTGCTGTCAAAAGGGTGAAACTATCCCAGACTACTCTCCTATTAAGATTGCAGATCTTAGCCACTCTTGATGTTGCAATGGTCGTGCTGTGATTATTCCTGACAAAGGAGAGTTTTCATTTAAGAGAATATATGAGTCATCCTAAGCAATGTCAGTGTTCTCAAATTGGAAGGAAAGGATGACCTGTAAAATGCTCCTTCCTGTTGCTGCCAGAGCGATCTGAATTTCATTTATCCCTTTCAGCTTCTACAAAGACTCATGTAACCATTTAGACAATGGCTGGAATAAAGCAATGGATAGTTTAGAGTTCTAACAGGTGAAAGTTATTAGAGGGATTTTTAATAGGAAAGCAGCATTGGTCTTTACTATTTCATCTGTTATTCTGAATAAAAACCTCTGTATGGAGTGTGTGGATGACATCAAAGGAGTAATATCCGGGATTCCTGGATGCTGTTCCCAAGTTTATTGCATAATTCAGAGGTAGACTTGCTAACACAAAGGTTAAAAGTGTTTCTCCAAGTCTGTGTTGGGAAGGAATACATTGCATGCCCAGTGCACAGAAGCTTGGAAGTTTAGTTGGTGTTTATAAAGCTTCTTGATGTGTACTGATAAAAGGCATCAGCAAGTCCTGGTGTCTCGTATGGATAATTGCTAGGTTTTGTGGATGGCATGTAAATAGTGTAATAGTAAAGCTACATTATTGTGTATGTGTCTTTAATATGTTATGATTAATATACTGCTGCAAAGAAAACTGTAAATTAATTAGAACTGGAGAGAATAGACTGCACAAAGCTGCCAGCCTGTTTGTGAACCTCAATGCTGTTTGCAGCCATGTATAAGCCTCTGCCACAAAGCAAGTTTCACCTTCCTAACACTGAGAGCTTGCCCCAGCATGTGCGCAGCACACTGCACTCCCTAGGTGATTGTTCATGTGTTCACTGAAGACTGTGTCACTGTTTCTGGCAGATCCAAGTAACCTGCTCACACACTGTTTTGTGTCCCACAATTTTAGCGACTATGAATCCAAGCACAGCCAGCAGGCCCTTGATGCAGACAGCCCCGTGAGGACTCGAAGGCACTCATGGAGGCAGCAGATATTCCTGCGAGTGGCAACCCCTCAGAAAGCGTGTGATTCTCCCAGCCGATACGATGGTAAGGTCTGGGTGTATTTGCTTCCATGAGCTTAGCAGTGTATGCAGTGTGTGAGGTGTGAATCATTGTGTCTGGTGAGGGGACGTATTTGCCTGGTGTTCTGTTTGTATTGTCGTTGCAGTTCACCACCTACTTTTTGGTCATACCAAGCTCATTAGCTGTTGACTTTTTACTTTTCAGCTTCTCATGTAACGTAGTTCCTTTTGTGTCATGTTAACTAGCCAGAGCAAAAATTATTTTTATGTGTACTACTTTAATGAGTGCTGGGGAAAAAATGTATCACCAAGTATTGCTCTGAAGCAAAAATGATGCTTCTATTTCATCTTTCTGTGTTGGAGTATAGAACTACGGACTACAAAAATCCAGGCCTACCAGAAGGAATTAGATTTCTTGTATGATCTCAGCTGAGTTCTGTGTTGCATACTTTGTTCTCATGTATGCTGCTCCAGTATGTGACATTTGCCACTTGAGTCATAATTATCCACTGTTTTTGTAATTACTTCATGAAGTTCTGTGGACCTAAAGAACCACGGACTAGAAGAAAATCACTGCACGTGAGCATGCAGGTGCATCATTTTATGCATCCACTTTAAATAAGCCAGATAGTAAGCACCATGCTGAGGCCAAGAATGCCTGAGAAAATCCTCTAGGTAAGGGTCTTTGGTTCACTAGAGTTTGAATTTCACAGCATGAGCTTTGTAAGCTCTAACTTCTAACTAAGGCCATTGCATAAGAAATAAGAGAAAGTGTAAGGAAACAGGAAGAAAGGGTACTTATAGTAAATGTAGTAAAAAGTAACCATCCTAATGTCACTGAGATGTTTTTCTTGCATCTTAAAGTGAAACCTTGATTAACTGGAGTAGGCAGATAACAGAAGTGTTTCCGTAATTAATGCAGTTCTTGCAGTGTAATTTGACTGACAGTGAGGTAAGCTGCATATGAGCACAGATGCCTCTCAAATTTAGTGTGCTTCAAAGTGAAGTGATCTCAGGAGCATGTTGTGTAAACATACATGTGAAATGCTCTGTTGTACTTAAAGGCATGTGAAGGGCTGTTCTGTGAAACTACTGTTTTTACAGGTTTGATGCATCTCTGTGACTGGAAATACTCTTACTTGTTTTTGAAAGCCACACAACCTTCCCATATTAAATAGGAAAATAAAATCCACATAAATTGCCTACCCAAGCATTTCCTCTGAGACATAATATCTGCAAGATACAATCTTAACAACCTACAGCTGGGTAAGCAGAATAGTTGGAGAAACAAGTGTGGCCAAAATGGAAAACAGGATGTGCTATTAATAGGAGAAGCAATTTAAAATATTTGGCCTTTTTCTTCATTCATTTTCTTTTTTTGTATTTGTTTCAGTGTACATACTCAATTTGTGAACAGGAGAAAACTCAGAATTGGCGGGGGTTAATTATTTATAGCAAATACTGGGTTTTTCTGTTTGGAGTTTTATGCATCTCCTGGAACATTTCCAGCTGTAAAGGATACTTACCTTTATCCAGTCTCTGTAGCCTTAAAGAGAGCTGCTGTACATCTGGTCTTAGATTGGACTCGCCGCCACAGTTAACTAAGAAACCTCCCTAGTTTCAAAGTAAATGTAACTACCTGACATTCATCATCTTGTTTTTCTTTCATATTCTAGTGGGGGGTTTTTTTTGTTTTTTGGGTTTTTTGTAAAGTCTTTCTCACTCTATTTAGACTGATTTCCTTTAATTTTTGCAAACAGCTGATGTATCACTAAAAGATCAATTTCAGGCAAACTGGACAGAGGGCAAAGAAGGTTTTAAAGATAACATGGTTTGTCATGTTTTGTGAAAGTAAGCAGGAAGGGAGGGAAATAAGGGAACATCTGCGATTTATGGGTTTCCCATTATAGAGTCTGACTCCACTGACCGATTTCTCCCTTCAAATGCTGTGGCCAACACCCTACTCCAGGGGACTCTGCAGGAGAGGAGTAAGGAAAAAAGCTGGAGGGGGGTGGGGTGGGTTGTTTAAAAGCTAGCAAGTCAGTCAGCCAAGAGGGCCACATCTCTGTGGTTGGGAGATCATACAGTTTTTCAAGTTTAGCTTAGGCTGCTTTCCTAAACTTTGTATGAAATGTAAAATCCACCAAGGTGTCTGAACTATGAATTACTTTGACCACGTGTGGGCAGGCACTGTCAACAAAATGAAACTGGTCTGTGGCTGTAATTTCTCTGGGTTGTAATGAGTAAATTGCATATAAGAATGTGTAAACTGTAACAAGACCTAGAGACAACTTTAAGCTTTATACTCACAGAAAAACCTAGGCTCTGACATTAGTGGTTACGTTTGTATAGGCTGAATCTCAAGATGCATCATGTTCATTGCTGCTCTCGGTGATTAACACTGCGGGATATGAAAGTGTATTTACTAAAGGATAAAAAAAAAACCAGACAACTGGTACATATCTTTTGCAGAAATTTTGATCTTTCTCTTTTGAGGTACTGAACTTGATAAATGTCTAATATCCTGAGCTTCCACGTGAAGCTTGAACAGCCTAAACAGCACTGAGTCCCACTGTCTTCCACTTCTGGATCCTTTAATTCTTTAAGATGTGTTCATAAATAATTTGAGCTAAAACTTCCATTTTCTATAGCTCAGGGGGAGAAAAATTGTTGCTGGCTGTGCTTTGGGGGTTTCACCATGAAATACCAGGTGCAGAGAACACTGTTTTGCGGACACCATTACTTAAAAGGAAGGATTTACTATACATGAAGGGGGTGTTCAGTCCTAAATCAGTAGAAGTAAAGAAAAATATTGCAAATAGATATGCTGGAAAACAATTTTTTCTTGCCACTTGAGATTCTTCCTGCCTTGCCTGATGATTGGACTGATGCAGCCATGCTCAGCCAAGGTGAGCACTCCGAGACAATAGAAAGCCTTGTACAGAGGCCATTATTTTTGGTTGTTATTGGAGAAATGTCCCACATACAGACCCTTCTCCAGCCACCTTCTGTTTGTTGGTGCTGCCACTTTCCCCTTCCCCCACTATTTTTCCCTGCTACTGTGCAGAACTTTGCAGGGAAGCACAGCAGAGAACTATTATGCAATTTTCTACCTGACAGGAGAGCCAGGTGCTCCCTGGTGAGCCTGAAGTTGAGGCTGATCTCCAGTTTGAAGGTCTAGAAAGGATGTTCTGTATTACTAAAATGATCTGTAGAGAATTTTAATACTTTACAGCTGGTATCTGGAGGATGGAGTGTTGAATTGTGCTAGTTCTATTGTAACAAGCTACAGTTCAAATTTTTCCAACCTCAACTCCTGCTGTTAGCTGCTTCCCTGGGAATAGTTGTAATGCTGCAAATAGTGTGGAGCACCAGGGGGCAGCGTTTCTCTCTCTCTCGCGCTCTCTCTCTCTCTCTGCCACCTTCAGATACACTTAGTGTCTCATGCTCGGATTTTTTTTTTCTAATTTTTTTTGTGAGATTGTAGTAAATGTTGAATCCTGCAGAGTAGAGAGATGGAAAAAGGAGAGCAGATGCTGCTTACACAATGGATCACACTTTGATCTGTTACAATACTATATTTTGAAAGCAATTTTTCATTATTCTCTTTTTCTAAAGCTCTGACTCTCCTACTCTATTCACTTTCTTAAACATTCTAAGTAATAAATGTGTTTCTTCAGTTGTTTGATTTTTGCCTTTATGCCTCCCCACCCTACTTGCAGGCAGATGCTCCTACTTCTGTAGCATCACTCAAGAGTCACATCTTTGTGGTTATGCAGATGGTCTAGGATTCTTTAGTTCTCTGTTCACTGGTAAAAAGATTAAGAGAACAACAGCTCAGTGATCATTTTAAACCAGATGAAGTATGGACACACTCAAAGGCCCTAATTCTCAGTTGGATCAGTTTTCTACTCTCACTTAGAGTATTACACAAGCAATAGAGCAGGCAGGGACAGGTGTCTGGAAGGTGAGGGTGGGTGCCCTTACCCTGCTCAGGAGCAGGACAATACTTAAATCAGTGCAGACTCATCATGAAACTTCACCTTGCACTGCAGTGCAGCAAGGTATTCACATACATTTATTCAGCATCTACAAAACTCTGTGCAGTGGGCAATTTTCACTACAATTTTCACATATTGACTGTTCATAATTAATCATAGTAGGAGAACTGTTTTGCAAATTGTCAGAAACTCCCAGCAGAGTCAAGTCAATTGCAAGAGTTAAAGAGGATGTGAATAGTTTTTGAAGGAAAGAGTGGGAAAATAGTGGTGCTTGTTGGAGCTTTCTTGCTGAGGGAGGTGTGTTGGAAGTAGACGACAAGATTTTTGTAACAGCTGTCTCAGTTTTAGGTTGGAGAATGGGTGAGTTGTTTTAAGGTGGGCAGTGTGTGATAAACTTACCTGTGGAACAGTGAAAGAAATTGAAATTTGGAAGAGCAAGATGCTTGGTATCACTTAGCAGTATTCAGCAAATAAATTCAGATGAAAAAAATCAGCTCCATTTTATTTTACAGCTTGACTTGCAGAAAAAAAGTTGGTTTAGAACACAAGTATCTCTGTACAGGAAAATGAACTTGATTCATTAATTAAAATTAATTGGGTTTCAGTTTCTGTCAGATAGAGGTGGCAAACTGTTAAATCCTAAGTGCTGAAGAAATGTTTGAATTTGAAGAACTGTTGTTCTTGAAACCAGCTGTAGTTAACACCTACCCATCTGTTCATGTGCTTTGTGGTGTGGGCTATATCTCTTGATTATTTAAGCAATTCTTAAAAAATAATTTTGTAGTAGCCTTGCAAATACTATAAACTGTTGCGTTAGCATTCTGTGCTTAGAATGTTTATGGTGTGTAAACTATTGTTAATGTGTTTGCCAATACTGTTTTAGCAGCACATTATTAATTAAAGCCAGTTGTTTAGAGTTGATTACTCAGTTCTGATCCTTTCAGAGCAAGTATGTGCTCTCAATCTTGATTTGCAGCACAGGTTTGTCTATAACCAGTAAGTACAGGTTTAATATTTGATGGCTTCTCTGCCCACTGAAATATCAGGGCATTCCTTTCTCAAGGATTGATATTAGTAAATGGGATAAATTTGGAGGTAGTGAGTGTTTTTAAGAAGTTTTTGGTTTTAAAAGAAAAAAATTCCAAAGCATCTTTCAGAGCTGATTTTAATTGATAGTATTGAAATACACAATTTTTCAAGAATTCTTCATTCAGCCATTGCTTTAAGTTGTGTATCAGATTAGAAGAACTTGTTGCTTCTTGTGATTCTGTATCTGAAGCTTTCTGGTTACAGAAGTCTCCTGGTCATGTTACCACATCTGGTTATGAAGTTAAACACTCCAGGCATCTGTGTAAAATAATAGGAATATTATATCTTTGGTTATAGAAGTTTGTGTTCCTCTTTATTTCTGTACCGTGTATGAAAGAAGGTGTTGCACTACCTGAATGGAAAATCTGAAGAGAACTAAGAATGTTGTTGATGTCTGTTTTTTTGGCAATTGAATCTAAAGCGACTGTGAAGATTCTCTTTTTTGTTTGCCAGGCTAAATTTTGTAAAGTCTAAAATGCAACAAATAAAAATAACATAATGCAGTAAATAAACTGCTTAAAATGGGTTCTTCTGTCCACAATCTTACCATATCTTGTCTGACTTTTTAACCCCAGAGAGCAGATGTGACTGGTAAACACTGCATGTAGAGAGCTATGTGTAAACAGTTCTGTAGTGAGGATGGTGGTAATGCATTGTTATTGAGCCTCCTCCCTATCAGCCTTTCCTTTCTACTTGAGGTATTGCAGTTTTTAGTCAAAGATGAATCTTGTTATCTTGGTTTTGATAGTTGAGGTCAGTTAGACTAAGTGCTTCTGAAAGGATGATTTTTAAATTTAGGCTTTTAGGAAGTTTGTCACTTCTCTTGCTTTTACTTTGTGTGTGTCATTTCTCTTAGTGGGTTTCCTTTTTTCTTTCTTGTTTTTGGAAAACCTTGTTTAATACTAAGGTGGATTGATTAAGAAAATATTTCATTAACTGATTTTTTTTTAGTCATTTACAAATGAAATATCCTAGTTCATATCACTACCAGTCAGATATTGTCTGTTTTAATTACTACTGCAGTCATTCACCAGCTTTCCATGTACAGACTTCCTTTAGTGTGGTCCCTGGTAGTAATACATTGTGATACTTCCTTCTTAATCTTTTGTACCCTGTTTTTTTATCATCTTTCCACATAATGGGTTTTTTTAATACATTTGTTGACCCTTTTCAAGTGTAGGGATACTCTGCATCTTAGGGTTGAAGCACTGCCATGTGAAGCCAACAGCTGAGTATAAATGAATGGATCAGCTGTACAAGTTCCATCTCAGTCCGTTGTTCCTATTGGCCTTGTCCTTTGTTGGGTATTGTAAGTGCTTTTGAGTTATGTATGGATGCACTAGTACATTTGTGCAACATTTCCATCTGGTTCATGAGCAGTGTCATCTGCAATTCAGCACGTTGCAGAAGTTCTCACAAGCCCAGGAAAGATGCTGGTTTTCCCATTGAAGTGCACTGTTTCTCAGGGGATGCTTGATCTTGACCCACGGACTTATTAAATTGCATTGTGCAGAAGAGGAGTTCTGAAGTGTAGTCCAAGTATGAACCTCAAATGGAAAATAACCTGTGTATTGATAAAATATACTAATAGTTATTGAGTCAACTTGCCAAATCCTGACCCTTAAAGAACAGAAGTGCAGTAGGCTTGTAGGAGTAGCGTGTATGGAGGTAGAATTTTATATGGAAGCTGCAGAAAAGGAAGCAATATATCTGAAAGGAGTTAGGGTCAGGTCATGTGCAATAGTCAACAAAAGCTGACTAGGTTGGCAGATGAACAGGGAAGCAGTCTTTCAGTGTGTGCTGAAGCGTTCAGATCCTGTTTAAGTGTACTTATTAATCTCATAAAAGTTCTGAAGGCTGCACATTGCTTGGATTTTAACACATGGCAGTTTGGCTCAGTGGAATGTGAGCTCCCAGTTACATGCAGTTGAATTGCTCTATCTTTGCTTTCTCTGCTATCCTCCAGATCACTTGTTGATAACAATGCAATACTCAGTTCCTTGTTGTAGTATTTCTGCTCTTGTCTGTTCTGGATCTGGAAGCTGGGTGGCATGTCTCTCCATCACCTTGTACGTTCATGGACATAGGTTAGTGCCGACTTATCAAATGTCTGGGTTTTTTACTTTCCTTTGAGGGATTACCTTCATGTTCCACCTTCCTTCCTCCCTTCTTCACCACCCAAACAGCTGATGCAACTCTGCAGGCTTCCGACAGGCCACCTGAGCAGTTAAACAGGTTCATTTTGCATTCTGCAAATCCTGCCTCATCCCAGCGTGCAGACGGGAAGGAAGGCAGTTTTTGAATGTGCTGCACTTTATCAGAGTAGACTTTAGACTTTCTGTTAAATGTCTACAAGTGATAAGAAGCAAAAGAAAAGATAGAAAAGGAGCTGCCATTTGGAAGGCAAAATCAATCCTAGGACTCTTCACAGAAGCTTTAGAGGTAGGGTTGATGATTGTAATAGTTCAGCCGATACAGTTTTGTAACCTTCTGGTTTTCTTTTATAACCTTAAGCTTTATTTCTTTTAATGAATACTCATTTTATCAGATTAGTCAACAATAGATGGGAAATTTCAGCCTAAATGGAAGCAGGACCATGCTCTTCAGTAGTTAATGCTTTGCAGTGGTTCAGGTGTTGCCACAGTTTGATCACTGGAGGACGACAAGTGAGTAATGTCTCTGATAAATTTGTGAATTTGGTATTTGAAGACCAATCCATAAAATTTGTACTGAGGAAGTGAGATGTGTACATTAAAGGCAGGAAGAGTCTAGGTGTTGAATGTGTTCATTCTTGCTTTAGGAATGCATTGTGTTTAATCCATTTCCTTGCATGTGCTTTGCCAGCTTGGGTTTTTAGGGGGTTTAGGGCTTTTTTTTGCAAGCAGGTAGCTGTAAACTGTATCTGTTCATAGTCTGTTATTTTCTAACATATATGTGCCTATATAGATACATAAAACCAGAATACACATCTAACCCACTGGAAGGATGTGTAGAGGAGACTTGTTTCCCCCAGGGATGTACATGCATTCTGTTCTGGAAGCTGTGAGAATGGAACGTGAATCTAAGATGTGAACAGGTCACAGACAGCATACAGTAGATAAGAGGTTTCCTATCTGGATCACTTTTACTTTTTTGCATTGGTGTTTGGTGACCACTTTTGTTGATTTCTCTTCCTTATGCTGTCATTATTGTGTGCAGCCTTAGAGGAAATTAACAACTTCCCTTGAAGGTTGTCTTTTTATTTCTCTAAGTGTATTATTTTATTCAAGAAAATCAAGTTAATTCTGCCAGCATTATCCCTTTATGAACATTGTCCCATAATGAGCATTTCCCTTTAAATATTTCTTAAAATGCACTAAGGGAAATTGGGCTCAAAGCTACTACATGTAGAAATTCTACATAAAAATGTACAGAATGTTGTGGACAGTATAGGATTTGCATCAAAACCAACAATTGCATCAAAACCAGCAACCAAATAAAAATAATTTTCCTTTCATGGTCAATACAAGTTGAGAATTATTGTGTGTAACTTCTCTACCTGCTGACGTTTGCCTGTATCTCTTTTATAATTGCAGATCTTAGCCCACAGAAATCTTTCCATTTACCTGCAAAGAAAAATAATTTTCCCAGTTCTTTTAATGGATATAATACAGTCTCTTCATTGGATTGATACTTTTCATAAGCAATTGTATTTCTGAGTCAGTTGTCCTACTTTCCTTGCAACAAATGGTGATTGCTATTGAAGTGTCAAATATTTGATCTTTGCTTAATTCTCATTCCCATAATGTTCATTATTCTTTGAACTACTGTAGATACCAGAAGTATGGGTATACACACCTATATCTAGAGTGAAAGGTTGTTTAAATTGTTCTGCTAGCTGAAAATGTTAGCTATTTTTATATGCATATTTTAGCCCTAGACTTTAACTGTGGTGGCGAAATGTTGTATAAGGAAACAGGTGGTATTTGGACCCACTCTGCTTCCCTCTGGCTCTTTGAGAGGAAAAGATTGACAGTGGCAAAGCCTAGAAAAGCAGAAGCCAACAGCTATGAACGTTTCCATTCTTACTTAGTCATCTGACCTCAGTTGTGCAAGTGCCTTTGAAGAGAAAAGAATAGCTGCATATGAATGGTGTGAGTCCATCTATAGTGACATTCTGAGCACAACCTGAAGGGGTGAAAACCTCCCTATTTTGTTAGTTTTGAAGGGATTAGATTATGTGTGTGTTTAATTCAAGATCTTTACCACCATGCTAGGCAATGATAAAGAAATGGACCACTGAGCTGCCATCAGGATAATTGCTTAAGGAATGCTCAATCCCCAGGAGCTGTTTGAAATAGCACACACAGAGGTACTTGTCCTTGGCTGACGAGTCTGTGAATGGATTTTGTTGCACTAACTTTAAAGTATTTTCTTACATGTAGAGCTCAGGAAGCCATTTCATAGCCATTGTGTTTGGGTGAAGTGCTGTTGCAATGGCCTTCCGTTTGGGATTTGGTAGGAAGGGATCAGTAGTTTTGACCTTCATTTTAAAGTTGGTGAATTGAGTAATTTTTCTTCTAGATACAGGTTATGTCAAAGACTACTGAGCCTCCAGAGAAGTTGTATAAAACAATAATATTAAGTGATACTACAGCAGGTATTAAAAAAACAAAGTATAGCAGCTTATGTTTCTTACGTTGATTACTTGATTTAAAAGAATGTTATATACCCTTTCCCTAAAAATAAATTATTCTTCAATTTGCCTGAGATTTATTTAATGTACACTTTCTTTGTAATGTTTTCAGTCTTAGAATTACCTTGCATGCTTGACAAAATTACATATTTTGTGGTATGCCACCTGAAGCCAAAAGAAACAGTGCAGAAGGTTATGATATGGTTAAAAATGAGAAGTGAAAACAAACATGTTTTAAATGCCTGTCTCTCCTTCCACCTATTTACTTTAAGAACTGGTAATCATCCCATTGTATGGCCTTAGGTGGTGGTGTGTTTGTGCAGCTAAGGGCGTGTGTTTTCTTTGTTAAACACACTTTAGAGATCATTCTTCAAATTATGTGGGTGCTATATTTGATTTTATCTGCTATTTGAGTCATGCCAGGTTTCAGCTTTAGGTTATGTTTTTGTAATTTCTCAGACTTGCCTTTTCCTTTCAGTTCTTTGCGTGTAAAGTTGTAATTAGCAAGATGTGGTCTTGGTTTGTGGTACAGTGTTTTTACCAGGTTATAGAAAAAATTATTCTAGGCTTTAGCCCATATGATTCTTATTCTGAAGCAGCTTGTAAACCTGCTTGAAATTGTCATTTGGGAAACCTTGCTTGGTATTGCTACCTCTTATATATCTGTCTATCTCTGTAGATATATCAATAGATAGATGAGTTAATGTATATATGGAGATGTATATAGAGATAAATAGATAGATAGATGCAAGCTTTCAAATTGTGTCCTTCATTCACCTGTTCATGACATCCAAGTAGTTCACAACAGCTTCTCTTTTTTAAAGATTACTGTGAATTGGGAGAACTTCCACCCAGATCCCCATTGGAACCAGTGTGTGAAGATGGCCCCTTTGGGCCAGTGAAGGAGGAAAGGAAAAGGACACCCCATGAGCTTCGTGAACTGTGGAAGAAAGCCATTATTCAGCAGATACTGCTCCTCAGAATGGAGAAAGAAAACCAAAAGTTACAAGGTTAGTGAAGTTCTTGAGTACTAGACCCTACTGCAGTACAAGTTCAGCTCTTGGTTTTCTCTGTGGTCTTAGCAGTGGACTGCACCAAGCCTTAATGAAACATTCTAGGAACATACAGGTAAATCAGATGAGCAACATCTCCCTCTGCACTCAGTAGTGTAGGTGACAGTGGACCCTTATTTTTTCATTACTTCACCATATTATTTGTTTACTTGGTCTTAAGTAACACTCTCTTAGGTTTACCATGGCTGGGGTATTTTAGGCTGGTGTCTAGAAGCTCTCACAAGGAATTCAACACAATCAGTATTATGAACTGAATTTTTTTCTGCATTCACATCCACAGGTCCTTGTCAAGTGTTGGTCATTGCAGCGTCATGTTTAGCCAGTCTTGAGGCTCAGTGGAGTTCTTAAAGAGGTGGTTGTGGACTTGACACTATAGATGCCTGCAGTAGTACTCACACTGTGCAGGCCAGGTTTCTGTAGAGTAGTAATGACTTAGATCAGTCCAAAGTGATGAGAAGGAACTTACTTGAGTAACTGTAATTTGCAGTAGTTCTTAACCACTGTAATTTGCAGTTGTTCTTAACCACAATTTTTCTGTAAATGAATTAGCTACAACAAATCCATTTTGGTGGCAGATTTTACAGCTGTATGCAGGATCACAAGTGATTAATTTTGAGAGCTGCTCCTTTGAAGATATGAATGATGAAGACAGAAATGTTTATCTGGGTGATTTTAGATGTTCAGGAAGGGAGTAGGCACCTGAACCCTCAAAAGGAGAGGTACCGGGCATGAAAATGGCAATTCTTCTTTGCCTTGTGTAAACCTGAGGAAGGATTGGCTTCCAAGAAGTGTGTTGAGAGAGGGCCCAACTGTTTGAAAAGGTCAGTACACCAAACATGAATCCTTCTTTAAACTCTAAGGCTAAGACACATGGCAGGAAAGACAAAACACCTCTCAGACTCTGGATGTGGCCTGCTCCAGAGCATTTAGCCCACCTGTAGGCTGTTTGCTCCTGGCAGCATAGCTCTCCTTTTTCAACCCTGATACCTGAAGAACACCTGACACCCGAGTTTGCTAAGAACCCCACAGGTGACAGGCATGTTCCCAGCAAGATGCTAGCTAATCCAGTGTCCTTGGCCAGAGGCTGATACCATCTGCAGAAGATGTACTGACAGAAATGATTTATGATCTCTTCAGCTTAGAACAGTGCTGTTCTAAATGAGTTTCTGTAACTTTTTTTATGCCATTTAGAAATAAGTTTTCTCTGTTCTGTGTATTTATACTCCTGATTTTTTTTAAATTTCTCTTTTATTCAAATTATCTGAATCTATAGTCTGCAGTCAAATTTTTGGCAACTGCAGGTCATTAATATCCATACATATTTTAACAAGTTTAACTAGATGCTCCAATTTTGTCTGCCCAAAAGAAAAAATTTCAAAACCATCACAGATACATCAAGATGAGCATGTCTAAAAAGCTAGTTAGTGAAGAATGAGGTGGGTGTTGGCAGAACTGAAGACCCAAGCTGTGCTGTATGGGGAGTGAGGAAGTTGTCCTAGGTGGCTGCTGCATGAAGAGCTCAGATGGTGAGACAACACCTGAAAACAAGAGATGACTGTGCTGCAGCCAGCACAGCATCTTTACTGGTAGTGCTTATGTGTGATATTGGGAATTGGGTAGTGTCAGTTTCTGAATAAGCTTGTTGATAAAGGCATATTCTCACCTCAGTCCTCACATGTCACATTTTTGCAAATAGCATAAGAAGACTGAATAAAGCAGAAGAGTGTGAAAATTTGCCAAGCACCAGAAAACACTTGTTTGCAAAAGATGAAACATTAAAAGATTTATCTGAGTTTGTTTTCATATACGCTGAAATTTAAATGCCTTTTTATTAGTTATATTCATACAATACCATCTGTGTTTTAAGGTTTATTAATATCCTGATTTATAAATATGTTGTATTTGACCTACAAAAATATGAAGAAGTTGACAAATAGTTTAGATACACTGAATCATTTTCAGTGAGGACACACAGTTATAATGAAACTGTGAGTGGTTGTATGGATCTATAGGTAATCACTGAATTAAAAAGTAAATAGTTTGAGGTTCTGAATCTTGCAAACACTTAGGTAACCTCATAACTCACATGAACAACCTCACTGCATAGTCATTCACATATGAAAGTAACTACAGGACAAGGAGGTACACTTCCCAGATATAAACAGTTCTTTTTTTCCTCAGTTTTTCAAATCTAGAGGCTTGTTTACTAGTGGGAGTACAGGACAAGATAAGCTTATGTGACTCTGAGAATTCAGTAATCTAAAAAGTCTTAGTTACAGGTACAGTTCTCAGAACAAGCTGAATTTAGTTTGTTGATAGTGGTCATTATGCAATGTAAATTTCAGGTGATCTTTAACTGTTTAGTAAATTTCTGTAAAGCAGTTGAATATACAAACAATTAGCAAAAGATAATATAACATAGATTGTCTCAAGACTGAAATGCATAGGAATGATTCTGTGAGTTCATACTGTGAAATCATCAAAAGTAGCAGCAGGCTTCTGATATATGGCAGAATACCCTCAAAATAAGAGTATCTTGTTACCATTACAGTAATGTATCACCACAACAAAGAAGTACTGTAAATACATCATGGCAAATTAATTGAAAATCGTGGTAACTTCATGATGCACCATTTCATAAACACAGTTTCAAATTGTGTTATTTGTAGGACAATACTATAGAACCTTTCCAGGCTTTCATGTCTTTTGAACTTTTGCTCTGCTCATTTTTGCAAGTAGAGGGCTGCTCTTGTCCTAGAACTAGGTGCGTTGAGTCCTCAGCCACGTTACAGCCTGGTTAAAAAATTGAAACCTGTTTTATTAAATTCTTCATAAATTTCCCACCATTTATGTGACTCCTTAGAGCTCTCTTTGTAGCTTTGACTTGGTTTCCTTATAGTATTTTCTTTCTTTCAGCATTTCATTCTTTTGGGAATAGATGACTTGACATATTTGTATCTCATCTGAACTACCCCTAGGAGGAGGAAAAATCCTCCTCTTCTATTTTTTTGGTCTTATTGCCTGCACAAATTCATCTATTGTCACAAAGCATGCTTTATTATTTAATTTGGATGACTACCATTAATAAGTTTTTTTTTCCAGGCACACTATAGTACTAAAATGCCCCTGCAGAAACAAAACTTAAAAGCTTTATCAAGAGTCCCTTTGAAATTCTCACTCCACTTCTACACTTGGGAATTACACTCAGCTACGGAATCGTTTTCATTTCAGCCATGGTTTTTTGATGCTTTCCCAGCTATTAATTTTTTTAATGCCTTAGATAACACCTGAAGATACAGTGCAATATTCTTATAGATTGTAATGTGGGAAAATCACCAGTACTACAGTGAATCTCTGCTCCAGAAGCTCTGATGATCTAAACTGCCATATTTAAGACTATTGCTCCTTGTTCTGATTTATTCATTGGTGACTTCAGGAGAGTCTTCCATAGTGCTTATATTCCTATTTTGTGTTCAGGGCTCTGTAATTTTCTATACTCAAACTTTTGTTTTTATGTAATCTGTAAATCTGTGAATTATTTACCTTTAAAGTAATTTTTTTACTTTGTCATTATTATTATGGAGCTATCTGCAGAACAAACAGATGACTGTATTGGCTTTGCGTTTTTGTTTGCTGTAGGTCTTCTGTGCTGATTGGTTTTCTTAAGGAAAATGGGGAAAATGAAAATTCCTGTTATGAAAATCTTCTCTTTATTTCATTAGTCATCATCTCTCATGTTTCTTGATGTTTAGGAGTTGACTAGCAGTAGGGAATTTAACTTAACTGGCCAAACACAATTATTATTGCATATAATATCTTAAAAAACCCAAACAAACCAATCCCACCCCACAATCACGAAAATTTAGACATTTAATGTTTCAGGTGGATTGCATGATGAAGTTGTAAGTTAAATAAATACATTTTATAAATAGTAAACAATATTAACTGCTACATTCATTATATCACTTTTTAGCATCTGAAAACAATTTGCAGAACAGACGTCTGAAACTTGACTATGAAGAAATCACACCGTGCTTAAAAGATGTAACTTTGATTTGGGAAAAAATGTTGAGTACACCTGGAAGGTCAAAGATTAAATTTGATGTGGAAAAAATACACTCTGCTGTTGGGCAAGGTAAACAGTTTGGTTTTTTGAGTTGTTGAAATGCATGTAAATTGTATCAGAAAAGGAATAGTGTAACCACTCCTTATAACTAGATTCTCACTAGTGCTGTTCCTCAGGCTGCTGACTAAACAGGTAACAGTCATTTGGTGCTGTTGTCATTATGCAAATGCAAGTACCAGTCCCTTTCAGTGGTAGCTGCAGTTGTTTCACTTCAGCTGTATATTCATGTTTGAATAACATTTTCCCTTACAGGAGAGTTGTACACTACCTCACCTTAATTGCCTTACAATTGTGGCAATCTCATTTTATAAATTAAAAGTTATAATTAAAGAAAAAAAGCCTGGATAATTTCAAATAAATGGCTGTGTAAATAACTGAAGAAGCCCTCTGCACTGTTACCTGGAAATTCTCTGCTCCAGCCTGGGTACCATGTCTGTACACAAGCAGGAGACATGGGTATCTATTCAGAAATGCCTTTTCTCTGAGTTCAAGAACATATTGTCTCTGCAAACACCACATACAGTCTTCTTCACAACTGCAGGGCTGAGCAACCACCCCTATCTCCATTGCATCAAAAATAATATAGCATAAGGATGTTTTTTAAATGTTCTAAGAAATTGGGCTATTAGTCAATGTTACATTTGCCATGGTTGGTCCCAAAGGCCTTAGGCTGAGTGCTGTATGTAGCTGATGGTGAAGATGGCTACACCAAGGAGCTTTTTACAGTTCTTTACACAGCTTTCCAAAATGTAAAGTAGCATCATCCGTTTTTGAAGAAAAATAAGTTCAAACTTTAAAACATTTTTATCTGTACCTGTCATTGAGCAAGCTGATAGCAAAACTAGAGATACAATACTTGCTATCTGGTTATCTGCCTTGCACTGTAGTCTCTAGATCACATCTCATTTGTAGCTGTTTATATATTTAGTATATGTGCATCCCACTTTCCTAAAACTTACTCCTAACAACAGAGTCAGTGCTACATTAGTGAAAAGTGTGAATTAGTTCTGTTGCAGTGCTTTATTGTGTACTTCACATGGAAAAATGGGAGCTAAGCATGTAACTTCTCAGAGACAAATATTGCAATTCTTGATGCCTCTTCTAGTGCTTCTCAGACTGGACGTAAGCGTTAACCTTAGACTTGGGCAGCTCTTAGTGCTTCTTTCTGCCTTAAATCTCTCCTGTTAAGGTGCAGGTGTCTTCTCTTGGTTGAGGAAATATAAGCACTGTAGTTTCATCTGCTTCTATGGTCCACTGGAGGTAGCAGATAGGGATCTGCTTGCCTATGTAGCAGATACGGATTTTCAGTTCCTCAATCCTGTTAGCTCAACTATAGCAGAACCCTCAGCAGGAGTACAAATTACTGGTTTAATTGCTTTCTCCACTCAGGAGTACCACGTCACCACCGTGGGGAGATATGGAAGTTTCTAGCAGAGCAATACCATCTGAAACATCAGTTTCCAAGTAAACAACAGCCAAAGGACACACCTTATAAAGAACTCCTAAAACAACTAACTTCCCAACAGCATGCAATTCTTATTGACCTAGGTAAGTACAGCAGTGGTCTGATAAACAAGGGGTTTATGATGATAAAAAAGGCAACACACACAAAGTCTTTCACCATTTAATAATAGGTTGTTGGTAAGAACTGCTTTTAATCGGGTGTGAGAAACCAGGAGCTGATGTTTTTCCAAGAGGATTGCAGCTCTTGTGGGTGGGATAATCCCACACTGAACTTGGTGTTCATTATGCTCTTTTCTAATAAAGGCAAAAAATCAATGTCTTCCAGAGCATAGAACTGTTTGCAGTTTGGTTCTGAGGAGGTGTCTGGGGCAAATTAAGAAGTCTGTTATCACCATGTTTGATGAAACGAATTTTCAATTAAAAACTCCATCAAAGGAAGTTATGCACTGCAAGTAACCGAATTTCATGTGATAGAATGATAAAAATTAATGGGAAAAGCTGTACTTAGACTGATCTGCATGATTAATACCCATTGCATTATTTTCTCTTGCATCTGCTCTGTAAAGCTGTAGTACAGAATTGTCCCATGATAATTCTCCTCTTTATAACTACTCCAACAGTATTTAAGCATTTTTCATTGCAAATGCTTCTACCCCCTTTCTTGCCTGATGAGGAGGAATCACCTATATCCAGAGCTGTCTGGGAGCACCCATTTGTTATTTTATTAAAAACTCAACGTGCAGACTGTCTTCAGTGAGTACTAAACTGTGAGAAGTTTTGTCGAGTTTAGATGGTGACCTAAGCTTTAGATGATAAAGAGACTATTTTCTCCTTTTTTGCAACACTTGGTAAAGTGAGTGAAAATACCAAGGCAGTGCCTAGAAAACAGACAGGAATCTGAAGAACAGGTGTGTTTCTGCAGAAACATGCCGGTTTCTCCGGCATGACCCGAGGTGGGAAAGGGTGGTGGTGGATTTCACCTTCACTTTCCCCTACTTGGCAGACCTGCTGGATTTCGACTTGGCACTGGGAAAGTAACAGTCCAAGGAGCCTTAATGCCAGCTGGAAATAGGCAGTGGCAACCTGTGTAAATTGTTGCCCTTCAGTTTTCCTTTTTCACACCAGTTCTAGGAGTTCCCCTGGATTGAGCAGTGCCAGACAGCAATCTTTTCTGTTTGAGAGAGACATTTACGTGCAGCCAGAGATCATTTTCTAGCAAGTGCAGCATACCTGCTGTTGATAGCCCTGGCTGTGAAAGGTGAGACACTGAAGTGGTTCAGTAAGAGGTGAACAGTTTTGTGCTGGGTTAGTGAATTGAAGACCTTCAGCAGAGGGACAGTGCTGGAATGACTCCTGGACAGTAGGGAGCACAATCAGTCTGAGCTTGGTTGTCTCACATAGCAGACTGGGGCTTACTGGCTCAGCAAGCTGTTCATATTTTCTGCCTGGTTCTGCACACAAATACTTTCTCATCTTAGCTATGTGCTCTTCTTGTAGAAACAAATGACTGCATGTGTTGCCAAATTGGTAACTTCGTGGTGGTTTTTAAGCAAGATGTTGTTTTTGCCAGGGTGCTATTTGCCTGCTCATTAGATGAGGAAGGGATTGGGCCCTCTCCTAGCAGTAAAATGAAATTAGGAAGCTGAAGGCTTCCTGGTGATTCACACTGAAATAGAGCTGTGCTGCACGGTAACAGACAGCATAACTGGATAGGCAGCTAGAAGGAGTTTGCATGTTCTGACTTGTGTTCCTTCAGGCTATCAGAAACATTTTCTTTTAAATCTTTAAGAATCCTTCTGGAAGCATGCACTTATACCTTGAAAGAAAAGAACCCATGTTCTTGCAACATATTGTTGTAATACTTAAAAATCTTTCTCACATTAGCCCAAATAGGTCTTGTTAACACAGTATGAGCCAAAGCCGTAATAGTATTGCTCACATTTAGTTGAATTGATGCATCCTCAGATGTAAATAGTGCTTCCTGAGAATGAGGCCAGCAGTGTGCATGGGATTGCAGAGCAAAGGTATAGCAGCTGCTTTGCTGGCCCAGTTTATATGTCACAGTGCTATCAGTGTAGGAAACCATCCATCACTGGGTGTTTGCCAAACACAGTAGGAAATTTTGTTTTGTTTTATTACATATATAAAAAATTAAAGTAGTAGGTACTTTCTCATTCTGGAGCTTTAGAGGTGTCACAGTTCATTTAGAGTCTCTTTTCAGCAGGGCTACAGACTTTTGCTCCAAAATAAAAGCTAAACTTCTTATTTAAGTCAACACCAGAGCACTCAGAAACAAATCAGCTTGTGAGTTTAGCAGTTCTCCTCCTCCATTTATGGGTTTTAGAACTTTTTTGCATTTTTATTCTTGCTCAACTTGTAACTTTTCTTCATGACTTACATGAAAGGAGCCTTGCTGTCTGAGTGAGGCAGTGTAGGTCTGCCTTTAGACTGTGCTGTAGTAACTTGTCCTTCAAGCAAAGAAACACAAGCTCTGTCTCATTTGAAAGCTAGATACATGCCTTCTGTGAGACTCAACTCTGACACCCTGGCCAGGGAGACCTACTCAGAACCGAATGCCACGTCCCGTGTGACAGGCTAGAGCAGCTACCAGATGACAGAAGGACTGTGCCCCGGGCTTTGTCTTGAAACAGGAGTTCTGATATTATCTGGCAGCACAGAAGCATTCCAGGAGCTAAAGGGTGGGGTGGTATTTAACAAGTTCGCAACCAGAAAACAAGCTCTTAATACTAGAACAAAAGAGGTATTCAAATTTCTTCTCTGTTGAGGTTTTTCACGGAGGAAATCTGACAGGAGGAGGGTTTTTTCCCTAAAAGTCAAAGATTTCTTTTTGGAAGTTTTTAAAAAAAATCTGTAGAGGTGAAATTCTTTAACGTCTTTGCTCACAGAATCACAGAGTGGTTGAGATTAGAAGGGAGCTCTGGAGATATTCTAGTCCAAACCCCCCCTTGCTGAAAGCAAGGTCTGACCAGGCTGCTCAGGATCATATTTGTTCAGACCTTGAACATGTCCATAGATGAGCACTCCACAACCTCTTTGCGCAGCCTGTGCCGGCATCTATCCACCCTTACAATAAAAAAAAAGATATCTTTAATGATAGATGGAATTTTCTGCATTTCAATTTGTGCCTATTGCCTTTTATTCTGTCAGTGAGCACTGCTGAGAAGAGCCTGGTTCCTTCTTCATTCCTTTCCATTGAGTATTTGTGCACACTGTCAACATCCCCCTAAGCTTTTCCTCCTCCAGGTTGAACAGTCCCAGTTCTCTCAACCTCTCTTCATAGAAGAGATGCTCCAGTCCCTTCATCATCTCAGTGGCCCTTTGCTGGACTCTCTCCAGTATGGCCATATCCCTTTTGTAGTGGGGAACACAAAACTGGACACAGCACTCCAGATGTGACCTCACCAGTGCTGAGTAGAGGGGAAGGATCACCTGTCTCCAGCTGCTGGCAACACTGCTAATGCAGCCCAGGATACCATCAGCCTTCTTTGCTGCATGGACAGATTACTGGCTCATGTTCAACTTAGTGACAACCAGGACTCTTGGGTACTTTCGTGCAAAGCAGCTTTCCAGATGGGTGGCCTCTAGCAAATACTGGTGCATGGGGTTGTTCTCTCCAGGTGCAGGCTTTTTGCACTTAACTTGGTTGAACTTTATAAAGTTCCTAGCAACTCATTTGGCCAGCCTGGTGAGGTCCCTCTGAATGGCATCGAGTCTACTTGTCACTCCCCCAGTTTTGTATAATCTTCAGACTTGCTGAGGGTGTGCTCTGCCCCATTGCTCTGGTCATTAGTGACCCTCCCTAATCAGGGATCAGCTAGAACAAAGGCTCTAGGCACCTGTCATCAGGGGCAGCTGACAGGGTTTGGTTAGAGGCTGCTAGAGCTACCCTTGGCCACAGCATCAGACTTAGCAGCCAGCAACAGAACCCTCACGTTTTCAGGAGTCCCCTGCTGGTCCTCGACAAAGTATCCATATGCTCAGAGCTCGAGGAAACAAAGCCCAGATAAAGCTGCACAAAGTGCTGTGTCTGTTGGCTGCCTCCATTAGCTATGCTCTCACATGATATGTATTAGCATCTGTCATAGCTATATATATATAGCTACACAATTACTGATATTGTGTGGGCTGCAGGAAAAAAAAATGACGAATTGAGGTTTTACTCACTGAATAAATAGTGTGGGTCAAAACTGGTTGTGTAGGTTACCTGATTGGATTGGTTTGTTTTTAGGACACCAAGTGCTCTATGAAAGTTTAGAGGTAAGCCACTCTGGGGTGGAAGCCATCATCTTGTTCTAGAACTGAAGGACTAGAAATGGCTCAGTTGTACTCCTACAGCTCTACAATTAGTATAGTTTACCTAAGGCTGGGATAGAGACATGAGGAATAGAGACAAAACCCATTGCTACCAGGAGAAGGTTTTGCTGTGACATCTGACTCCCACTGTCCAAGAACTTGTCACTTGTGTTGGTGTTCATGAGCAGAACAACCAAACCCATGTAAAAGGGGATTTTTCTGTTATGTTGGTGAACTGGATCAGCACATGCAAGAGTCTGAGATTTATGGTGCAGGAAAAGAGGAAGGACCCATAAGACTGGGTGGGACCAAGGCGAGGAGGGATGTGACAAGAGACACACTTACATGATAAAGACAAAAAGAAAAAGTAAATGGAAGGGGCCCCAGCCCCGATAGCTCAGATGTTCTAAGTCTGTGCTGGATCCTAATAGTTGTTTAAAAGCTGACAATTTTTAATCAAGAAAGCAGAACTGGGGATCTCAACAAGCCACTGAATCAAGTCTCCCGGTATTACAGGCAACCAGGCCCTACAAGCCCTTTAATAAACTGATCAGGGGCGAGTCTTAAGAACCAGGTATTCAGCTGTTCCAAACAACAGGTTTTCCCCATCCCTTGCCAGTTTCTAAATTAACTTTGCAATGATTGTAATGAAACAGTGGTAGGGTATAAGAGTCACTTGTTTGTTTGTTAACTTTCTTATGGTCTTCCTGTGGGTTGACTCAAAATCTGCTTCTCAAAAAAATTGACATTTTTGAAAAACTGTTTAATCTGATAACACAGCAAGGTTTTGGGGTTTTTGTTGTTTATTTTTTTAGTTGAAGTTGCTAACTTCAGCTGTTTTCACAGGGCGCACGTTTCCAACACATCCGTACTTCTCAGCACAGCTGGGAGCCGGGCAGCTCTCACTCTACAATATTTTGAAGGCCTATTCGCTTCTGGACCAGGAAGTAGGATATTGCCAGGGCCTCAGTTTTGTAGCAGGAGTTTTACTACTTCATATGAGTGAAGAAGATGCTTTTAAAATGCTGAAGTTTCTCATGTTTGACATGGGCCTGAGAAAACAATATCGTCCTGACATGACAATTTTACAGGTATGATTTCATTTTTTTGAAGTACAGGATGCTAATAATAACATAAATAATAACAATGCAATACAGCTAGCATTGTCAAAACCTGAACTTGGACTTAAATTGAGTTCTCAAAAATAGGAAGGATAATCTAGGAGAAGAATACCTCGTCTTAAGTGCACTATTTTCAAATCAAAAGACTTCTGGGGAAACTATAGAAATCACAAATAGGAATAATTTTGTTGTGTTGTATGAGGTTCAAATGACCCTGCAAATGAGCCTGTTGTAGGTTCACAGGTGACCCATCCTGTGTCTTTTAGGTGGCTTCTGAGTATTCCTTGTTTTCACACAGTTTTGTCCAAACATAAATTCACAAATATCTTTCTCTGTTCTGATTAATATGAAGCATGGACTTTGCTACTGTGAGTGTTAAAACATGTTTATCTTTAGTCTCTTGTTCTTACTCCATGCAGATCCAGATGTACCAATTGTCTCGACTTCTTCATGACTACCATCGAGATCTCTATAACCACCTAGAGGAACATGAGATTGGCCCCAGCCTCTATGCTGCTCCCTGGTTTCTCACCATGTTTGCCTCCCAGTTTCCCCTTGGATTTGTATCCAGAGTGTTTGGTAATTCTTCATAAAACTTCCCTCTGTTCTTTCTGAAGTCTTCTATTTAGACTCTTATTAGGATCAGCATTATTATCCAACCTGTTTCAGACACCCAGGAGAAATATTTTGCTTACTATGAACAGAAGAAAAACAACAGAGGTCATCCTATGGAATGTACAGAATTTCGGTAACAGTGAAAGAGAGGAGGAAAGTAAAGGACAGTCCCTAATGTCTTTTCAACCTGATTGTTACCTTCTCCCACCAAGTAATCCCTTGTAGACATGATGTAAAATTCAATGCCATGAAGGCAGGCATTGTATTACGACAATGACACTTCAACACCAACAATTAGTTATTTTGAAGCTGAAAAGAGATGTAACGAAGGCATCATCTGAGAAATATATCCATTTACTCCATTATCATTGTGTCCAGCAGTGTCAGCAGAATTGGCTTGAGGGTTATGTTTTAAAACACACACAGAGATGGCCCTTGCAGTGTAATCATGGATTTCCTCTGGAGAAACATAAGGTGTTTAAACTAAAGTTTCTTATCCTGACAATTTTAGTTCCAAAGATATTTGGAATCATCTGGGGTTTAGTTTCTAAAGTCACTTCTGTTGCCTGTTTTTAGAATCTACAGAAGCTTTGTTTTTTAATTAAATTCCAATGAAGAATTTACCTTGATGCTGTCTTCTGGATGTATATTTGATAGATTGTTTGGTGTTTGAGAAGATGCTTTATTTTCTTTTCAGTTGTTTGTTTTTCAACTTCATTATGTGGTACTGGATTGTCCATGATGAGCAGGGTGGATTGGAGCTTTCTCCCCAGTTGTTCCCTTCTGATGAGAAGTTAGTTTCATTTTCCTTAGTCAGTCTCATTTAGGAGGTGCAGTGAAGATTATTAGCATTTTAATATTGGCACTTTCCTCACTTAAAAACAGTATGGTCCTATTCACCACAAATGTGAATATAGAGCTGAAGAAGAACCAACAAGAATCCTGTCTGGTTTCTGTTTAAGGGCATGCTAAAAGTAGTGCTAGAAAAATTCAAGGGGAAAACAATTGTGTATAAGTAAGGAGAACTATATGTCCTGTGATTAGGATCCAAACTGCAGGGAACACAGCATTTGTTTTTCCTGGAAGAGTTCAAAGCAGGCTAATGTACATCAACAAGTACGTAGCTGACAGTAACAATCTGTGGGAATTAAATGAAGTGCTGTATGTGACTACCATTTGCTGAGTTTATAATCAGTTCATCCTTGAATTATTCTTAATCTTTCATAGTATTGTACATGGTGTGAAGCATCTTTGAATAGGACAGTTGACTGCAGTGAGGTTATAAAAGTGCCTTGTGTATCCAGTATCTTTGGATTTCTGCCTTAATACACAGATTAGTAATTTATCTGTCATTGGAGGATTGTAGGGCTTTAGAAAACAAAGACGTTGCAGTAGAATAGAAGGGACAGATACATGATCTTCACATGTCTGATTTTAGGTCAAGAAGAGAAAAGTGTGTGTGACAGAAACTTGCCTCTTCAAAACCTGTTTGGAAAGTTCAACATAACTAACACTTGCAGTTTTTAATGTTTCCAAGTATTTAATAATTTCCTTAAAACAGTATTTGCTGGAGAGATGTAGGTTGAGAACATTGGATATTCTGTTATTTTAGCAAATAAAATCTCATCCTCACCTATACTAAAGACTCTGAAACACAACTTTAAACATAAAAAAGGCTACAGCTGTCACTTCCAGCAGCTTCATTAGCAGCATGACAAGTTAGGATCCGATCATTTTTGATTTATGTGTTCACACACATTTGCAGAACATACATACATAGATTTTCATTGCTCCCTTATTAGAACCGTTGGGATGAAATAATGTTGATGCTGAAGTAACTGATTTATAGGTTACTAACACTGTGAGATTGCACTGCCACTTTAACATGTTATCTCAACCTTGGTATTTGAGGCTAGCCCACTCCTCTTTAATTATACAGTTGTTATAGGCCATTCCTGCAGATTTCCATAGTGTGCTTTTTGCAGGCATCTTGCAGGCAATTTGTAAAAGGATTGGGTTAGACTGTTTTATGAATCAAATAGCACAACTACTTTTAACCTTTTATTTATCTGTCCAAACCTTCAACATTTTTCCTGAGTGGGAACTGATTAAAGTACAGTGTTAAGAAAGATGTGTTCTCTAATACCCCGCTTATTTACTGATAGAGGAGATTTGATAGATTAGTGTTTATTTGGTTTGTATATAAAACTTAATTTTTTTCAAATCCTACAGGCTGCCAGTCATACTGACACCTTCACTGCAGTGTTGTTGGCTGGGAGCCACTTAACATGAAGCATGGGGAGTGGATAACAAGCAGGTCTTTGTTAAGTACTTGCTGTTTTAAATGAGAGAGGGATTTCAGCCATATATTACCAGCTCAGGTCATGCAGACATTCATTAATAGCTTTGAGGTCACCTTGAGTTAATCTGCATGTCCTTATGGAGCAGGTGCTGAATCATAAAAACACATTCTTTTCAGCTCTGCTTTTTTCACTTTGTGTTTCCTAGCTGTTCTTCAGTATTTCCTGTCCTAATATAGAGCTTTCCCCATGAATCATTTTCCCATAGTTTTGACTTTCAGTAGAGAATTGAGGCAGATGCCTGTTCTGTTACGACTTTTTAATCATTCTTGCCTTTGGAGTTCACATTCAGCTCAACAGAGAGTTGAAAAATGTTACACCACTTTTAGGACAAACGGCAGCAAAGTGCAAGATTTATGGTAGGTTTTTACTTGCGCTTTTCTTTCTTGGAGAGAGTGAAATGAGTTATGACTTCAACATTGCAAGCTAAAGAATGAAAGAGGGGAATTTCATTATGATACAAATTTGAAAAGAGTTTGATTTTACTAAGAAAAGCAGTTAGCCAGTATTTTCATATGTTCTTCACTACATCAGAAATACCTGTAGTTTTACTAGCAGTTGTTTCCCCTACAGTGTGGTGGGGGTTTTTTTCTCTCTTTACTGTTCTTTTCTTTTTTTAATCATTAAGACACACTATTTTTTTTGTGTCCCTGTGCTACTTTGTATGTGATTGTGACTTATTCACAGCTTCAAATACAAAGCAGAGAAAGAACAAGACAGAAGCCCTTTCAAAATAAATATATATTTAGAAAATGTGATAAAACCCCACAGTATCTTCTCTTCCTTTTTCACCTCTGTCAGTATTGCTTCATATGTTAAATGCTTCTGTCTGTAGCAAGTCCCTCAATAAAACCAGCAGCAAATTCTGAGTTACAGCAGCAGGAAAGTCAAATGCAAGGCAATGCTGTTTCTACAGATTAGGTTTCTTTCTGATGCTTTTATTACAGACTTCTATTTCTTTATAAATACATAGGCACATTTTAAAGGAAAAGAGAAGAAAGGACATTGCATTGAAAGGTCACTATATATTGTGGTTTCAGTGTGCTTGATATGCCAGGTGGTGTCATTGCAGGGCCACCTGCAGTATTTACACTTATCTGTATTGGTAAGACTTCAGGGTACTTACTAATATAGTTATTAGCATATTAACAGAAGTGGTTTAGACACATACTAAAAATAAACACATGCACCTGAAACTTGAGGCTGCTGGAAAGTGTGTATTTAGTGTCATGTGCTCAGTGTTGTATTGTGGTTTTGTGGCTTTCTGCATCAGATGAGAAAAGAACAGATTTCAGATCTTCAGTTGTGTCTTCAGGTGTACATTTTGCCTGTTGTATTAGGATTTTCAAAGGGCATTGGGGTTAGATTTCTATTCAAATTCATATTCCTGTGAACATCAAAAGAGCCCACTAATCTATTACATGCACAAAAAGTAGCAACACTGCTAAACTTGACTACCTTGTTTATTGTGTACTTAGCTTAAATTTGAATTGGATTTTGTTTTGTGAAAACTCACTAAACAAATTAGTAAGTGATTGTTTTAATCAAGTGTGCTATTCACAGTAATAATCTTGATCCTATAACATTTCTAAAGCCATAGCCAAAAGCACGTGTCTGGCACAGTGTGTCTAGCCTCCAGGTCACTCCTATGAGAAGTTGTTTTCCTTGGACAATCTGTTGTTTTAATCTTCTTGTCAAAAGATGTGCTTGCTTGATATAATGTTTTTTCTTTGTTTTCACAGATATGCTCTTTCTTCAAGGATCAGAGGCTATATTTAAAGTGGCTTTAAGCCTTTTGGGAAGCCACAAGCCCTTGATTCTGCAGCATGAGAATCTAGAAACTATTGTTGATTTTATTAAAAGCACTCTCCCCAACTTGGGTTTAGTACAGATGGAAAAGACCATTAGTCAGGTATGAAATAATCTGAACACGAGAGGTGTGCAAAGGAATGCTCTTTTTAACAACTTGTCAACAGAAAAAACAAAACAGCTACTTCAAGCTGAGAATTCTCTTGTTGTAGTTCTGAAGCTGTTGAAAAGTTTTGGAAGCAGATGACTTGTACAGTAGCTTTGTATGGTATTGTAACGATTGGTTATGGTCACTTTATGAAGCCTTTAGTGAAAATTAGTTTAATTTTATTTTTCACCAAAGAATCTTGCCCTCCAAGTTTTATTTCAAAAACAAAAATTGACTTAGAAGAGCCTGACAAATGTTGACCTTACTTAATGAAATTAGAAGCCTCACTACATTGACTCTGTCTCTATGGGCTTTTATGGTGCTGGCTCAGCATGTAACAAGAGTACCTTTGTAATTCTGTCAGGAGTCCATAGGGCACTGCAGGCTCTAGACAGCAAAATCTGGGAATCCTGTACATTTTTTTAACAGCCGACAAGGAAATTGATGCAATATTGCTGAGCTAGCAGAATACTTCAGATGATACCTGTAGAATTTGAAAAAAGTCACACATTATTTCAGTGAAGGCTTGCCTGTTTAAAAACCCTGAATGTTGTTTCACTTGACATCTAAACTGCATTAGGCAAATAGAAAATGGGCTTTAGCCAGTTTTTCTGAAGCCGTTTGTGGTCCAAAACATAGGGGCTGTACTGTGCAGAACTGCAGGTGCTGAGAACCCCCCAAGGGCTGCCAGAGATCTAAGCCCATGATAAAGAAAACAGCAGCACAGTGCTCTGCAGAGGGCTTGCAAGGGACTCCTGAGCACTGACAGCAGAGCTTCCAGGGAACACACACTCACACCAGGGTCAGAAACATTGCTCCTAGTGCTTGCTGTCAAAGGAAGGAAATGAGAACGAGAAAGTCTGTGCAAGGGGAAGGAAAGCAAGGAGTTTCCAGGTTGCTCAGGGGGCTGTGTGTGTTACCTGCCAGGCTGAAAGGCTTACAGTGCTTAGGTGACCTGCAGGAAACCATGTGCTCTGAGCAGAAGGACAGAGGGATGCTCTCTTTAGGCAGCTCTGACTGCGCTAAATTTAAAGTGGGTAGGTAGAAGTGAGGTGAAGGAAGAGCAGTTCCCCCACTTCAGTCAGGCCTGAATTTGAAGGGAGCTGCTGTTTGACCAGCCCCACTGTCCATACACAGCTCCTGGGCTAATGCCCGTGTTCCTCATCCTTCTAGGGCATCGGTTTCCATGCCTTACCATGCCTTCAGGTGGCTAGGTTTCAAATCAAACTTTTGATTTGCCTCATATTTCCCTCCTTTCAGATTTGATACTCTGGTTATGACAGCAGGGATTTCCCTCCCTCCTCAGACGCACAGAGACTAGAAGTGGCACAGGTCATGAGAGGAACTAACATTCTGCCTTGCTGAATTGCACTTCTTGTTTTATTGAAATCTCAACAGGGTATCTTCTCCAGAGATGCTCAGATTCACAGAAAGTGAAAGTTCCATATGTGTAACCAAGCTCAAATTAAAATTGTATTTCAGCCTTCTGTGCTTAGATGCTCAGTATATATGTTTCTGCTGAGATAATTTTTTATTGCACGTGACGTGACAGAAACATTTCATAAACTGATATTTTCTTTAACCAACAGTTAAAGTTTTGTAGGCAGAACAGATAAATAAAATAGGCAATCATTCCTGTTACTTTAACAGGAATTTAAGATGGGATTTGACTTTTGACTCATTTTCAAAAAGAATAAAATACAAGATGTTTAAAAATAAAGAATAACCCTGGAACTTCTCTTCTTGGGCTATTTTTAAATGCATTTTAAAATCAACTTTTATTTATTCTATGTTCTGTGATTGGCACACTTTTCCTTTTAATTTGCTACTTCTTCACTGCTTTTAGAGGAGATTGGAATAATAATTATGAATAATTTGAAGGCAGATTCTTGCCAAAACCTAGAAAAGGGAAAATAGAATAGTAGGCTTTTTCCTTTAGGCCTCTCTGCACCTCAATTTATTTATCTGCTTTTAAAACAAAAAGTTTTCTTAATATTCATGTATATGAGCATTCATTTCAGTGATTTGTAGTCAACAATAATAGAAATCTATTTTGATGTTACATAATGTTTTTAAGTGTGTTAGTGTAAGGATAGATTACTTCATTTTCAATCTGTAAAAGTACTGTAGAATCATAAAAAAGGATAGCAAAGTTTACTGTTTTTCATTTGAAGTTTTTACTGAGCCTTACACTTGTACATGCAGCAGTTGGTTTTGTACCACACTTTTTCTGAAGTGACAACTAATTCTGGATATGTCTAGAAGGGTTTATGCCAAACTGAGATGCATTGAATTTGAAAAGGGAAATACCCTACGAAGTCGACACTCCTGAAAACTTCAGTGTATGTAGTTTTGCTGCAGTCAGGCAGCAAATCAGTAGCAAAGTTTTCAGGTAGATCCAATGCCATTGTATTGCACTCTGCTGCCTCATTCTTGCCATTTCTACAATAGGAAATGTGAATGCCAAAAAGTAAGTCCTTTTTTTGTATGCATTGATTAAATATCTAAGTCTGGATGTAGATCGATGCATTTTAAAGCATTGAATGAGAGAGTGATGTTTTTGATCTTCACAGTACCTAATAATACTTTTATTTACAACAGGTGTTTGAAATGGATATTGCCAAACAGTTGCAAGCTTATGAAGTTGAGTATCATGTGCTTCAAGATGAGCTTATAGATTCATCTTTAAATGACAATCAGAGACTGGATAAATTAGAAAAGGCAAACAGTAGCTTGCGCAAACAAAACTTTGATCTCCTGGAAGAACTGCAGGTACAATTTATATTTCATATTTGATTAACATTCTAATTTATGCACCTTTTCAGAAGAGACTGTCCTACACCACGTCACAGGAGGGATTGGTGTTTGGTCTAGTGAGTTTAAAATGTAGCCACTTATAAGTTTTATTTAGTTTAGCCGTTAAAGTTTACATGCAGAAGAAATTCTGAGAGGGGAATGGATAGAACATATACTTGTAATTAGTTAAAAGTTCATTCATCACACTATCTCTTCTTTTGTAAGTAAAATCATAGCTGTAGAAGATAACTAAAAATACACAGAGCACTTTTTCAGCTTCATTTTTCATTCAGTCACTGCTTTATTACAGCAGGGATCCTAGTCTGTCAGCAATGTGAAGACTAATTCCAGTGTCACAATTTAAGGATACATTAGAGTTAGGATAAATTATGTATAAAGACATACTTTCTATTACAATTTTTAACTGTTACCTAGATTATTTAAACAGTATATAAAATAATAATTTCTAGTATATGCCTAATGCCTGTTCAGTCTGCAGCTTTTTCAGAGGCTGTGCACCTGTTCTTCGTAGGGGCATTATTTGCTTATCTCTGCAAGAAGTCAGCTTTCTGGCAGCTTTGTGACCGGATATTTGCTATAGCACTTTTGACTGTGCATTTAGTTTGACACAGAAAGGGACTAAACGGTAAGAAGCAGACATTTCAAGCCTCTTGATTATTGTTAAAGACATGGACTTTGTAAGATAATAGGTAAGGGAAGGAGTTCAGGTTTCTCAGATACTGGTCTTGTATCATGACTAAAGCTAGTCAATCATGCAGATTTAGATTGCCCCTCCTAACAAAAATTTGCTTCAGTTGTACATTCTGGTCTTGTGAGATATGATCCTGTTTCATGTTCTAAGTTGAGCCTTAGAGAAGTCAGAAGAAGAGGCACTCCTCTGCAATGTATTTTCATAAAGCTTTGGGCACATGGACAAGGAAATTGTTGACTATAGTAAGGGGAAGAGGGATTTCTGGGATGATATTCAAGATGGGATGTTCTATAAATACCTGCCTCTGGGATCTTAAGCTCAGGAAATGTGGGCTGGACACATGGACTGGCTGAATGACAGGTCTCAAAGGGTTGTGAGCAGTGGCACAGAGATTAGTTGGAGGCCTGTGACTAGCAGTGTTCCACAAGGTTCACTACTGGGCCCAGTATTACTTATCTTACTCATCAAGAACTTGGATGAAGGGGAAGGTGCCTCCTCAGTAAATTCACTGATGACACAAAGCTGGGAGGAGCAGCCAAAACCCTGCAGTGCTGTGCTGCCCTTCAGAAGGACCTCGACAGGCTGGAGAGATGGACAGAGAGCAACCATCTGCAATTCCACGAGGGCAAATGCAGGGTCCTGCACCTGAGGAATAACAACCCCAGGCACCAGCACAGGCTGGGGGTCAACCTGCTGGGAAGCAGCTCTGTGGAGAAGGACCTGGGGGTCCTGGTGGACAGCAAGCTGTCCATGAGCCATCAATCTGCCTTGTGGCCAAGAATGCCAATGGTATCCTGGGGTCCATTGGGAAGAGTATTGCCAGGAGGTTGAGGGAGGTGATCCTGTCCCTGTACTCAGCCCTGGTGAGGGCACATCTGGAGAGCTGTGTCCAATTCTGGGCTCCTCAGGGACAAGAGAGACGTGGAGCTCCTGGAGCAGGTCATCAGTATATGAACAGAAGGTGTCAAGAGGCTCTGCTTGGAGGCACGGAGCAAAAGGAAAAAAGGAAACAGGCAGAAACTGATGCACAGGAAGTTCCACCTGAACATGAGGAAGAACTTTACTATGTGGTTGGCTGAGCACTGGCACAGGTTGCCCAGAGAGGTGGTGGAGTCTCCCTCAGAGGAGGTATTCAAAAGCCATCAGGACACAGTCCTGAGTGACATGCTCTAAGGGACCCTGTTTGAGCAGGGAGGTTGCACTAAATGGCCTCCAGTGATCTTTATTCACTCTGTGATCTTTCACCCACTCCTGTCCCTAAACACTTCACAGCCTTAAGCAATTTATTACAAAGCTCATCTCCACTTGACTGCTGGCAAGTCAGCAGCTAGAATCACAGCAGGGAACCTAACTGTGTAACTCTGTAGTATTGGAGCAAACAGTCTAGGAGGTGGGCTTCATCAGTCTTCCTCTTGTATGGTGGAAAGTGACCCATTGCTGATGGGAGGAAAATGCATCACCAGATAATGTGGGTCACAGTTTGTCAACATCTTGCCCCCACAGCCTGAACTTTTTAACCCATCATAATTACATAATGGGCTGTGAGCTCATCAGAAAGGTGAATAATTTCCTGAAAGCCAAGACCACCCAGTACTCATGTCTCCAAATGTTATCCAGTGCTGCAACTTCCAAACAGATATCTGAGGTTGTCAGAGTACCTTGGCTACAGATCTCACAGGATGAGCTTGAACAATCTAGCACATTGTTTTGCCGTGAAGTAGAGTGCCAACATGTGCAGCCTTTTGAAGGAGAATTTTTGAAATTTTTCACCATGTATTTCCCATTTGCATATTGCTTTAAATGTTCTTCTTCGCCTTTGCCTTCAAATCTGGAATTTGCTGCACTCAATGTCAAGATGAAATGAGGATGCAGCTAACATGTTGAGTTGTCTTTGCTTTGCGAAGCAACAAGTGTTGCTGGCTAAAAATATCTCCCAACTGACCCATACAGAAGCTTATCTTAACCTGCAGTTCTTTGCTATAAAATCTGCAGACTTGGTAACTTTCTAATTTCATTATTCTGCATTATATTCTGAGTTTAATTTTTCATCATTCCTAAAGTATTTTATATGTATTCATGTATCTCAAAAAATAGTTTAAAAATTGTTTCAGTCATTAATGAATTTGCTTTTTTTTCCCCTTCCCATCCTTTCTCCCCTCCTATCTTTTTACTTTGAAAGGTGGCTAATGGAAAAATCCAAAACCTTGAAGCTACAGTAGAACTTTTATTGACCAACGAAGGCAAACTGAAGCAGTCCATTCTCACTCTGGAGCAGGAGCGAGCAGCTCTGCTGAAAGCAGTGGAAGAGATGCAAAAAAAGATGGGTGATACAGATGGGAAGCCTCTACCTGCTAGACAGGAACACATGGATGCTGACTGACATGCACAGTTGGAACGGAGCAGAGTAGCTGAGCAAGAAACAAAGGGAAGAACTGAGTAATTTTGTCACAATCCATGGGGATTTGACATTGTTGTGTTCATTGTACATGCCTTACTGTAGCGAAGCAAGATATGGGCATGCAGACTTCCCATATCAGAGGAGCTGGTTTCACGGGCAGAAGACTCTTCTCTTCTGAATATATACTGAGAAATACTATGAAGAGTAAGATGCTACATAAGAAATAGTAAACAGGAGAAACTTATTGGTGCGTGCAGTCATACACAATACACTGTAAATACATTATGAATTCCTCAATAAGTGCTTGTCACCCTAAGTGCTTTGGGTTTGTCACATTTTTTGTTTGTGTCTGGGTCACCACTATGTTAAATAGCACATCCTTTAGAAGGTACTTTGAAGAAATATGCCAGTGTAAAACCTTTGAATGGATGACTGCTCCATTGCAGCTATGTGGTGTTAACATTTACAGGGCGTTTTGTGATTGGACTTGAGATTTTTGGCAGTGTAATTCCCCTACAGCTTGACTGGGTTCTGTTAATTGTGTTGTTTACGCTTCAGAAAACTGCTTCCTGATGCTTGAAGGTGTCAATCCATTGGACTCCAGGGAGCTGGACTTTATCATACGTAACTATGCATAATTGGGGGTTGCCATCTGTTTTTATAAGTGCGTTGGTTTAGTGTATTTCTTGTTTAACAACCATTAATTTAGTGTATTGTTAGTTGGCATTATCTGATAAACATTCTGTATATAGTGACTGCATTACTCTTAACAAAATATACTGACATTAATTTGGTGAATTCTGTGTCTTTTCCAGCATCATTCAAGGATTTATATTCAGACTCCTCAAGTTTCACCTTATTTATTTCTGATTTGCTGTGTGATGTAAGACATCTTTTTGCTGGGAAACTTATGTCCGCTGTCATTTTTTTTCCTTTATTTGGTACTCTGTGCCCACCCATCCTCTGAGAAATGTTAAGACTTTTTCTGAACAAGTGGAGTCTTTTCAAGAGCTTCATGGTGTGCCAGATAGGCTAAAACTATTTTATAAAGGGTAGGTATCCAGTTCTAATTAGGTCGTCATTCTTTTTGCAATGATCTTTCAAATAAGATTACATATATAAAAAAGTAATTCTCACTTTCCTTAATGCAAAAGTAGTTTGCATCCAGTTAAAGCAACACTGTGCAATAATACCCCTGGATACACAGTTGTTTGAGTTTGTTTCAGAATTAGGAATAGTGCCATAGTTTTGTTCAGTCCCCAAGCACAGAGTTAATAAGCATCGGTGTTTTGTTATGGTGGAGATTCACCCAGGACGTGATTTTTGTATGTTTGATTCTTGCAAGTCTACTCTGTATGCATTTAGTATTGAAATTCCACATACATCAGTTATTATTAATCCATTTACCTCTTAAGCTTGTTTTTGTTAATTTGGAAATCCATAGTGAAGCTCATGCTTCATGTTTAAAATCTTGCCATAATGGACCTCATACTGTTAGAGCACTCAGTAATGTTGCATTTTTACAGCACAGTGGCATGGTTCATACATTGACTTTTTAACAAGAGCAATAAAAATAATAATAATTTATGCCTACATCTATGTTTGTACTTTTTTTGACACTGAAAAACAAAAACACAGTTGGTGGGGTGCCAGTTCAGAACTGTGTAAGATGAGACTTCCCCTGAAAGTACGGTACCATCTGCAGTGGTTATTGATTTCCATTCAGCTCCCTGGTACAATGAAACAGTTGCTTCTATATAGTCAGAAAAGTGTAAAATTGCTTGTTATCTATTTACCAGTCATGCTTTCTGGGAACAGTGACTCTAGTTCTCATCTAAGTGCACTTAGTAATGGAATTACACAAATTCTCAGTGAAAGGCTTTGAACTAGAAGATGAAGGGAGGTAATATCACTTACCAAGTTCCCAACTGTGTAAAAGCTTGGGGCTTTTCCCTCCAGAAGTATGAGAAAGAAGTAATAGAGCCCAGAGCTAGTCCCACATACTTGATACTCCAACTATAGTATAGCTGAACATCCTTAAGCATGTGTAAAATTAGGTCTACTCTTTTCTGAGTACCAGCAATTGTCATCACATAGTGTCTTCCATGTGAACAGTAATTTCTGATTCAGAGAGTATTAAAAAAGAAAACCCACGTGCAAAACCATACACTGAATCCCTCAGCAGAAATAGCATATGAACCACTCCTGAAATATCAAAATTGAAATAATCAACATTTTCTCCGTATCACTTCTAGAGATAAAAATCCCCAGCAGTGATGCTTAGTCTTTGAAGAAAAATAAAAACAGTGAAGAGGGGAAGGAAGGAAGGAGTTCACTGGTATGTGCAAGCTAGGCTTCCAAAGGTGTATGACAAAGGCAGCAAGGGGTGCAGTGTGAGTGTGCTAGTGAATGACATGGATGTTGTAGTCCAGATAGAGGTTAGCCTGAAATGTGGAAAGAACTGATGTTGGCATGTGCAACAAGAAAAAGGCAGGACCTCTGAAACCTTCACAGTGAGCAGCACTGTGTGCATGGAGGACCAGCTGAGGTGTGTTGTGGTCACCTAGTTCTGGTTTGGTTTTCTTCCAGTTAGTGCAAGTGGTAGTTTGTGGCAGGTACCTGGGACTCCCCGTGCTTCTTGCTGTTTGATGTACTTCTATATTTTGCCCTGTTGTCTATTTCCAGGAATTGTTACTTAATACAGAATCTGAGATTGATGATACAGTGGGAAGATCAAAGCACTTTCATAAAGGCATAAATTCCCTTGTTTAGAGTGAGAATTGAGTCACAAAGAAGTGCAATGACTTGCACCAAATATTTCAGTTTCTCACTGATTTCTGGCATCCAGTGCAATCCACATCTTCAAAGTCATGTCGAACTGTTAGTGGTTTTCTGAAAGATTGTTCCAGAAGGTCTGTAATGTGTACTTGGTATGTCAGGCAATGCTCTGCTGAAACAATGTAAAATGGGAAACGCAGCCACTGGAACCTTGTCCTTTACTGTCAGCTGTTCCGGCCTCCCAACAGTAACTCTCTCAGTCCCACTAAAACATGTTGTGTCCTTACCAGGTACCTCCTCTGCAGGTACCCAGCACCCTCCAGCTCTTGCTTGATATGCTGGAATGGAGGCACTGCCAGCAATTCTGAACAGCAAGGACTGTGGTATAGCATCACCAGTCAACCAGTATTCTTGGGAATTTTTTCAAACATGATAATTGCCATTACTGGGTGACAAAACTGCAGCTAGTAGTACTCTGAATGAAGGTCAGTAGTTATGCATGACAAGGAAGGCAACATAGCTGGTGCTTTTTCTCCTTTGGGATCTTACTCCACCATTCAGTGGAGCAAGGAGCTGAATCCATTTTTTTTATATCAAGTCCACTAAAATAGGTGCTGCACTTCCACTGTAATAAAACAGCCTGATATGTCAAAATGGCAGAGCACACCACTTTTTAGCCAAGTCAGGTGGGATATTGTCAGTGCCCTCAATGCATTCCCCTCTCTCCTGGAGATTGGACTGCTTAGTTAGATAATGCAGACATCTGGCTTTGAGGCACTTTGAGCCTCAATGCCTGCTGGCCTTGTAACTGCTCAACAAAAAGCTGGAAGAAGCCAGGTGCTTCCCACCCTGCCACCATCTTTTAGGAGATGCATTTAAACTGAGTTTCTTTTGCTTAGTCCTTGCCTGAGCATTGTTGCAGCCACGTGCACCTGGCTATGTACCCTTTTTGATCCTGACCTATGGGCTTGGCTTTCCTGCTTGAGCTCAGCCTTGTCTGGTGGCCTGAACTTTTGACCTGCCTTGTGTTTTTTGATTATTGTGGGACATGCCCCTTGTCAGTAAGTTGTTCCCTTTGGCTGCCTGTCACCCTCAGCTCTTAGCTCACTGTTCCCTTCAGAGGAGCCCTGCCCTTGCTGCTCCCCAACACACAACTCAGGTTTCATGTCTGCACTGCTGCTGAATCTGGGGCTGGGCTGGTCAGGGCTTGTTTAGGTGCACTCCACTGCTCTTCCCTGAACAATCAAGCCTGTGCTCTTAGAGCCTGCTTAGGCACCTCCAGCACAATGGTTGCTCTGTGTAGCCCTTATTAGTCTCCCATCTATTTCAAAGTTCTGTGTTCACATTCTTTTCCACATCAAACAGTGCACCATATTTGCAAATACAACTTCGGTGTTGATGACACCAAAAAAAGTGCCTGAAATGAAAAAAAATACATTTTGACTACAGCTGGATGAATGCCATGGTTGCTTGAGGCACCTTGGATCATTGCACAGTATTTCTATGGTGTCACGCCCTGTGATGTGAAGTAACTTTTCTTCAAGAGAGCTTTACTGGAGCAGGTGCGTGGGTGGGAGAAGAGCGCTGGCAGCCAGGCCAATCACTGGGAGTGCAACCCAGGCATTGCCTTCGGAAGGCACATGTGTGGTTTACACCCACTAAGTTTTACATAACCTAAATTAGGGTGGATCACTAGGTACTCATTTGCTCTTGCAGCTACCAGAAAACGTTCCTTTCATCTAGGCAAACCTGAGGCTGCAAGAATTCTGTGCCTGAAAGTAGGCCTTTTCAGCATAACCCAAAGCAAATCAATAAGTACTTCATTATGTACAATACTCCAGTTATTCTTTTGTATAAATGCATTTTTCCTTATGTCTAATTATATCATACGTTTTCATGGTGCTAGAAAAGCACTGGGGCTATAGATGCTGAAAGATGATGAAACTCCTCTTGCAGAGAGAACAGAGATTATTAAAACAGCTTCTGTAGAAGGTTGTACTAGCTCCCCATCCCTGCCTTTTCTCATGCATCATTTCATAACCAAAGAGATTTTAGGAAAATTCTATGACATTTCTCTTTTGATTAGGAATAAAATGACTGACAAGAATGTTCTGACAACAGCCATTGATCCTAGGTTCGACCAGATGCCTACTTCTTTCTGTCCCTGTCTAGCACTCTTCTGTAATACCTTTCCTTTTGTTAACATTTCACACTAGACTGCTTGTCTGCAAAGGAGATAGAAATACATTTTTTTCATTTTCTAGCTAAAAGCAGAATATAATACCTTTTGTATCTGTCAGTTCCTCTATTACTAGTGAGGCAGTGAGTTTCCATTTCTCAGTTACTTGCAAGTAATTCTAATCAAGATGGTCCTCAGGAAAAAGGGTCTTGCCACAATTTGGTTCATCCTATTTCTTTTGGAAGGGGACTGGGGAGAAGGAGTGACAGGGGTTGACTGTTTAACTAGCATTAAGAAGTTTGAAGTTCAGTTTTCTCAGAATTTTTTTTATAAGCTGTTACAGGATGAGTGAATACTAATAACGCTCCTATATACTGTCTTTTTTTCCATGTCTCCAACATTTGATGCTAGGACATTATTGGCTCTGTAGATAGTGACATTTCTTGTAATGTCAAAGGTTTGAAATTGCCAAGGCAGTGGTTGACTTAAAGAGCATTTCTTCCACGTACTAGTTAAGATGAGCTAAGTAGCTTGAAGAGTCAGACACTGTCTGGGCTTTGAACTCATGAAGCCATGGATTCTTGGTGGGATTAGTGGCACATGTATGTCTTCCCAGCTCATTATTTACAGTTTTCTCTTAGGGCATATCACAAAAAATCTGATTGCAAAACAAAACCTGATATGCGGTTGTTGTTTAGTGTTTAATGCTTGATATACCAATTGTCTCTCGTATTTTTTGGTAAGGAAACTTAAATGGTGGTTTCAGTGGTTAGAGACTGAGGTAACAGGCAGATACAGAGGAGCAGTGAGCCTTGCAAATGGCAAAATAGCAATATAATTGGTATATAATTATGGAATAATTCTAGAGCCTTTGAAGTGCATTCTGTACAATAAGCATGTCAAGTCAGTTGTTAATAGACACTGTACTTATTTTGAGAGAAGGAAAAACCAAGATGCTTATTAAAAATTGAAGGAGATGGACTGCTAACAAGATGACATGTAAGGCCAGAGAGGATAAAGCTATGACATTTTCAAGACTTGCAGTAGGATGTCTGACACACCATAAAGAGGGTGTGAGTGCAAATATCCATTGAACTGAGAGGCAATACCAATCTGAGCATAGGGAAATAATTGGGATAAGGCTCAGAAAACCTTCAGATTTTTTGCAGTTCCTGATGGAGTTTATACACGTAGGGCTCAGTGTGAGCAAGGTTTGTCTGATGAAGAAAAGGTGCTATTCTTTTCAAACAGTGGAGAAAGTCAAGTAAGACCAGGTTACATAACGTAGTCATCTGGTCAGAAAAGTTTGCTTACTGCGAGAATGGAAAATAAAGGAAGACTTGCTAATACAAAAATATCTTTCAAGAGCTTCTGGCATATTTCTGGGATGCACTGATGTCTTCATGATGCTGAGAACAAGCTTCCATAGTACTCAGAAACATCCATCAAATAACAATTTAAGTAGCAACTTCCAGCCACAGACACATAGAATTTGTAACTTTGCTGGAGCTTACTCGAAGGCAGTCCATGATGCTGGTCTATTATTATAAGGCCCCTGCTGGATACATTTTTTGGTGATACCTGCCACCTCACCTTACATTAAACAAGAAAGTTATGTGCTCACAAAAATTGGGTTTTATTGTTTGACTGTCAAGTTTGTGACCTTAACTTCATTATTTGGTATTAAACTGCTAAACTACATCAGTGTAGTAGATAGATTGCTTTAATGCACTGGCTTTGCAGGAAAACAAGAAAAAGGATGATGAGACAGAACATGTGTAGGTGTTTTACCCTGCCTGTACAGAAAGTGTAGCTGCAGAAACTCCAGGTGGCTCTGTCAGCTCCTGCAGGATTTAATGGGATAGAGTGATGAAGTCATACATAACTACTGACTTCAGTGTTAGTGCATGATGGTTTAGCTATACTGGCTGGCATGAAAGGTGCCATAGCAAGCCATTACCCATATTCTGGTAGCTGCCAAGTTCCATATGGGGTAGGAAAAATAAATCAGTTTTAGCCTAAATCAAGCAGGCATAAACAGCATTTTCTATCCTCAGAACATCTTTAGGCATCCAAAATTATTAGCATTTGTTAAAAAAAAAAAAAAGAAAAGAAAGAAAGGCAGCATTTCAGATTCTCTCATAATTTGTTCTAGCATCTCAGTTCCAAGAAGAAATACTATTTTAACTGGGACAGATGTGTAAAAAATATGACTAAATAGGTACAGATTAAGGCAACAGTTGCTTAAAATTGTGGACAGATTAAGGAATATATATTTGGACATTTGAGTGGGTCTGTGCTAATTATTACTTGCTGAGTGTGTGTTGCAAGTATGGTAAATTCTTGTTTCCGCTTTTAAAAACTTAATGCCTCAACAAAAGATAAAAACTTCCATTGTCAGCTTTTGCTTAAAAAAGAAGCAGGAAGTTCTATGATTAAAGGAACATAAGTGTATGTGAGAGAAGGAGGAAATGAGAGTTTCAGAAGCAAAGAGCTGACAGCAGGGATTTACCCAAACCCTTTGAATGACCTCCAGAGAGATCCCAGCAAAAAACATGCAACAGCTCACTGCTGTGGCCTACAAATTTTGGGAATTTTTAGTCACAGCAGTGACCAAAAATTGTCTCAGAGAGAAGGTTATAGTATGCTTTCCCTTGAAAGCCTCTTCTGTATTCCACTCCCACCAGTTACTCTATCTTGGAACATAAAGATGGGACATGCACACAACACAGACATAAGCCAAACATCTGCAGCTTTGTTTTCTGTCACTCAACCTCCCTGTTCTGGTGAGCCAAACAGTCTAGAGTAAAAAAGTACATCACTGGGGACTAAGGTACTTTCTTCATCTGTGAGGTCCACAGGAGTCACCTGCTCTGTCCTGACTCCATTCCTGTGCATTTTGGTGAAGCATCTCTTCTGGAAAACCAGCAGCATATGATCCAGCAAGCATCAAGAGCTGATGACTTCCATTTTCCATGACAGTTTGATCTGGAAGAGGTCAAACAAGAATGAAACATTGAAGACCCTGCAGAGCCAACAGATTGCTTTTGTTTTTGTTTGTTCATGCAGATCAACCATTGGAAAGGAGTTCTTAAAAGATTTTATGTTTTCTCCCGGATTTCCTTCATTACTAAGCATGGTTTCTGCCCAGATGTTGTCGGCACTGCCAGCACACTTTGCTAAAGAAACTAATGGCATGGAAGCTTTTATGGATGTCAGGGTCTTGCTTTTTCAGTTAGGAAAGAAGGATGTAAGTTAGGCCATGTACCATTCCCAGTGCCTGGTTTCAAATTCAGTTCCTCCCTTCCGTTCCTGATCCTTGGCTTTTTCTCCAGGTATGTCTCCCAAGAGGCAGATTTACAAAAAGCTGTCTGCGATCTGAGATATACTGAGCTTTCCAAAAGAGGTAGTTAATTCTACCCAGAACCCACACCTTATTGCTGTGCTTCTTAGCCAAGTTTGTTAGTTTGAGCTCAGTGCAGTCCCAAACTCAGGCAGTTACATGATTCCCAGTCTGGGATTAGCCTGTGCCCAGCAAACTTGGAGTATAGAAAGGGTTCACTCATGTCATCCTACACCATTCCATGTTGACATACTTTGAGTGGTTTCAGGTCAACTTCAAGACTTCTCTAAAGTACAATGAGTAAGAAATACAATGCAGGCAACATGAAGCATGCTGCCAGCCCCTGACCATTTATGTTGTGGGTTTCTGTACCGCCTTCCATTTTTCGTAATTATTGAAAGACAGGCACAGAAACTGTGTGATGATCCATTGGTGGTCTTCTGCATGCCCAGGGTTAGTCCTTCATTTCCATGTTTGTAGATGACATTAGATCATCTTGTTCCAGCACCCACTGGCAACTCATGTTAAATTTGCTGGCAATGGCCATGGCTCCTAAGGCCTTTTCAGTCATTTTCCATCATCCTGAGATTTATTCTTTGTCATAGATTATTCATTCCTGATTATGTAACTTCTACTGCATTAAAACATTTTGTTTCCATAGGACACCATACCATTATAAGAATCAAGACCAGTCAACAACCTTCCTAAGCTTGTATCTTCTGAAACATCATCTGTGGAGAAAATCTAGACCTGCATTTCTTTTCCCCCTGTGGAGGTTTGCAAGATTCACTGAAGTTGCCAATCTGGAGTTATGTACATCATGACCACCCAGCTTCCCATTTCCAGTCCACGCTGCTACACAGGTGGGCAGGGCACTGGATAGACCAGATCGTGGTTGCATTTTTTAAATGTAGGAGCAACATTTAAAAGCAAGCAACTCACAAGTTGTCAACTGTGCTAGTTTACCATGCCCCTGGACATTCAGTCTAATGTTCTCACTGGATACCAAACTAACCGAATTTGGAAGCAAAAAAAAAAGCAGTTTTGAGTCTCACTGGAGGTTATATGGAATTGTGAAAAGATGTACTGCATATTCTACAAAGAAAAGGCCAAGCTCATTTTCTGAATGTAATGTAAGAGCTTTTTCCATCTCTCTCCAACCATCTTTTGCAAAAGGATTGTAAAGTTTCAGGCAATTATCCTGGCAATGTAGCCCTTGCTGGTACTGGAGGACTTGAAAAATTAAACAGCTCTTATACTCAGGCCCATCACAAAAATCAGACTGATTACAATATAGGCTTATCCTGGGCAGATGGTAACTCATCTTAATTACAAGTTTCAAGGACTTTCTATATCTCAGATCCAGCATGTTCTGTCTATGAAAGCAAAGAAACACCAATATTGTGAAGTATTACCCTGCTTTATCTTATCAGGAAGGGAAGAACTTTAATTTTAAAAAGAAAACTCAAAAACCTTTGGCAGGTATTTTATTGTCTCATTTTATTTTCTTTTTATTGCCTGATATTAAAGTACCCAAATTTATCCTCAGGGAGGAATTTGATAATCGATTCCAACAGGAACAGGATGACACCCTGATTATTCCTACCTCAGATAACAAACTGCCTCTGGGGGGGGCTCCTTTGTTGTTGCTGGGTCGTTTTTTAATGTGTTTATTACCCTGGGAGTTTAAGACCTAACATCTCCAAAGACCTGTAATCTCCAAAGCAAAGCAGCTACTGTGACGAAGTGAAGGAGGTGCTGTTCACTGGTACTCAGTGTTGTGCAACCGCTGCGGCTGTGCTGCGCAGGGCGCTTCCGCCTCCTCCAGACAGCAACTTCCACGGAATTGATTGACCTTGATTTTTCTGTCAAACTTTCTACTTTGGCATTTGAGCACTGTATAAAGTTAGTGTCCCCAGAGGATGGTGTTTTCCTAACGGTGAACTTTTGTCTAAATCAGAGGGATTTAGACCACAGGGGATTGACAAGCTAGCCAAGTGTAGAACTGCAAACTGGTTTCAGCTACAATGCTGAAGTAAATGTGGCAATGAGGAAAGAAGCTTGGTAGGTCGGGGATGACACAGATGAGACCAGACAGATTTAAGAGGGTTGTTACAGATCCTACACACTCACAGAGCTGTGCTTCACTGTGGAGGCCCCACTGCATGCTGGCTGTTGCACCAAAGCCTGGACAGGGGAAGCAACTGGTGGGACACAGTAGAGAAACTCGATAAACAAACTGAGCATCAGAGAGAAAGGGTAGGAAGGGCAGGGTGGTGGCACAGGAAGCAAAAGCCCTGTGACCAGCAGCCCTGTCCTCTGCCACTGGCCAACTGATTGCCAGCTCCTGTCCTGCACATTGGAAGTGTGCACAGTGACCGGCACCAGAGACACTGAACCTCCTGCACATGAGGGGATGGACAGGAGAAGGACAGCTGGTGGGGCCTATTGAAGTTTCCAGAACAAGCCAGGTGGCTGAGTCTGTCTCAAAACTTCCACTTACACCAACCTGAAAGATGAGACCTTTGATTTGTATTGATTTGTATTGATTAAATTCAGGCTCTAATTTCTACATAATTTATATATAAAGACTAATTGCATTTTGTTATCGCTATAGAGACTTAGGTGCTTTGTCAGAATGAATATCAAAGTTTTCTTCTGAATATCTTAGGGTATTAAAACTAATCTAGAGATTCTTATATTGATTTCCTGCATTTTTAATATTACTGATCTACAGTATAATTCAAAAACTCTTTTACTGCTCTGTTAAAGCACTCAGCTATCTTCAAGCATTGATTTCCAAAATGAATATTTAATTGACTTCCTAATTCTGCATTTGTGCAACAGTCACACAGTGCATATTTCTGCATTTAGGAATTCACATCTGTGCTGGATCATATTCTCCACTAGATGGTAATGTTGTTTCAAATAGTTTGAGTTTAAAGGCGCTTCTCTGCCAACAACTCCAAAAGAAAGTGGAAGCCATGAGATTTGTCCAAGAAATTATCTTTGGATAATTGGAGAAGAAAAAAGTTTCCATTTATTATAAATAATTTTTGGTTTGAAAAGGTTTTGATGGAAACTTTGTATGTACTGTAATCAGGATCATGGAAGTCTTAGTTCATGAAACAAGTTTGAAAAGTCTGAAAGCAATGAATCAATTGACAGAGAATGCAGAAGACAAGCAGAGTGATCACTGCTTTATGCTGATACCCATCATTGTTACTGAGTGACTCAAAATCCTTCATTTGTTTTTAGCCACAGTTTTTCTGGGGAGTAGAAAAGTGCTCTTCTCCTCCTTTTATGGCAATGGAGACAGAGAAGCAAAAAACCACTTCTGCAATTGTACTAGAAAACCTTCCTGGCTCCATCAGGATGCGGGGCAAAGCAGCCGCTGTGCTGCTCTTCCTCTGCTTTCTGGGGCTGGGTTGGGCCGGGCTGGCCTGTCCGGAGGAAGGCCCGCGGGGTACCTGCGCTGGAGGCTGTGAGGGGCCCTGCACTGCCCAGAGCCCTCCCTGCTCACGGCTCCCGCTGCTCCCCGAGCGCTGGGGCCGCTGCTGCGGCGGGACCGCGCTGGGCAGCACTGCAGGGCCGCTTCCAGCAGCGCTGGCTCCCTGCAGGGAACAGCAGGAGCGGTACCTGGCTGTTCGCAGAGAACGTGGGCTGCACTGCAGGGCCGCTTCCAGCAGCGCTGGCTCCCTGCAGGGAACAGCAGGAGAGCTACCTGGCTGTTCGCAGAGAACGTGGGCAGCACTGCAGGGCCGCTTCCAGCAGCGCTGGCTCCCTGCAGGGAACAGCAGGAGCGGTACCTGGCTGTTCGCAGAGAACGTGGGCTGCACTGCAGGGCCGCTTCCAGCAGCGCTGGCTCCCTGCAGGGAACAGCAGGAGAGCTACCTGGCTGTTCGCAGAGAACGTGGGCAGCACTGCAGGGCCGCTTCCAGCAGCGCTGGCTCCCTGCAGGGAACAGCAGGAGCGGTACCTGGCTGTTCGCAGAGAACGTGGGCTGCACTGCAGGGCCGCTTCCAGCAGCGCTGGCTCCCTGCAGGGAACAGCAGGAGCGGTACCTGGCTGTTCGCAGAGAACGTGGGCTGCACTCGGGGCCGCGGGGCGGCCCTTGTCACACAGACATGATTTATTTATTTGTATTCAGCAAAACACAGCCACTGTGAAACAAAAAGGCGCCAACTTGCCCCACAAGGAGAAACACAGTTCCTGTGTGTGCTGCAAGCAAACAGCTGCAGGCTTGCTCCCAGGCAGTATCTCAGGCCAGTGCAGCTCTGGAAAATGTTTTAATAAGTCTTTAAATAGCAAGTAGCATTAAAGCTAAACACAGCTTCCACCTTAGAAACCCAAGGTTTCCAGCCTCTGTGCTAGCATTTGTCATGAAATTCAGTGGAATCCTTAACATTAAATTTTGGTGTAATGTGCTGACAGATCTAAACTGATGTATTACAAATAGTAACCTAAAATTAGCTCGGTCTGTTTCTGAGAGGTGATCCACCAATGTTACAAATCAAAAGCAGATTTATGCTGTTTGCAAACAATAACATGCTCTCCACTAGCACTGGCAAAGAACATCATCATTTAACTTACATAAAGAGAGTCCCTGTCAACACTGGATCATCTAATCACATCAGACTCGATTACATATACTTCAAAGTTCATCTGTGCTAGTTTTATTTTTAGTAATAAAGTGGAGTTTATAAAAAGACTTTTCACCTTTCACTTGGAACAAGAGATTAAGAAAGGTACCACCAGGGAAAATGTAACAGGTTCAATTTAAAGTAGCAATTCCTGATTTTGTCAGTTCTGCAGTGTGATTAATTGTTGCTAGTGAATTTATCCAGCCTTGGCTCCAGAGATGCTTATGGCTGTTGATACAGTTATAGAAAGGCATGATTTGGATTGAGAGAGGAAAATTTAACACCTCTACTTCAAGTTTGGGTTGGTATTCCTTATTCTTTGCTTAATGGAATAGTGGATAACTAGTGGACAGCTAAACTATCAGTTTTGCTTTAAATCAAAGAAACAGGTTTATCCCACTCTCCAGAGATATGAGAGAAATCTTACACTCAGGAGAATTCTTTGCAGGCATTTCTAATGGTACTGTCCCATTGCCAATTGCTGTGCCCTTACCTTATCTAGAGAGGTAAAATTTATAATGAGAGGTAATAGTTTTAATCAGAGCTAACTCATCTGATATCCTTCTGGGCTCAGATTGTATTATTTGTCCAGACAGGAAGCTGCAACACAGGAACTGAAGGAAGGTTAGGCATCCCATGCACTCCACACTGGTTACCCTGGTTGCTTTAGCTGACCTACCCACCAAAGACACCTTCTTGGGGCTGTGTCTATTTCAGTCCCCAACAGAGTAGCAATCACACAAGTCAAAAAGGACCTTAGTTTAAAAAGGCAAAGGTGGTGTTATTTCCGAAGATGCTAAATGGTGCTGTCTCTGCCAAAACTGCCGCTGAAGGCTAAAGACCAGCTTTGTCTGAGAAGGATGAGTACATCCTGTTTATCCAGTCTGCACTACACCTCAGCATATATTCTGATTTTATCACAATCTTCTGTCACAAACAGCTACTCTGAAACTTAACAAGATAATTGAAGATTCACATATATTGTTATGACCTTTGCAACCCTCTTGAACTTCTAGCTATGTGGAGCAGTCATTTCTTCATGTTGCAGATCATCTGGACACAGAAAAAAAGCAGCCTTTCTAACACTATTTGCAGAACAAGCCCTTAGGAAAATCTCTGGGCAGCCCATCTTCTATACACAGTATGAATTTCTCTCCATACTTGGTGACAAGTCAGTAACCCACGAGGCCCACTCAACCTTACACAATGCACTTGCCTGACTGTTGGCAGAGCAACCTAAATGTGCTTTTTCCAGATAAAACATGCAAGAGATCTGGAATATCTCTCTTTTTTTTTACTTTTTTCCTAATTTGTACCTGCTGTCCTATTTCATTCTGGGGCAGCAGAACATCTCGGATGTCAGGCTCCCAAAGGTGAGGCAATACATGACCTCACAATTTTCTTCTGAGTCAGGTGTGAGGGGCAGAACCTCTTTCACATCACTGACACATGGCACAGCTGCTGGGGCACTGCTCAGTTTGTAGATAATTGCAGGGAAAACGATCTGAAAATGCAGATTTGTGTCATACTGCACTCTTCTTATGCTCATAATCTTTCAATATTATGAAATCTAACTTAATACTCGGTGTTGTAATTTGACATGCTAAAAAATTTTATTTATAAAAAAATAATGTTTTTTGCTTACCATTTCAAATTAAAATACAGAAATTTTACATCTCTGTTAGCAAAGAGCTAGTTAGAAAGCATTATTCCATTTCTCTGCTCTTCTATAGATTTTTCCATCTGCAGATTTTTCAAGTGTTTTGAAGAGGATGACCAAATTTTTCTCTCTTTATAAGCACAGTAGCGGAAACATAATGAGTTTAAATGTTTCTGTTTGGAATCACCATGCTCTGAAAAAGCAGAGGCAGAAGGGAGATGGATGTTGGAGAGCCCTTAGCCCCACTCAGACACTAACCCTGAAATAGCCCTGCCTTTCCTGGGTATAAACTCCTAGTCAAAGTGCAGAGCATGGTGGCACTGAGCCAGGACAAAGAAGCTGAACTGTAATAGCAGAAAATGTTGAAAGTTATTGCTGGGCTGGGGCTAGTGCTAGGACATAGAGATAGGCAGCACTCTGCTGCCGCCCAAGACTTTAAGAAGTACTTTTCACTTTTGACTGTGTATTAGATGTCTGAACTATATGCTCTAAATGGATCATGATTAGACATGTATCTTAACCTTTAGAAAGCTAGAATATTTAGCTGTTCTTCCAAGAGTGGGTCCTAAAATTAAATCACCACAGATATATATTGGTGCTAGATCTGCAGTGCAGTCATCCCTATTTTTAGTAAAAGGTGATTAACTTCCTTTGTCCAAATTAATGTATTTCTATTAAAAAAAGGCCCGAGGACACTGAGACTAATGCTTTTTCCCATGCAAAAAGATAAATATATGCAGCACCAGTGAGCAGTGAGAGGCCAGGCAGGGCACCCCTGGACAGCCAACACCCCTTGCCTGGTGTGTGGCTGCTGTGACTGGCCAGGGATGTGCGAGAAGGGCAGGGCTGGGCCAAGACACAGTGGAAGCCCAGCTCCAAAATTCTCTAGTTTTGTCTTTGGTGTGAGCAGGGGTGGCAGATCTGGAGGACAGTAGATCTTAAGACCAGAGAGGGGCTTGAGAAAAGCATCAACATGTGAGAACCACTGGGCACTAGTGGGACATGACTGAGATTGATTTAAACAGGCTGATTTCCTAGACTGTTCTCCTGTGTCACTGCCTGTTCATCCTGGAGGGCCACCACCTCAGAGCACAGCATGCACAGACTGAGTGGGTGACAGGGTACACTCTGTCATAGTCTGTGCAGGGCAAAGCACATGGTGAGGTGAAGCAGGAAACACCTCTGGAAAAGGCAAATGGGTAGAGCTGAGATCACTTTGCCTGAGAACAAGCACGATGAGATCCTGTGCTGCCTCTCTACAAGTGACCATGCTGAGTCCAGGGAGAGGTGACACAAACAAAAATTTTTGGGCCATTCATGGAACTGGAAGAGGAACCAACCAAACATAACCTCATGGCTTGGCTTCCCACAGGCTTAACACCTGTTTCTGGAGGGCTTGCAGCTGGAGCTAAGCTCTCTGCTCCTGGTCTGCATTGCTGCCCATACATAAACCAGCATAGGGGTGTCTGCTTGCACTCCTATCACTGGTGTGTGAGATAAATAGATACATTCCAAGTCTCCATGGGTCATTCACTGAAGCAGCACAGCTGGCCAGCTGTGAGCTGCACCCCAATGCAACACATTTCTTCAAAAGATGTTGAAAAACTGCTCCCTCAGTTCCTATCCCCAGTGCACCCTTGCTTCACCTGTTTTGAGCCTCTTCAGCAAGGTGAACCCCCTGCAGCAGGTAAAAGAGATGAAGCTGAGCTGAATACCTCACCTGTAGCATCTGTGTGCTTTGAAATGTGACCATGACTGAGGAAAGAAAGCTTCTTCAGGAAAAAGGTGGGCTAATGAAGCAGGACAGCACTACCGAAATTGTCATAGGCTGTTGAGGCAAACCTTCTGCAGAAAAACTGAAAGGGGCTAAACTGTGTATGTGATGTGCTATAAGTTGACTTTTTGATGTCATTAAATGCCACTCAGTAAGGCTATGAATAAATACCAGTGCTGACTAGGAAGATAAATGCATACATTTGATGTCCAGAGATTTGAACGAAAAAAATACTGATGATGGAACAGGTATTCTTTCTCTGACCTTTCTGAGCCTAATATCCAGAACAGGCAGGAAGCATTAGAGCAAAACCAGGATTTCCTCCTAGTAAATTCAATTACCCTCGTTCACTCTAATTACATTGGACTAAGTGATGTCATCCTTTTTTTAGGTTACAGGCTGAGAATTTAAGGCAAAGAAAGAAGAGACAGAAAACCAAAAAAGAGATGAGGAAAAGCAAGAGCACACGTAATTGCATTACCTTTGTGGTGTGAAGAAGTGCAGCCAGAAGTGACTCGTGGACAGACCGTGCCCAAGGGCTGTGTACAGCTTGTACCAGTGCCTGGGCTGTCCTGACCACATTCGCTCAGAGCAGCTGGTGCACAATGAGTTGGATTACTTTCAATGCATACTTGCTTGTATCTACTAATGAAAATCAAGCCTAAAATATTGTGTTTCTTCAGCTATGTCTCCTTAATTTAGCCAGTGCCAACCACATGATCCCACTGTGGATTTCACCTCAGTCCAGTTGTCTGATTTCACCCCACTCTAATTTTTGTCTTTTTTTCTGCAGAGCTTCCTGTTCATCCAAAGAGATCTCCTTTATTGATGGCCCTTTCCTAATATTTTAGTTGTAGGCTCAACAAAGTTTTTGTTATCAAGAATCTAAAAATTAAGTAGAATATATTTTTTTTTCCTTTGCTCTCCCCTTTACATTTAGAACAGCAACTAACACAGACTTTAAAATTACTCTTCTGGAGGGCAGACATGCTGGCTTGTGCGATGGGCCACTGCGAGAGGGGCAAAGGGAACAGGGCTTATTCTGGGAGAGATCACCTCATAGGATGCCTCAAGGCAGATGCAGAAGGTGAGGTAGAGCAGGCTGAAGTTTCAGAAGGTTTGCCTGTGAATTGGGCCACTGTGACCCACCAGCAGGTGTGACTGGCGCTTGTGGGAGCGGTGCCTTTTCTATTGGGAGCACCAGCAGAATGCAAATGAGGAAAAATTGGCAGGAAGGGTGTGCTGGGGGCAAAGCCAAGAAATCATATCCGCCCAGAGCCGCGTGCTGTGGGCCAAGTGACAGAAAGTGCCCCGGAGGGTCAGGCGGCCCCAGCAGCTCCGCATTGCTTCATGAGATTGGCAGTCACTTGGCAACATCCCGCTTCCCGCTCCCAGCGGCGCCGAGCATGTCCGCCCTCCGGCCGGGGCTCGGGGCAGGGCGGCTGCGGCGGCCACCGAAACCGGACTGCACAGGTCACCGGGAGCTTCCTGAGCACGTCACACAAACAAGGCTGGTAAAGGCTGCACGCACAGCAGCAGACATTGAACCCTTGTGCAAATTTACCAGGAGATATGGAAAAGCAAACACCGAGAAACCCAGAGAGCTGTGGTGGCTAAAGCTACCTCTGAATAGCCGTTTTCAAATAGAGTTGGTCATGAATTTTGCAGCCAAATGCTTTTCATCAGATATTGCCTGCTCTGGTCAGTCTTGAGAATCTTTCACTAGGATGTGTATGTATTGAACAAATCTTTTTTCCTTTCCTTTTCCTTTCCTTTTCCTTTCCTTTTCCTTTCCTTTTCCTTTCCTTTTCCTTTCCTTT
>VZRZ01006446.1:402799-468869 GCA_013398175.1 Climacteris rufus | reverse complement strand
CCTCTCCTCTCCTCTCTCTCTTTTCTCTCTTTTCTCTCTTTCTTTTCCTTCATTTTTCTTTTAAGGGAGAGAAAGATGAGTGTTTGTAAGGACAAAGCAGGCTATTTGGTCATACTAACCCATTTGGTTGGGATTGGAGCCCTCCTCTGGGATGAGAAAAATGCCTAAGTCTGGATACATACCCTGCCAGCTCCAGGCCAAGGGAACAGCACTCACTGTTTTCCTTCCCAAGTGTTTTCTCTGTTGGGGAGAGATAAGGAATGTGTTTTGGGTGGTTTCTGTGAAACCTCCTATGCATGTTATAGAAAATTGCACATTTTGCAGACATAATTGTTTATTTTCTTTACTAATGGTTCCCCTCACCTTGGGGCAGGCGGAACAAAGGGCTTGCTAACCCAGGGAGAAGAACAAGCAGTGTTGAACACCTCAGACCAGGCTCTTGGCCGGTGGGGCATCTCTTGGTTTCTGCAAGGGCTTCAAAAACTCTTGGGCTTCTTCCAGCTCAGGATAGGAAAGACTTTGAAGTTTTGTAGTTTTGTGGGAGGAGGAAACTATTTTCCACCAGATGCTATTCCTCAGAAAATATGTTACGAAGCAGCCAAGGAAAATGAGAGAGCAGCTAAGTCTTCATGTGACAAACTTACTTTTAGTGGGGTCAAGGAATGGTCGGGTTTACTTCACTTCAGGGCTTTTAATATTATGCCTGCATTACTTTGTGAGTTTGTAATAGAACGAGAGCTCCCTAAAGCATTTTCAGCAAAAAGCCATGATTCCAAAAATTGAGCTGAAGGATATTTCTCTTTGAGAATGGGTTGGGAATCATTTGGACTATGAGTTTAACAGACAAGGAGATAAAGAACTTAACTCTCTGTAAGTAAATCTCAGGTAAGAAAATCGTACATTTTATGGAAACTTGTTTTAATGATGGTGTGTTTAAAGGAAAAAAGTTTGTATGAACAAGTATTTCTGCCACTGCTACTCTTTGCCAATTTACTGGCAAAGCTTCTTGAGACAGGAACTGTTAAAAAGTCATCAATGAAGTCACTGGCAATTAAAGATGAGTGAATATTAGGATAACTAGGTTGAAATGACATTGAGGAATTTGTGTTCTTAAAAATATATGATAAGTACTTTGTGAAGGATTGTGATAAATCACTACACTGGAGATACCATCTTTTTCATTGGCATTTTGGTAATTCCAGTCTCTGTGAACCTAAAGGTAGGAAGTTTAGCAAAAGTGTTCTTTGAGATTTTTTACTTCACTGCTTTCAATATCCAGAATAATTTTTCCTTCTTTTTAGCTTGAGTTGACTTTTATTTAGATGAGTTTACAGTTTTTTACAGGTTAGGCAGTAAAAGTTTGTTTATGACACCATTAATTAATTAATAATTAATTCTGTGTATAAATTGTTTTGCACATTACAATAGTCTCTTTGGTTTAGATATTCCCCATTTTTTTGGCTGGCACCTGTCTCTGAAAATGAGTTTCTAAATGTCAATAATTCCAAATATGTCTAGTTCCAGTAGCCTGCCTGATGAAAGGTTGTATTGTGGTTAGATTAATACTTTATTCCTGGACTCATAAGCACAAGGCAATCACTCTGCAAGGTTTTTGACACGAAAGCTATGTGTGTGCTCTGTATAGTTTCTTTTGATATTTTGGTTAGCTCACCCCAACTTTACTAGGTAACTTTGTGCTGATGTGGCATACAAAACATTTCTCTCACTTCTCCTCTGAGAGCAGTTTCTGCTGTAGATTCCTAGGACAGAAGCTTGGTCATTCCACAAAGAAAAGTGACTTCTATTTTTCACAAAGCGTGTGTGAAGATACAGATGCTCGTGTCAGGCCCCCACTTATGTCTGTTCCTCCTCTCTGCATAACTTGAGGTCTGTTTTGTGGTTCCTGCTTTTTTGTCACAATAAAATTTATGTAAAGACAGTGTGGGAAGCCAGTGGCTAAGGTAAAGGGGAAACAAGTGGCTGACAAAAAAAATTTTGGCTGGTGTGGAACAAAGTGAGAAACAGGAGAGTCATTGAGAGGAGAGAAGGGAGGAGAGCTGAGTGAGGTCACTGCTGTGGCAGAGTAAGAAAAAGTTGAAATATGTCCGTATCACAAAAATTGCTTTGGACAACAGCAGTCATCAGCAGAATAGCAGTACAGAGCAAAAAGTAAAAATTGTTTTTTTTTTTAATGGCCTGTATTACAGTTGCCATATATGTCAACCACGTATCAATTAAATAGCCAGTGTATCATCAATGCACAGCCAAGTGTCACCCTTGTAAGAACACATGTAAAGCTCCTGTTTTACAGAGCTCCATTTTCCAAAGCAATTTACAGAGACTTGTCTAAAGCATCTGGACAAGTCTCCTGCTAATATTACTTATTTAGGAGACACTTAGGGCCTTTGAGACAATCCATAACTCGTCTTTTCCTTAGAGTGCTGTTTGATGTCTTTCCAAGACAGATGAATCTTCTTTAGCATAAACCTTTATGGTTTTCTTTTTTTCTCTGTTCCCTGTAGACTCTACTCCATGGCTTGCCTGCTACCTCTAATATCTGATTTCCTCAGACAGTGGCTAATCCATTTCCACTTTCTTTAACAGTAGCTTTGATGTGTCTCCCTTGTACTATACTGTGCTCTCATTTGTCATCCATCCAACCATCCATTACTGTCTAAAACGTGGAGGGATAGCAATGTTTTGAAGTATTCTCATCAGTTCCTTTGTGGTCCCCAGTGTCTCTGACCTGTTCAATAAAATTTCCTTTACATTTCTGTTTAGAATTGACGTTTATTTCTCCATTAATCTTAATTTCCACACCACTTTGAAAGAGTAAAATCTACTGGTTCCTCTCCAGTCCCAGTACCATTATCTCCTTCCATGTCATAGGACCAAACTCACAAAGTTTTCAGCCTGAATGACTCTACTTCTGCAGTCTGTGTGTTTTGCTACATTATTCAATATCCTTTTTATCTTCCCGTCTTTATTGGCTTCCCGCATTTTAAGTTTGTGTTTCAGTTTCCTCTCGTCGTCAGTCTCTGCAGCCACATGCCATCATGTCTGGTCAATGATTTAGACATCACCTGTGAAATCTAGGTCTTCCAGGATTTTGACTGATGTTCACCGTATCCCTGCCAATTATATTCTTCAGTCAATGAATGGAAGAAGTAGCAAGAGTGTTCAAAAACCTACTTACCTCAAAGTACTTACCTCTGCTTTGAATGATTTAAAAGCTGCTTTCTCAACTACAGCATAAAAAACATGCTGGGTTATTAACAAACCCTTAAACTGTCCAACTCTCAACAAATCAAATGTGTTCTCAGGGATTATAAAAAGTGTTTATTTGAATGTATGTGTTTATTTGAATGCCAAGAATGCTCTGACCATACACAGTCTTACCATCCTAGTACTATTTCTGTATTCTGAGTTTGACATAATTTCAAAATCAGGAATCCTTTGGTTGTCTCAGATTCTCCAGAATGTTCTTGACAAGAACATGCATGATATAAAGGCAAGCTTTCTCCTTCAGGTATTTAATCAAGAGATCTTCTACTCATGTATAGCATTTTCTGTTTTCTCCAGATTTTGCTAAAAAGTTTGTTTGTGGCTGCAGTAGAGGTTGGACGTCCTGTATTTAATAGCTCAGCTGCAATTCATCAGTTCCATAGACTGCAATTTCATTAGTCGGGGCTGGAATGGCTTCCCACAATTCAGCATGTTTTTAAAACCCAGATCAGGAGAAAGGTAAGAAAATGAGGAGATTTATGTATTGGTAGACAGATGTTTTGGTTTTGTTGATTTTTTATTTTACTTGCAGATTATTTTTTTTAACATGTAAATGTTAAAAATCTTGTTAAAAATGTTAAAAATGATCTTGTGAGAAAATTTTGGCCCTCAAAGCCTATAATCCTGCCAAAGCTTCTTGTCATGCAGATATGGCTGTCCTTGTCTTCAGCTGAAAGGGGCAGAAGATGGGCATGCTCAGCAGCTGGCAAGAGCAAGCTCTTAATTATTAGAGAAACTGAACCTCTCACAGCACACCTTGCCAGGAAGCCAGTGCCAGCTGCTGCAATGACAGCTTCTGGGGCAATGCTGGTTGGCATGGATCGCATACCTTGTTGAAATTTCTTTGTAATATTGCATAAAAAGATGCCTTCTCATACACCAGTGTCATACAGTTATCCTAATTTCCTTAGATCCCATCCATCTGCCAATGCATCTCCCCTTATTTTTCCTCTTCAGTCTTAGGGCAATTTCAGGTGAAATCACTTTGAGTGTTTTCCATTGACAACATGGACATAAAGGCATTTCCAGGGACCATCGGCAAAGTTAATCTATGCGAGAAACTTAACTGACTGCTCCTACTTTTGTGAAGCCTGGAAGGTTTTTAAGCCTATGATTTTTCTCGATTAGGTGCCCCTCTCAGGACCGGGTTTCACACCTGGTCACAGTCTGAAGCTGCATGAGAAAGCCTGGCTGGGGGAGCCACCACTTCCCTGAGCTATCTCTCAGTGTGGGTAAGACCAGCCAGATCTTTACACAAATATCTGGGTGGGTGTTCCTCAGAAACATGGGGCTACTTTTCCAGAGGTGACCACAAGGAACCATCACATGTGAAGAGCAGATTTCACCTCAGATTTTGCTACAGCATTTGTCTCAAGCTAAGTTTGCTTTGCAGAGAGACTTCCAGCTTGGATGTCTGCAGCCAGACCACAGCCACCATGGTTGTGTAAGGGGAAAGAAGGACATTTGCACTGGGTGTGGGATATGGCATCATGTTAAGGAAGGAGGGTGAAGATTTGGGTCAGGTGTGGGAGCAGAGGAGGCAGCCAGAGAGGCTTCCCCAGGCATGAGAAAGATTAGGGGAAGAGGGAGAGGAGAGCATAGCCTGCCTGGAGAGGAATGCATGGTAAAGTTGTAAAGCCTTATCCCAACAACTATTTCCATCCTAAACATCCCAAGCCAGCTCTAGCAAAGAGGTAATACTGAGTTTTTATCTGTGCACTGTGAGAAAATGCATGTAAAGGCACTGCTGCTTGCAACTGTTCTATCAATGTTTTTATTTAAAGGAGGTGGCTTGATCGGCTGCAGAGGAAATGTAAGGGGATGCTCACAGGAAAAACTCTGCTCACTGTGTCTGTTTAGTTAGAAAATACATGGAACTGGATTTCAATTATTGGTAAAAAGGGACTTCTGTCATATGAAGTAAGCCAAATGGATCTTCACCTAATTTTTCTAAGTGGCCAGGTCCTGAGCTTCTCTGAGGCATTTCTCCCTGGGGACTCTCCTGGGAAGAGTCTCCTCCCACCAGGGCAGTGTGGTCAGGCTGTTAGCACCTTGTAGGAGGTCGCCTTCTCTCAGTATCAAGCTGGACAGATTCCTGACTGGTTTGTTTTGGGGGTGAACTGAGACCTGCTAAAGCTGAGGGCTGGCACTGATCTCTGTGTCGCCGTCTCATGCCAGTGTCACACTGATGAATGTGTACGGGCCGGAGTGTCCTGCTTTGCCACCTACAAGGATGGTTGAATGAGTCTAAAAGCACTAAGCAGCGACCTACACCTGTGTCTGCTGACGTCAACGGGGATTTTAATGTTGATTTAGGGAGCAGATTTTCTGAAAATGCCACGTGTGTGTGTACTTTGCTGCCTTGCGTGAAATGGAGCGTGTGCCTGTAAGAGAGCTGCCCAGCAGCCTTCTGCCAGCTTACTTCAGCCCCATGTCACCAAGAGCCTGCAGGAATGGTAAGTCTCACTTATGGATGAGCCAGGTGGGACACAGGGTGGGGTGGGAAGCTGGGATCATTTTGACCAGATGAACCAGATCATCTGGATGCATTTCAGCAGGGCATATCCATGCAGGTTGGTGCTCAATCCCAAGGCGAATGCCTGGAGCCATGTTCCAGTTTATCATGCAGTCTCTGACCTGGGTCAAATGTCTTCAGTGAACTGATGCCTCTCAAGCACACCCCTGCCTGATTTATGTGAACGTTGGACTGGGTGAGATCAGGGAAGGAAGGTAGTGTTACAGCGTCATCATGTTTTCATTTGGTGGATCCAGTTTGCTTTATTCACCTGCCATCTTCTGCCATTGTAATACATTGTTTGTTTTGGAGGGGGTTGCTTTCTCAAAATTTGTCATCTCCCAGAAAATGGTACCACTTTTATTTCTGTTATGGTTGTTTTAGAACCTAAAGCACAGGACCAGATTCTTACTCTTTTTATCCAAGAAACCTTTCTACTGAACCTAAAGTCCTGCTCTTAAGGAGGGGCAAAGAAAGTAGGATCAAGCTCAGGTTTCCATTTCTACACATATTTGCAGAGTCAAATCCTATTTCTGCAGAAATGAATGGCTACACTTCCCACAGTCTTTAAAATGGCAAAGAATGGAAGAATCAGTCAAATATATATAATTTGATGGTAAAAGTCAGCAGACAGTTGGTGTTATACAAGTTAAGTGTCCCCATACCTTCGAGAAACTTGACACAGCCTGCTCTTTCATGCTGACCTGGAGACTGGAGGCCTCAGGAACCCCCCCTGCAGCTGTACTTCAGCAGTAATCCCAATGAGCATGTTTTCCTCTGTTCGGACTTCTAGTTTTCTATCTGAATATCTACTTTCTTAGAGACTGGCTTCCTTCTGTGCTAGATGCTGTATAACCAGAGCACTTGATCTTGTGTGATGCAGTGACAGCTTGACAGCAATGGTAAGACTGTCTGATATTTCCTTTTGTAAGTAAGTGATATGTTTCTTCTTGGGTTAAGTTTATCATGTTTCTTCATTCATACTCTCTGACCTATAATGGAATGCCTTCTTATTACATAGAAGGAAAATGGCTCTGATTTTTTTTCACAGGTGTTAAGGTCAAAAGGGACCATGTTGACACCTTCGACAACATACAAAACACAGAATTTCTCCCAGTAATTTCTGTATAAAGTCCAGTAATCTCAAGAGGAAATAATAAAATGGTTTCTGAGATATTCTGTCTTGATTCAAAGACTTAAAGTGGTGAAGAATCCATCTCAGTCTGCAATGAGGTCCTTCAGTTTTTAATCAACTTCACAATTGTACCTTATTTCCAATAGGAATTTTTCTAGCTTCAGTCTTACATCACTAGACCTCACTGCTAGATTCAGGAGTTACTACTGTGAAAAATATTCTGTCCCCATAGAGATGGGGTTGCCCATATTATCTTCCATAATCTGAAGTGACTTATCTCCTTACGTTTATTAGACTTCTAAAGGATGTTTTGGTTTTTTTGTAGGGTTCTTTCCAGAAGCCTTTAAACAGCAAACTACTGGCTTTTGTCACTTGACAAACATAAATAAAATTATTTGGGGCCTCTCCAGTTATCCCGTTTGGAGAATTTTCATACTGAAGATCTTCCTTAAGGCAGCTAATTCCTATATGTGGAAGCTTAAATAATAGTTCTGCCTATTTATAGCTATGTTATGTTTTCCATTTATTTCCATCTTGTGTGTCTTGTATGTAAGCCTCTACCATGCCTGCCATTTCTGAGCAATGATCACCCTGGGAATTCCTGTGACTGTGCACTGAGAGAGGAATGCTAGCACTCTCCCACTACCTTGGGTATAAAACTGACAGCACGTATGAAAAAAAAGCTGCATAGCCCTCTATGACTGAAGAGCAGGTGGGGTCTCTCAGCAGGTATGAATTAGACATTATTTTCTTAATTTCAGTGTCTCTGGTCATGGTAAGGTACTGTGCAACAGAGATGATGAATTGATTGATAAATGTTAATTTATAAAATCATGTGCCTGAAAAAAGTTATGTGTCACTGAACAAGGCATGAAGTGAGAAGCTGTTTCACAGGGAGAGTGGAATCATGTGGCTTTAGACGTCTGTGTACTCCATGAGCATTTTGTGAGAGAAGAAAAGGGAGAAAAATGAGAGATTCTTGACCCACTAATCATGTCCATTCTTGGTATTTCAACTACAGTCACATTTTGTCCTATAACCTCTTACAGAGATTTTATGGCTTAGCCAAGGACAAAGTGACCCTCCAGAAAATGTTCCTCATCACTCAGCTGCTGCCTGTCGTGTTTAGGAAAGCCAGCTCTAGCACAGGAGGTGTGCTCAGGTCCCTGAGCCCCACGAGGTGTCCAGGAATGGAGAGCTCCAGAGTTCTGAGTTTGGCTCTAACATCAACTGACTTTCCAAAGACCTTGAATTTCAATCAGCAATAGCAATAACAGAGCTTGTAAGGACTGTGGAAACAAACAGGGCTGGTTTGCCAAGGGCTTCAAGCCTACTTGTAGAAATGACATCATTGGTTTTGACAGAGTGCTGGAACCGGCCAATGTCTCGATATCTGATTAACATCAAAGTAGGATAGGAGGAGGTATCTTCAGTTTCTGCTGTATCTCAAACAGCCACCCCTTTGCCAGAGGCTTTGAATTTTTAATTTGCTGTCCTATCAACACCCAGAAGGGTGGGACTGGGAAAGGTTTTCCTCAAATAGATCATCAGCAGATATGGCTGAGCTTGTTCTCAGAGGAGCCCTGCAAGGCAGGCATAAAGAAGGGGATGATTATTTTGCAAGTCAAATGTGTGATATATACCAACAATTCCAATGATAAAGGAAAGGCTTTCAGAAATATGTGTAGAATAGATGGTGGGGATGAAACAAAACAGTCTTTACCAATCTGGACCTGGGCCTGGAAGGGAGGAGGCCCATAGCTCCCACCCACTGAGCTAACACTGCCCAGTTGCATCTTTCTACACCCTGACAATTCCTTTCCACCAACATCCATCAATTGATCCCTCTCTATCTTGGTCTCAACCCAGTCAAATGAACTCATGGTCCTCCTAGTGTGAACCTCTTTACATATTCTTGCTTCAATTCATTCCACACTTGTTCAGCCCAAAGCCACACAGTTCAGTGGTACAGTCACAAGTAACTGTAATCACTTAGTCATATTCTGATCCAGTCAAAAGTGAGTAAAAATATTTAGAGGATGCATCAGTGTAGCTATTTGCTTCAGAAAAAGAATATGTTGGAATGATAGGGCTTTGGGGGGAAATATTAAAATACCTACATTATTTTCATCAAAAATCTCAAATTCTTAAAGACAGCACATGACTGCATGGTGCAACATTAGGACTATCTGGTCTATTAACATTTTGGTCAGTCATGACTAGTGCAGGGACAAGTGAGAATAAACTGGCTAAGGACCGAAGCTGAGAATTAAATGTCTACAGCTAATATCTTATTTTTATATCTATATTTTTATATATTCTTTATATAGACTAACATGTAATTATTTACCTGCAGGTCATTTAAGGCTACAACAACAAAGAATAGTGTTAAGAAGAAAGATAAGATTTATTTGGGATTATGAAAAATTTCTGCATTTCCTTAAATCAGTCAGGACTTTGTCTACAAACTTGATTTAGGCTGAGATTCATAGAGCTGATAGATTACATTTATTCATTAATGTTTTTCTTACAGGAAATCTGAAATAGGAAAATAGGAAAATTTAAGGTCATTAGGGATAAAAACTGAATATGGTTGATGTTTTACTTAAAAAAAAAATAAATAAAACAAGAGAGAGAGAGAGAAATGGATTAATTTCACTTCCTCAAATATTACAAATAGTAATCCAGAACATGGTAATTTCAATTATGGGGATACATAACAAGCAAATCTGTCACAAGTCAAAATAACATCAGATTAATTACTAACTTGAGATTAAATAGTGACTATGTCACTTTGCCACTAGAGGGAAATGTATAGATCCATTGAAACAGTGTGTATCAGGAAAGTTTTCACTTTACATTGTAAACAAGGTGGGTCACAACCTTGCCTGAATGACTTATTTTCCAAATCGTTATATGTTTTTAGCACAGAATTTTATTTAGAAATGAGAGATGGAGATCTCACAGCATCTAAATCCTTTCCATGATTAATTGCTAATGCTGCTTGGAAATTAATTTCACAGAATCACAGAATCACTGAATGGGTCAGGTTGAAAGGGACCACAGTGGTCATCTGGTCCAACCTCCCTGCTCAAGCAGGGTCATCCCAGAGCACAGGGCACAGGATTGTGTCCAGACAGCGTTTGAGTATCTCCAGTGAGGGAGACTCCACAGCCCTTTTGGGCAAGCTGTGCCAGTGCTTGGACACCCCCACAGTAAAGTTCTTCCTCGCATTCAGGTGGAACTTCCTGTGCATCAGTTTTTGCCCATTGTCTTTTGTCCTATTGCTTGGCACCACAGAGAAAAGCCTGGCTCCATCCTCTGACACCGTCCCTTTATATATTTCTAGACTGTATTTGCTCCACTACAACTTACTGCCTTTGAACTTTATCTTATTTTTGCCACACTGAACTCACTTTCCTTTTCAAAATACAGAGTACTCTCCTTGGGACAGTGAGGAGGTCACAGTGGCCTAGTATGAGCTCAACATGCAGGGTTGCAGGATGCCTCTGCTCTTTTTCAGCTCTGCCATCAGCCATTGGCTGGTTCACTCAAATAACCCCTCTGTGATTTATTTAAGCACATAAATCCCCTTGAAATACAACCAAGGAGAGTGTTTAAATAAAACACCACTACCCCTGCTGATTATTTCCATCTGAGTAGATTGAGTACATTGAGTAAATTCCTTTAAAACATGTACTGCTAAGATAAGCACATAAATACAGCCACTCTTGGTGATCCTGGATATATAGCACCTTTCACTGGCAAAATTTTTCCCAGCTCACCAAGGGTCCCAGGGAGCAAAAGGTCATATCCCATCCTCTTTCTTGTTCACTTCCCCCACCCTGATGTCCCCAGGCTGCTGGGCTCCACACTTCACCCAGGCAGACATGCTCCAGCCCCTGGGAACCCCCCATGTCACAAGGAATTCCTGCTCTGCACAGGGATAGGTGCAATGTAATCAGAGATATGGCCTCCTAATTGTTCGACAAGTTTGCTGGATGAACTTGAATTAGAAAGGTGTGCCAGCAAGATCTTGCCCAGGCTCTTATTTCTTCATCTTGTTCAATTAAAATAATGTTAGACCAACAATATAGCATAAAGGAATTTGATTTAAAAAGTTGAAATTGATTATTTTAAAGTCATGACTATTCAGTAGGACTTGTTTTTGAGCGTGCTAGTTTTGGGATGCTTGAGGGTTTTATTTTATTTCATATAGAAAATTAAGCCCATTGACTCTGGCTCCTTTACTTTTTGGCACCTGTGCTTGTTTTGGCTGGGATAGAGTTCATTTTCTTCACAGTAGCTGGTATGGGGCTGTGTTTTGGATTGGAGCTGAGAAGTGTTGATAACACAGGGATGTTTTAGTTCCTGCTGACCAGTACAGAGAGCCAAAGCCTTTTCTGCTTCTCACACCATCCCACCAGCCAGTAGGCTGGGGATGCACAAAAATTTGGGAGGGGACCCAGCTGACCAAAGGGATATTCCATACCATATGTTATTATGCTCAACAATAAACTGGGTGAGGGGACTACCCTTTGAGGACTGGCTGAGCATCATTTGGTTGGTTGGTTGTTGAGGAATTCTTTCCATTTTTTTCACTTGTCTTCCTTGGGTTCTTTTTTTCTGTCTTTGTTTTCCTCCTACTCTGTCCCGCTGTTCCCCCATTTATTAATATTGTTGTTGTTGTCATTATTACTATTATTTTCCTTCTAATTATTAAACTGTTTTTATTTCAACCCACAAGTTTTCTTACTTTCATCCTTCCTATTTCTTCTCTCATCTAACCAGGGAAGGGGAGGAGGGTGTGAGTGACTGTGTGGTGCTGAATTGCCAGCTGGGGTTAAACCACAAGAGTATCACACCTTGGCTTTTAGTTGGTGAGAAAAGCCCTGAAGAGCAGAGCCATTCTTGACTTTTGGAGGCCACTGAAGCTGGCCCTGTTTTGAGCTGGTGGTTGGACCAGATGATGTCCAGAGGTGCCTTCTGACCTAAACAACTGCATAAGAAGGACTTCTTGCTGCAGTGAGAAGGACAGCCTTACTACCTGTGAGCAGAATACTTTAGGGCTATGGTAACTGTGTACCTCCCTAATGTGGCCAGGTCACAGTGAGTTTGCACAGCATTGGGACTGAGCCTTATCAGGTTGCTCTCCCCTTTACCTGCCTGTAGCTTTGTTTTACTCAGCAGCAATTTTTCTAACTAACCCGGTATCTACAGATAATTTATTTATTTATGATGGTATAATGTAAGTTTTATACTGGTAGCAGTAATAAACAGTTGTTTTCTGTAGAATAAAATATTTACAACTCTAATACAATGATGGAGAGAAACACAGACCTGATAGAGTAGCAGAGGCCCTGAGAAGCAGAGTGTGGCATAGAGAAAGACAGATGTGGGATGATAAAGAATAGATCTACATATAAACTGGATTTAGGGAAAAGAGAACAAAGAAACAGTATCTCACCCACGTAGCAGGCAACATATGTATTAAATTCGGGTGTAATGTGACAATGTAGACCAAGGTAGAAAAAGAAAAGTGTGTATGTTAGCAAACATAAAAGTACCTCATGCAGATCCTAGAGGGAGGAAGAAGAAACCGATTGCATTGATACAATCTTCCTCTCAAAGAGGGACTTCAGAGGCTGCTGACTTATGGTGTTACCCTCTCCAGCAGCCCAAAGCTGCTGACTTCAGGACTCAAAGGTGCAGTGCAAGGGTAACCATTACCCTGAGATAAAGGATATCTACTAAGAACTGCGTGTGTTACGATTTTAGTTGTATGACAGAATCACAGAATCAATTCAGTTGGAAAAGCCCTCTAAGATCATCTAGTTCAACCTATGACTCAACACCACCTTGTCAATTAGACCATGGCACCGAGTGCCACATCCAGTCTTTGGTTAAACACCTCCAGCAATGGTGACTCCACCACCTCCCTGGGCAGCCCATTCTAATGGCCAATCACCCTTTCTGTGAAGAACTTCCTCATGTCCAGCCTAAACCTCCCGTGGCACAGCTTAAGACAGTCTCCTCTTGTCCTGTCGCTGGTTGCCTGGGAGGAGAGATCAACCATATTACTGATGCCTTAGGATTTTACCTTTTATATTTTTCATACATTTGTAATCCTGCAATTCTTTAGTGTGTAACTCTAAGCTCCATACACAGAGCGTTAGCTGCTGTTTTCCCATTTGTTAGACAAAATAACTCCTCTCCAGGTTGGAGACCCAAGGACACCTTACAGCCTCAGGCCCCAAAAAATGTAAACAAAAGTGGGATGGGGAGAGGAAACTGGGGATAAATTACTTCGTTACCTGAAGCTGTAATTGGAAGATTAAACCCCAATATGCTAATGTATCAAACTTATAAAAGTATGAAATCCCATGACCCGTCATCCATTTTGGGTGTAGCCCTTAGAGGGGTTCTGTCTGCCCTAAATGTACCTTGAAGGGCCTTCAATAAATATAACTGCTTTTTTACTCTCTTAATTTCGTGTGGCTTCTGTTTTAGGTCCTAACGGATAAGGCATCATTACTATAACTGAGTCTTTTTCTAAAAGAATTATTATTCTATTTCAGTAACAATCAGATCTAGACTAATAAAAGTTCTAGAAATAGATTGATACATTTTCCATTATACAAACTCTTTATTTATTTATTTATATAAGGTACACTGCCTCTATGTCCATGAACAACATTTTGAGTGTAACAGACTCATTCGTTCAGTTCAACTTTTTAATTGCTTAAGGCCTTTAAAGGAATTCCTGAATCAGTGAAGATTACCTTGCTACATAGTGTCAGCAAAATTACTTAAAATCTTCAAAATCTTTTAAAAAACAAAAATTAAACACATTAGTTGTTGTGCTCACTTCTCTGATGGCTGTGAATTCCACCATGAGCAAAAAATCCAGGAAATTAATTACTTGTCTGTTTTGTTCTCAGTCTGTTTATTTGCTAAACACTTCTATTCCTGCATAGAATTTGATTAAAGACAGCAAAAACAAGGCATTGCAAATGTTCACGTTTACCACAGGTGAATTCAAACCTTCAGAAGGGCATGAATTACCCTTCTTTCCTGTAGAAGCCTGGGGTGGGGGATCAGGACAGCTCTGTGCAAGAGCAATCAATGTGTCAGGAGAGTCCTAGGAGCCAGATCAGATTGTCAGACTTTGGGATGGGAAACAGAAGGGTGAGGGATGACCCAAGGAAACACACAGTAAGGCAGCAGCAGCGCTTTGCAGCAATGCAGAGGATGTGTAATCCAGGCCTCCTGACAATGTCTAATGCCCTTTTCACTGGATAACACCACCTCCCTCCCAAGTCAAAGCTAATCTTTTTCTGGGCCTGCTGCAACTCCCCGAGTAGTGTAGGATATCCTTCTTAGTCACCCTGTCTCTATCCCTGCACCCCAGCACCTGAGACTTTATCTCCTCATGGCTTTCTCTTCTCAGAGCTGAACATGATTTGGCAACATAGCACCAGGGAGATTATTTCTTCCCTTATGGAGTGACTTGACAGCACAAAACAAGCTCTGAAGGAATACAGAGTCCTTCTGCAGGGATTATATAAAATCCCTCTAGTTACTGAGAGGTAACTGTCACATGTATCTCAGCAGCTCTCGACTCAGGGTGCCACCAGAAGGATGCTCTTCTGGCAGTATTGGCCTGAAGCTTTCATCCTGTATCAAATTTGATGTTATTCTGTAACACTTCTACATATCCAGAACCGTGATCATGGCATTCACAGTGATGGTGCCAACAAGATTCCTGCACTGAGGACTCTGGGTTGTTAGAAGGATGTGACAACCATACCTGTGACCCCTGCTCACACATAGGAATAAGTGTGCAATTAAAACAGTGTTTTTGCTTTATGATGATCAGTGTGTGGGGACTCTGGCTGGCTCCAGTGAGGTTTGATATCACATTAATATGATTAGATTAAACAACGTTAAAAGGCCATTAAGGCTGGAAGATCAAAGCCCAAAACCTTGCTTAGGAGGTGCCTAATTAGTTAGCAAAAGGCCTAAATGCTGTTGATTCAGCTCCTTTGACATCCATCGTGTAACAATGTGGTCACTACCTGACCACATACTACTTTTTCAAGAGGGTTTCTGCTCCATTCAAAGCAAAGCTGATTCTTTTCAACATTGATATTGCACAATATTAGTGGGGGAGAGGGCGTGAAAGGCAGGATGTGAGGGAGGACATCACCTGGCACCCAGGCAAAGGGTGCTTATTTCAGCTGTAAAAGCAACAGAGGTGAGATTTTGAAATCGAAACATCTCCAGAAACAGAAAGAATGACAGTTCTTCTTTTAAAATACATATTCATAAATAAGATTAATGACAAATGAGTTTTAAGCCTACGAGATTTAAGAGAGTTGAGTTTTTAGATTGGCAGACAAGCATTCATTTTGCTAGATTCAAATTCATGTAAACATGTAGCTGTTGCTGGAAATCAGCATTCATTCTCCCTCTTGACTATAAACAAAAAAAATCAATCCAAATCTTGTTCTGGACTTCACTGACGCCTTTTGGCCCAAGTTTGGTTTAGTAAATGAAGGGAAATAGAAAAAAACCCAAACCTTCTTGTACCAGAATCCTAAGAAAAGGTAACTAGCTGAAAGGATCATCCCCGTGCAGACAAACTGAGATACCTTTAGTTATTTTATCTCTAGTTGTGAAATCCCTGAATAACCAGTCCAGCTTTTTATGATTATTATGGAGTTCTTTATGTAATGATAGAGAAGCATTATGTGCAGCAACCACTTGTTATGGTTCTTTGCTTTCTGGAATTTTGTTATCGGGGGAGGTTGACCCAGTTAAAAGCAAAGCAAGGAAAACTACTGCATTTGATTTATAACCCTTCACTTTGCAGGTGTGGGAGAGGTGAGAGCAGTCACCTGTAGCTTCATTACCCAGCATTGTAAAGCAGCTAGACTTTGTGAATGAAAAGAAAAGGCTTAGTTTTCAAAAGAGTCTGCTCAATTTTTATTTCTTTTTATGCTGAAATGTAAGAAGTTGAGAAGACCTGTAGGCAACTTCACAAGGACTGCATGAGTAGCACTGATTATGTGTCTCTGGAGAGGCCAAGAAAACAGGAAAGGGAGCCAGCCAAGAGGCAAATTTAAGAGAAGGTCCTCAAGCTTCCGTATTACTTTTGGGATTGTTTCCAAACTCTAAAGCTAAGAAAGAAAAACCTGGACTTGGCAAAATAAATACTCTGCACTGTACAATACATGGTGTCTCAGGCTGACTTGTGATATTTAATAATACTGTATGTCATGAACAACACTGAGGGCATAATCCACAGAAATACAGCTCCTTGAAAATTGCTTCCAAGACGACTTCTAAATGAATAATTACATCAAAATTTTCCCATTTTGTAAGCACTGTAACACAAAAAAACAGCGTTTTCTGTTCAAAGAAAGCTATTGCAAAACAGAAATCTCAAAAATATTCTTACTGGATATTACAAGGAAGGGATCATTTTGATATTTTTCATAATTCATTATTTCAATTTTAGGACCGTTCAACTAGGAGGCATTAATCCCATTATATCATTCTTTATCATTAAACTTAGAGTGGTCTTACTGTCACAATGCAAGAAAAGCCAGTTTAGTATTTTACTTCCTCCAAATGGCCATATACAGACGGTTCTTATAATTAATTTCTTGCAGATAAGCTGATTATACCCAGTGTAAACTTGATCTACAAGGAAAGGAGACGTTTACATTAATCAAGAGAGTTCAGGTGTATTTACATTTTTCTGCCCAGCACTAGTCATGTGTGTGGGGCACTATCCATAAACAAAAACAGGGAAAATGGCTTTTATCACATATTCTCCACTGTTCGTAATTTTTTGAGACACCTAGTGGAAAAAAAGACTTTTCTCTGTACTGGAAATTTCCTTTGACAAATACTTACATTTCAAATTTTTTTAAGCCTTCTCAATATGCTTATAATATCTAACAAAAGTAAAATTAGTATTTATTTGACATAAATCTGTAGCTCTATCACCTATGCTTTTATTGATAACACTTCAGGAGAAAATGTTCTTTGTGATACCTGAGCCATGTACAGCATTTTAAGTAACTCTAATTAATGTCATACCATGAAAGGTGATGTAATTAATAGCATTTATAGACTATGATTAAAGGAGTAATGGACTTTTACAACGCCATTTTTGTCACTAGAATAAAAGACGAAACAGAAATTTGCTTCCAATTAAGATTTTATATCTTCATAATAAGCTTGAACTACATTTCAGTCAAGTTTGAGGGACTGTTACTGTGTTGGAAGGACAATGTCCAGGGTGAACTGAGGAACTACCTGCTGGTCTGGCTCTTTTGATGCCATCATTTACTTTCTAGTACGGGTTACAGGCTTGCTGCTACTATGTACTGTGTTACACCATCATGTATGCAACATGATTAATATGCCAGCAGTGCAATTGCAATAATCTCTGATAATCCTTGCCTTCACACTTTTAAATTCATTGTGGATAATGACTATATACACTACAGCATTATCTCAGATCTACATTTTCATGAATTTTCTTCATACTCTCATCAATGCTATCCCTGATATAGACCAAATAGTCTTCTGCATGTGTATGCTCCCTGGAGACTGTAGTAAAAAATAAGCAGGAGAAAAAAATGGCCCAGAGCCCAAGCAGGGAATCTGGCAAGTTTGTGTTTGTGCAAAAGAGATGCCTGGTCTATTATGTGAGCTCTTAAACACTACCTAAATAAAATACAGTGCAGCACACTGAAAGGTGCAGTGCATGAAGTCAGAATAAGATTTATTTGAAAATTATAATCTTATTTTCTGTTACATGTTTTCCCATTCTAATGCAGATCATATATTTATTAACACAGATATTTGTGAGACAAACACGTAATCTCATCTTCAGCTGTATTCTCACCAGACCCTGTTGCACACATTTGCAGTGGCTTAAACCTGGATTCTGCTCTCCCCAGAGCACTTTCTTTCTAGTGTGCCCCAGGGCCAGCACAGGTACTTCCCTGCTGGTACATGGATGTTTTCCAGAGCACACAACCAAATGCAGTAAAGGAATCCTCCTCTGCTATATCAGCCCCACCACCCCTTGTCTGCTGACAAAAGACTTTCCAAGAACAGTATGAATGCCAAGCAGTCAGCCTTTCAAGAAACTACATTCACTTCCACTGCTGCCAGTTAAGAAACTAATCCTTAATATGGTGTTAGAACAGTGAGAGACCACAGTCCACATGCTGTCCTGGTTCAGTGGAATAATGAACCATCCCACTTTTGGAGAGATGCATGTGCTTATGTGTATATGGCAGAATAATATGTTGCACGCAAAAGGAGGATTTTCCCAACGTTACTTTAAGCAACCTCCCTACTCTGACTATAAAATTTGCCAGTGTATTTGAAGAAATTAAAATTTCCTCTCCAGGCTGAAGACTACAAAATCTCTGAAGACAGAGGAATCCTGCTATGGTGTGTCCAGAGAAGCAGAACCTCAGGGGAGCTCTGAGAAAGTGAGCTTTGTGCCATCCACATTGTGAAAAATTGTTTAGAGCCTACTTCTGATTATATGTCTGCAACTTTTGTCTTGTAATTAAAGGCTCTGCAAAGGTTTTGCACTTCCATTTTGAAGTAAAATATTGCCCAGAGAGTTTGTGGACTCCCCATCCCTGGAGATGTTCAACACTGGACTGGATGGGGCTCTGAGTAACCTCGTCTAGTGGAAGGTTCCCTGCCCACAGCAGGGGGGAGCTAGATCTAGATAATCTTTAAGGCCCCTTTCAATCCAAACCATTCTGTGATCATATGAAATACCAGTTTCTTCTGTGCTTATCTGGCAAGATCTGAACACTTGCAAACACGGGGGGTCCAGGAAAGTGGAGTGTTTCCTCTTAGCACATTGCATGCCAGGCACTAAGTCAGAAGGTTATTCTGGCTGTATCTCTAGGGTTGATGAAGAAAGACTTATGCCTCCCTCTTTCTATGTGCTCATGGGAGACCCAGCCACCACCACCATTATGATAGAGTTCCCAAGTCAAACAGGAGGAAGTATTCTTTGTTAAAGATTAATTTGGCTTATGGTGGCTCTTTAACATTGGGATAAGAAGAGAGGCACAGAAGAGCCTTTGCTCTTTGTTCTTAAACTAATAAATAATAATAATAGCCTCTGGGAGAGCCATGCCCTAGTCTGTTCCACAGGTGTCCCCACATCTTCCCAACATAACTTTTACCCTCTGGAATTTTTGTGCCTCTCCCATTTCAGGGCCCCTCCTCCCAGCGCTGGCTGATGCCTCCTTCTCAGGCACCCCGGGCTCAGGCACGGGTGCCTTTGCAAAGCACTGCTCCCACTCCACTGCTCCCTGCCTAAGGCAGGAACTTACCTGGGGACAGAGATTCCTGACTTGTGAGACACATGCATGCTTGGGTGCCAGGAGGGTGGGGAAGCCACTCTCAGCACCTTAAGGGGTGAAGCACCATGTGTCTGCCCTTCACCCTCACCCAGACTTGCTTACAGAGCGAACCTCTTCTCCAGAGCCATTGAAGTGGCTCTTGGCCCCTTCCTAAAGGAACTTCATGCTGACCTCTGAAGATGGTAGTGGTACTTCCTCCACAATCAGCCCCTCTCTAGGCCACTTTTGAGAAGTCTCCCTTTGTTACAATGGGGAAGGGCTGATATATAGATGTAGAGTCAGGACTATACAAGTTTATGTATTTGCAAAGTTTTTTACTCCTTCTTAAACCATCTAAAGGAGGTTAGAAGCTTATAAATGAGGTTTAAAAGGGACAGGAGAAACCCACATTAAAATGCTCATAGAAGTGTTTTATCAGAGTTATACAGAAGGATACTTTTAAAAATCCTAATATTTATGAAATGATTTCGCATTTTCCCCCTCAGTATCTTGATTCATATCTGAAAGTCTGTGTTAGAAGGTATTCTACAAACAGTATCTCATAATTGTTTCATCTTTAGTGTAGAGTTTATGTTGCAATAGAATAAACACCTGAGCAATGTAAACATGCATGACCTGAGTCTAAAAAAAGGGGGAAAAAATGCTGGTTTTCTCTCTTGTGATGTTTTTCCTCCAGGGAATATTTTTTCCCCTAATAACTAATCAAAACAGCTTCTTAATACTTTGGTGCTAAGTTATGGCTTCCCATCAGAAGATTGTTAGACAGAAGATAACAAGGGTGTTTCCTTTCCCTCCTAATTGTTTCACTTTTTTTTTTTTCAGGCGAATGACTTGGCTGGCGTCATGACTTGAGTGCCAAAAGGAGGCGTTCACGAGGTCCATAGTGGCCACGGCTCAGTGGGATGGGTTGTAGTGGCCTCAGTTCTGCAACCAAAACAGTGAAAGCTGGGGGAACCACGCCACAGCCTTGCCATCAGCTTGTCAGAGTGTGGCAGTCCACGTTATCCCACCTGCCAGCTAACCTAGAAATACTGTGTCCAGCCACGCCTTATGCAAGCCCACAATATACCCAGCACTGCAACTTGCTGCAGCACTCAGTGGAAGTACTAATTTAGCTCTCAGAGGTGAGGAATACTTGTGCTCTCTAGCCAGTGATATTCAGGCATGTCTCCAGAAATATATTATTCTTCTTAAGAAGGAGATTCTCTAATACCAGGCTTTGAGATTTGCAAAGTGATAGCAGTATAGCCCAAATGAACAATTAAAATTTGGCACACTAGTATTCACTTCCCATTTAGAATCACAAGAACTATGTCAGAGTTTTATTTGATTAACATTCACTATCTGTAGTGATCAAAGGACTATGTATAAAAAATTAGCATTTTAGAAGGTCTTTGATAGTCAGCAATAAAATTTTCATACTTAGCCTGAAATCATTCCCATCTGCATTCTTTATTTGCTTATAATTTATGAAGTCTCATTAATGAAATCAAACAGATAGTAAGCACACCTGAAGCATCCATCCAACACAAAATAAAGACTCCATATAATTAGGGAACAGCTATTATTTTACTTCTCTGCCCCTCCTGTAATTAGTATTGTTTGTAGTTGAAGAAGGAGAGTCAAAGACTTTGCAGAAGATATTGTTTTAGTCTCACTTTATTTCACAATATATTGTTTTAATCTCATCTTACGCTTTGTAGATGGCTTCTGAGCAAACTAGTTTTGGACTTTCCCTTCAGTGGTAGTCTACCAATTAATGGCTTCATTATGTTGTTCCATGAAAAAAATATCCAGGAAAAAAATCCAGGAAAAAAATATCCAGGAAAAAATCTACTTCAGCCACAGTTTTGCCTGCTAAAGGATTTATATAGCCTTTTTCCTATGTTATCGACAGAAATCAAAGAACTTGACTTTTACAGCAGATACTTTTCCACTTAAGGGAATATGATTACTTATTGACCATCAGTATACTGCAGAAGTCAGGGAGCACAAAGGGTAAGGAAAGATTACTGTAGCAAGAGTTGACCTGGGCTGATTTCCAACACCAAAACTATGTAGTATAGAACATCCTTTTATAAATATGACCTTTATTACATATTGCATTAGACTAACACCACAAGGAATGCTTTATTTGCAGTTTTAACAAAGACAAGTAAGGACATGTCCATCATTTATTACTTCCGATGGAAAATTGTATTTCAACAAATCAAACCCTTAATAGTAAAATATACACCAAAAAACTGTAGGTATTTCACACACACACACACACATACACAAAAAGGTGTACAAAGATCATGGAAAGTTCACAGCTTTCAGATAGGGACTGAATGTTTTTCATTTGGAGTTACAGATCAGTTTGCATCTAAGAATGATAATGTTTGCCCCTGTTCCCACCCCTTCTGTAAGCCTGGCTGTCTGGGCATGAACACACCTCAGTGCACCTGCAGGGACTGTGCTGAAGCAGCCACCTCACTGAGCAGCCAGTTTGACCAAGGTTTGCTGCAGCAGGGAGCCTGCTTCCCATCATTCACAGAAAATCCACAGGAACTGAGCACTGAGCTCATGAGACATCATGCCAAGAGGAGGTGACCGGCTATCTTTTGCCTTACTTGTCCTTCCAGCTTCAGCAGTTTCCTCTGTGACCACGAGAAGAATGCATGCTGCCTGGTGCACACATAGCTCACCAAAATCTGGGGCTGCTCCTTCACCAGGGTCCCTGAGACCACAGTTACAGTCCAGGGGAAGGTGGTGGCCCCTTCAACAGTGCTTGAAGATGCTCACTGGAAGAGAGGATTCTCCGCGTTCCCGGCATCAAGGTACTGCCCATCCTCATGCACTTTTCTCAGACATTTCAAAAGAGGAAACGCCAACATTTCATCATAGTTAATGATGTCTTGTCCTCCTCAGCGTTCAAAGTAACTGGCTCACAAAGAAGAGGACAACTAAAGACGGTGATAACAGAGCATTCACTTACACTGAGAAGAGTTTGCCTGGCATGTGATAAGAGGTGATCACTTTCATGTGTCTAATAGGGGCTGCTTTCCTATCTAATCAGTAATTAGCTGGCCAATATAATTAGGGTGCCTGGTGTTAGAAATTAATGGCACTGTTTCCTCTCACTGAACTTTAGAGCAAGGAGGAGATGAAAAGCAGAACTGTGAATGCCTCATTGTTTTGAACTGTGTAAACTGCATAGGTGTATAAGAAATGTATTCTATCATTCACTGCACAACTGAAAGACTGTGCAACAGTACCTATTGGAGACTCCAGTGTCCCACAGCAATAGTCACAAGGAAAGAAATCTGCCCACAGCCTCAGTCATCTATGAGACACAGATGGAAAAATTTAAAAATTGACCTTGAGGTCAAGATTCAAAAATATTGTGGCAACCTAAGAAAAACATGTTTTCAGAAGTCAACTTTTCAAAACAGCATATAGAAAGCATGCAAGCTGATGATCACTCAATGATTGCAGGAACTTGACAGCATCAGAGTAGAGTGTCTTACAACCTGTCCATTCTTTTATTGGAAGAAGTGGCCATATTTCTCTTCCAATCTTAATAAATGATAATGTGGACAGCAATATTTGAAATAAACTTTTAGCAATATTTAAATAAATCCAATGTTTGACAAATTCCTCATGAACTTAAGTAAAACAAAATAGTCCCACAATCACCTGATGCAATAGTGGTTTGCAGGAGACTAGCTGAAATTGAAATTGCAATGGTAGTGGGTTTAGATTTAGAATAACTGCAGTGGACTTCTGCAAGCATTCTGCAGGTTCTGTGCAACACACAGAGACCCTGAAGTTTTAAGATAAATTAATGATAACTTACATGCATATCAGCTACCTACAATAGTACACAGAATATGGAAAGAGAGCAAACTGTGATTGGTAAAACAGATCCAAATCTCTCTCTGTGGGATTGCACCTGTCTCAGGCACATTTTGTCCACAAGTGATACGACACATGAGATGACACAGGTTTGTCTTATGCACTGAAATTATTACAAGTTAGATATCTGCCCTGTGCAGTTTCACAGAAATTCTAGGAACAGTGATAACTTACTGCAGTGTTGCAGACAAGTTTGAACCTTCTTGGCAACAGCTCTACCATCACTTCTGCTAAGGAAGTATTGACTTTGCACTTAATAAGACAATATGTTGTTTATGAGCAATATAACATTAGTATATGATACCAGAGTTGTCCCTTGAACTGCAAAACTGGTCTGCAGCATTAACAGAAGTTTTGTGTGTTGTAGTTCATGATAAACATCCCTGAATTTTTCTTGAAACAGTGATAGAAGCTTTGTAAGCATTAGCATTATAGGGTGTTTGACTTGCATTTCTACAGTAAGACTGAATATTATAGCTGAGCAACTATTTTTGAGGTTTCATGAAAAGTTTAAACTAGACAGACTTCATATTAAATCGAAGTTGCAGGTAAAGATGTGCATTGCCAATGAGAAAGCTGAGAATTTCTTCACCACTAAGGAAGAGTTGACTCCTGCAAGGTGTGTACCACCACTCCTCAGAAACCTGTTTCAAAGAATTCAAGTTTAATGGCAACCATTTTTGAGCAGTGACAACATTCTCACACAGAATTCCCCAAATTGGTTAGACAGGTGAATCATACAGGGCAGACTGTAGCATTTTAACTCAAACCTTTAAAGCCTCTTACCAAAACTCTCAATACCTCAATATCTGAGTGTGCTGTGGGTGATGATGTCACACCAAGTAGAGAGACACCATCATTCAGAAGTTTATGGATCCTCTTCTCCAAGTACATCAAATCAGGCTGTTGAAGATGCAGTGCAAATAGCACTATCCACACATCATAAGGCATGAGTACTGTAATTCTGTTGGTTTCCAGTACAAAATATTAAATCTGATGAATGCTGTAGTCATGAGAGATCATTTGGTCCATGTGTTTGCTATTCTAGCACTTCAAACCCTTCTCTGTTGCTGGCTGAGGGTGTGCCCCCTGAGCAGTACTATCTGTGCTGCTGTGAGCTGCCAGCCCTGGGAAGCATCTTGTCCCCCTGGCAGCAGCTTCTAAGGCAAGTCTGAATGAAGAGCAGCGTGTACAGTGACTGACAAGACACAGAGAGACTGCAACATGGTCTGCTGGTCAAGCCTACTGCAGTCAACAGCTACGTGGGGATGATATGTATTTAACCAGGTATGTATTAATTGAAGCACAGGATCTCTCCCAGCCTTTGTAGAAAATCCTTCTGATGAAAAAGAAATGCCTTTTATGGCTCCAGCTTGCCAAATGGCCATCTCATTGAAAGCATAAGCACAGCTCTCCTAAACTCCTGCATTATTTTCCATGCTAAAAGAGCAGGTGTTGACTGGCAGCAGCTGAGACATGCTAAAAGCTGCCCAAGAAGCATGAAAAGTGGCATCAGACTGTGTGAGCCTGCTATAACCCACTAATCTTTTTGAACACATTCTTTTGTTTAGGCAGACTTTAGTTATTAGATTTGACACGTATTTCACATATTACAAAACTGATCATTATTGTGTAGCTGGCTAATCCTCAGTTTGAGAAAGGATTGATTTTTGAACTCATATAGAAAGGCTGTCAACATAAGCACTGAAGCTCTATGTTTCTAAGCATATGATATACTTTGTTTCAACAGCATTATCACAGACTTGCTGCAAATGATAGGTAGATTTACAGAAAGGGGGAAATGCATATACTGTGAGCACAAAACTGCTTCACAGACAATGACCAAAGTAGAAATGCATTTGTTTCTCTGTGAAACATCCACTCATGATCAGAGTTAGATGACAGGTCTGTTTTAGTAGGCATTTCTGAAAGGCAAAGGTAGAATCATAGAATCATTTAGGTTGGAAAAGACCCCAAAAATCACCAAATCCAACCAGTAACCCAGCACTGGGCTAAGTTCACCATTAAGCCATGTCTCTAAGTACCACGTCTACATAACCTAACAAAGTCAGGAATAAAACTGCAGGAGAAATACAAATTAACACCTATTTTGATGCATTTAGGCCTAAACAATAAAATGAAAAAATGTTAAAATCAGAGGTAAGGATGCATTTTTAATGTAAGTATTCATATAACAGCCTATTTTTGCACAACAATGTAGTATTTTCTATAAAATATTTTTCACTAACCTAAAAATACAATGCCCACTAGATCTTGCAGAATTAATCAATGTTTTGCAGGTCTCTAGACTATTACAAAGTATATTATAGTGAGGTCAGTGAAAATTAGTTATTAACAATGGCTTTTTTGATGAGTGTCTCTTAACAAGTACTTTAGCTATATTTTTTAAGTTGTCAGAATGAAGTTTCACTATTTCTTCCTGATGTCTGAGTTTTAATCACTGTTCAAGTCAGTGGAAGTCTTTCAATTTCCATTAAGAGACCTGAACTCATTACCAGGGCACAAAGATGCTTCTGCCCAGACCACACAGTAAGAGCCCATTCCTTTTCTGATCCTCCTTTTTCACCTATGAATGAATGCTGAAAATCCAGGAGGCAACTGTTTCCTGCCTGAAGAGGGGTCTGGAGAGATTTTGAGGGACCCATTCCACATCAGTTGTTTCAGAAGTCGGTTTCTTCATCTGAAGATCAGACCTTTTAAATATGCTTATTTCAATATACATTTATATATTTAATTCTAAGTTGCCCACCTTCATTTTTGCTAACTGGATGCACAGTAGTGGCTGATAAATTCAAATTATGGTAGTTTTAAAATGTGCACACAACTTCACATTTTGTGACAAGTTTATAGTGGTCACGGCTGCAGGCCTTATGCAAAACTAAAATAAGTCTAAGTAAGTTATTATCTAGGTAATGAACTTGAATAACATTTTTATTCCTTTGCTGATGTTCCCATTTTATAATCAGATTTGCTTTGTTTCTCCCCACTAGGTATTGAAATAGTTGCCTTCTCAGCTTTTGAGAGAATATGATCATGAATGCAGTCCAACTGCTAGGATATATGATAACACGTACTGATGTTCTCAGTAAGTCAGGCTGAGATAAGAACCATGGCAAACCCTGAGACTTGCTGTAGTGTCCAAATGTTGAGATTTCAGTAGAAGATGGGTGTTTTATCCTTAAAGAGATGTGAATTTTCCTGCTGAAATCCAACTCTTGTGATGATAACAGTACACAAAAACCTCTGTGTGGTTGATCAGCACAAAGTTTATGCCACACTTAGACCATACTTTAAAACCTAGGGAAGGACTTTACTTATGTACAGATGTGGGGTTCTGCTGTGCACTATAATGAGTTCACCCAGTGGGATGTTAATTTGCATACATTATCCTATTATCATGCCTCTCTTACAGCTTTATTAGCTGAACATAGCTAGACTGCTTTCAGAAATGAGTTAGTTCATGCACAGCCAGTGCAAAAATCATTGATTTTTGGAGCTTTGTTGGTTGTTTCCAAGCATATTTTTTCCATATTAGTCCTTGTATGTTTTTTATTATGGTTTATGCCTCCTAATACTATATTTAGCCTTTTAGTGCAGGAGATTCTCATCAGAGTATTATATATTAAATAGAATTATTAATCAGTAACTTGTCCTGCATCAGTACACACCAGCATTTGTACATGGAAAAATGCAAATATTTTTATTCACTCCAGATGGGAGATGGATTGTAAGGGTAAAAACTGAGCAAGTAGCAGAAATTAAAACCTTGGCTAGTGTTTTATCTTTTATTTAAGCAAAATTGGTCAGTGTCTTATACTTACTGTAAGGGAGAGGTGAGAGAATGTGAAAGTTGCTTGATGACAAAAAGTAGAAATCTCTTCATTCAAATCCTGCTTGGGTGAGGGCTAACACAAGTTTCTTGTGAACTGACTGTCTTCAGAGGCATCAAACTAACTTAATCTTGCCCCTTTAGTCCCAGGCCTGTCTGAGACTTAAGATGCCAATAATATCACATACAGCACTACGGGGGCTTGGTCTCTACAGCCATATTGATCTGTCTTTTGTATCCCCTGTGAAGTGGGCTCCTGAGCTGAGCCCAAGGATAGAGCCACGGTGTGAAGGATGCCAGCCCCTGCTCAGGCAGTCCAACAGGAGCTGCTGTGCAAAGGCAGCAATGCACTTCTGCTGCTGCAGGCAGGAGGAAAACAGTCTCTTACCAACACTTCTGTGACTCTGACACAGAGTGCCTGAAGACCAAGAATAGCTGATTCTACTTGCAAGAGGGTGTTGTCCATAAGAATGATTAGTTTGTTATTTGTTGTTTTATTACAGTCTAGTAGTGCTATGCAGAACACCCTACAGGCACAAATTACAGTCCTTACTCTGGTCATAAAATATTGCAATCAAAATTTCAAAATATATTGGGCAGGAATCCAGTGTTAGATCCACCTTTCTTTAGAAAGAGTCTCTACCAAAGCGCCCTACCCCGATTCACTGTGAGCTAAGCTCTCCCCACCCTGAATAACAGCACTAATTAAGAAAGTTTTTGGCTAATTGCATTTCATACAGCCTCTTAGGTTGACCTAATTTTTGCTTGGCGGGCTTTGTAAGGAAAGTTAGTCAGTGAAGAATAAGACACTGTATTGCAGTAAACAACTCAATGCAGGCAATATCTGGGCAGTCTAAAATAGACATTTGTAGCTCTTCAAAGGTAAAAACAAAAAATGGTATTTCTTTGTTGTTAATTTTACAAGCACCTTCTAAGGCAAAATTAAATGGTGTGCTTGTTGTAGCACAAAGATTGCCTAAGATGTGTGCAGAAAACCGGTGAATCATTTCCTGTTTGCTGCATTGTTGCTTCACAGCTTTCTCCCAGCAAGAGGAATGATGTTGCCCAAACAACCTAGGAAGCAGAGCTGGGTGCTGAGTGTCGCTGGGTGCCCCGGCCCCTCTGGGCCGTGCGGGCTGTACGCAGTGGCACCCGGCGTGCTGTGCACTGTGTGCGGGCGTGGGGCGCGAGTGGCAGCAGCGGGGCAGGGATCCGTGCTCCACCCAGCCTCGGCCTTTCCTGCAAACCTGTACTGGGAGAGATGGCACTCGCTCCATGACGCAGATGGCTTGAGGAAGCCCACTCTCTCTTTGATGCTGCAGATAATAAATGGTTAGAGGGAAGAGGGAGCCTTAAGTCCTCTCTAGGCTTACCTGGCATGTGCATTCCCATTGCAGTCCTATACAGGGGACTTCAGCAGTTCTTAAACCCACACCAAGTGCTGTTGAAGTTGAGCCAGGAAAGTCACAGTTGCAACAGCAAAGGCCTAAACCTGGCGCAGGGTCCTGACGTGTGTCTGCACTATGCCACATGAGGTAATAAAGGTGTTGTGCTTTGAGTAGCTCACAGCTGAAGTGCTGCTTGAAGATCACTGGCAAGTACATAGTCATAGAAACAGTGGTCAAAAGAGGCCTGTGAAGGTCACCAACTCCAGCCTCTTTCTGGAAGCAGGACGACCACCAGTGCTGGTTGATAGGTCAGCTGTGACTGTGGTCAAGTCCTGTAAGCACCCAGGGACTAAGACTCCCCTGCCTTCCCACACAACCTCTTCCAGTGCTGCACTGCCCTCCTAGTGAAAACATTTTTTGTCATGTCCAGCCCGAATCTCCAGTTTGTGGCTATAGCTGCATGTTATATCATCTGCCACCTCAGAGAGGTTCAGTTTTCTCATTTGCTTTTGACATGTCAAAATCCTCATTAAAGTCGACATATACTCCATCTAGCTCTCTCCTCCCGTTAGTATACCCAGTCAGTTCCTCACAGACTGGAGTCAGCCTTGTCAAGGATTTAGCCTTGGTTTATCTTTCTGTCTTTTTGTAATTTGAAATGATCTCCAAGATATATGTTCCATGATCTTTCCAGGGCTGAGGTGAGCTTACTTGTCTACTGTTCCTCTCCCACGTCTTCCTTCTTGCCTGGATTTCAGACAGATGTAACATCAGCTTTTTTCTAGTAAGAATAAAAGCTCCCACTCCCCAAGTTCCTACTATTCTTTTCATCTCAGCAGTTCTTTGGTAACTTATCTAAAAGCCTCTCACATGAATTGAGTTTTATACATGCTCTACAGACTCCTGCCACTTCAAAATCATTCCTGACTATTCAAACTACCAGCTTCCCCTTGTAGACCATACCATCCATGTCCTTTACTGCCTTCATTTTGAGACAGCTGCCTGGTTGGAACATGAGTCAAGAGCCATTGAAAGAAGGGATAGTTCTGGAGATGGAACATTAACACAGCCTGATGCAAGCACTGGCTATCTTCTTTTCACTGAATAGGGGCTAAAATTTTCAGCCTGTAAGATATGTTTGGTTATTTGTTCCTGTTACTTTACTGTAAGTGTCCGGTGTTTTTCTTTTTTAGGGCAGAATATAGACTGTTAAGTGCTTTTGCAACCAGCTTGTCATCACATAATTTACACTTCTCTTTTGGGTACTAGCAACAGAGTTTCATGATAGCAGCATTTTCTAAATTACAGAAATTAACTTCATCACTATTATGCTTCACTCAAGTTAAATTCTCTCTCCCAAAATATAGAGTTTATTTAACATAATATAATTAAAGTTTTGGGCATGCCAAATGTGTATAGATACATTATATAGCTGAGTGTAAAAATCCAGGAAATACTCTTTATATGACTTCACCATGCCATTCATATATCACACAATAATAAGGATGGTAAATAACTAGAATATAGGAATTCACATCACAGAAGATTTTTTTTATATAACAAGTGTTTTCTTAGTCTCTTAAGTCACAAAGGTGATTCTTAAATTTTCTGCTTGCTGTACATCTGATGTAAATCTTAGTCAAATGGTTGTTTCTTTCCTATATTCCTTCTGATACCTGAAATCCTTATCTGAAATGACAATATTAAAAAATGAAATTGCAGAAGCCAAAAAGTGCATTCAATTATATTTCCCTAGGTTGTTCTAGCAAATAGACTTTCGTCTGACAATTCACCCATTTAAATCAGTTAACGGAATTAAATTAATTGTATGTGAAAGTCTGCCCTATGCTTTGTATGTGACCTCAGCTTTTAGTGTGTGCTATGCCAGTTACCAAAAATTAACTGCCAGCTTTCACTGTTCATCCTTCAGAGCTAATTTAGTCCAATCTGTAGTGCTCGCCCCTCTGGCCTCCCAGTGAGATGTCCTGCCCTACACACCCTCTTTTTCCAAGGCACAAAACACAAGATCATGCCAGAAGGAAATCTGTGTCTGCAGTATAACACAAGGAGAGCCAAATACTGCTGCAGTGCTGCAGAAGTCACACATGCAGTATGTGTTGCATAGACATGGATGAAGAGGTGTGTGGTACTCACTGGAACTGAAACCTCCTGTTTTATGTCTGTTCAGCATCTCTATTCCATATACACCCAACAGCTTGTGCTCTGGCCTAATACTTGCAGCTCACTAGAAGTAAAGCCAGCAATTGTACAAAAAAAAAAGAATATTAAGCCAGAGGGATGGAATAGTGAATAGGAATTTCTGACACTCAGTACTGGATATGTGTGAGAAGGAGAGCATGATCAGAGCCTCTCAGAGTCTGAATGTACTAGCCCAGTTTTTCAAAGAGGCATAGCTCACCAACTGCATCCATGCATCAACCCTACTCTTCCTGTGATTCTGTCAGCTGTAATAAAAACAGACATTAAACAGTTTGTTGTCCCCAGTCACAGTGTTCAGATAGTTCTTGTTAGATAGTTCTTGTAGATAGTTCTTGTCTACCCTGATGGCTTCTTGCAGGGTTCACCATTCTCTTTTCACTTTTCCCTAAAGGAATGATGTCCTGTTGTTATCCTGCTTCCTTTCAAGATGATGTCAGGTGAGTGCACAGAATTCCCCACGCCAGAAGTCTTTCTTCTCCGAATTATGTATGCTTCATTGTCAAGTCACAGACAATTACCTGATACTTCAGCTGATACTTGTCAACATGCAGGCACAGAAGAATTCTTTACGTCCAAAACTGTCTACTCAGCACCACCCTCTGCTGACTTTGCCCTCATTCAGCTTGTCTGGAAGGAATGAATGGGGTGAAAAGGAGATAACAGCTCCATTTCAAGCTGTTGCTTTCAGAGTTGCCTGGGAAGCTCTCCAGAAGGAGCTCTTGCACAGCTGGAGCCCTGGACTCCGGAAGGGCAGCTTTGAGAGCCCAGCAGCAAGGAAGAGAGGTGGCTGGAGAACAGGTACTTCAGAGCCTTTGTGTTTCTTCAGCAGCAGTGCAAGGAGTAGAGCCCCTGTGAAGCCCACAAAGCAGCAGCCAGGGTACAGCTGGCAGCTTGCAGGACATGCTCCACGACTTCTATTAGGCAGCCACTCTGAGACAGATCCATCCCCCATGTCACCACTCAGCCCCAGGCAACAGCAGAAAAGCAGAAGTCCAGAATTTACATTCTCCAAAACAGTGAATATCCATTATTTTCCTATCACCTAAACCAAAACCAGCTGATTTGTGTTAATTAGAGCTTAAATAAAATAAATTTTCCGGTAATTCACATGCTGCCTTTTGTATAGCAGCATATGAATTAGCATTCAATCCTGACCTGACACATGCATAACGGTGGTATGAAGTCAGTGGATCTATTTGCAGAGTGGTATATTGCTCGAAGTAAGGGCAGAAGGGCGGGGAAAGAGGCCATGCAAAGTCTGACTCATTTACCTATAAATCAGGTTATGGTTAGGAAGATGTTTATTTACTGATATTGGGCCACAATCAGTGAGAGAAGCAATAAGAACAAATGATGACAAGATTGCTGTATTCTCAGGAAAGGTTAAGGTTTGGTGTTGATACTCTGACACACAGGAATGAGCAAATTTGTTTTTAACAGCTTTTACTCCAGGTGATTAGATGGGGTGAGACAGGTTTGTTACCAGCAAAGCATTTATCTCTCTTTTCAAAAACAGTACACAACATCTATGAAAAATAACTGATCAGAGACACCCTCTAGGAGATACATACTTCCTACTCTTGTAAGCCAGCAAAATCTACATTTTCATCTTAGACCAATTGCGTGAACCACGCTGGATGCTCAGAGCCAGCATCTCACCACATGTAAACCAAAGTAACTCCTCTCAAGGCAATGGAGTAGCGCCAGCTGTGCTGTTTCAGATCAGATCTAGAAACCTCCATGCATGTGTTGGTCTGCCTATAGGAACAATGAGAAGTTACCTGTTTACAGAAGTAGGCCTTCAAACTGTGAAGAGAACATATTGTGCAGAAAGTTTGCCCTTGTCAGGAATCTGAATCCAAGGGTCTTTATACCAAGAGCACTTCCTCAATTAAGTGCAATGTATTGCACTTGAACATGGGTTTGCATATCTAGATCTCAGATATCTACACTAATATCTACAATTACTCTTCAATGTATTAGAATTACTTTTAAGCAGTTACAAACAGAAGAACCTTGAAACATAGACCATGCTGTCTGTAAAACAAATTCCACTTTTAAAAATTGCCTTGTAGGCACTATAAACATTTTAAAACATGAAATAATATAATATTATTGAAATTTAAATTGTTAGCACATTGACCTCCTCTTCCAATCACATGTAACCAACAGACACATAGTTCAAAAGAATTGCCCTTTTTATATGTTAATAATTGCAGGGTTCCTAGAAGAGTGGCAGAGTTTATTGGAGATTTCCCAGCTCTGCTCCCCTTGAGTTCAGATCCAGATGAAGGAAGAAATAAGCCATGAGTAAAATCCCTCTTTTAAGAGATTGGCACTGTGCCTCTTGGAAAAGACACAGCCCATAGGATAGCACACTAGGGAAGAGGGAAGAGTTCAGGCCCACCTCCACACCTATTTTAATGCTGCAGTTGCATCCACCAGCCCACAAAATTCCTCAGAGGATGAAAAGCTCGTCTGCTGTAAAGCACAAGGGTTTGCTGATCTTGGATCACAAAGCAACATGCTTTGATTAAGGATCTTGATGGCACTGAGTTTATAATCTAAAAACTTTGAACAGAGAAAAAGCATGTGTGCCTCCATATGTGTTAATACACAGATATTTTTAAAAAGTATCCTCCCAAAACAAGCAAAGTAAAAGAAGGCTGACATTCTTAGGTTTAGTACTTATACTCTCTGATCTGTCTTTAATTTGTTTTCTTTTATCATTGATTTCTAACAGCACATTGAGCTCTTACCAGGACAGGTAAGCTACACAGTAATATTGTGGCTTGGTAAATGCAGATGGCTTGATATTAGGAATATATCTTAGGAATGCATCTTTTTCAGAGGCTGGCCTTGATTTCTTTGCTGCCTCTGGTCTACTGCAGACTATCAAGGACTGGCACTTCCCAAAGAGCTGCCATTACAAGAAAACACAGCTGCCTCTTTCCCCAGGTTCAGTCATGTATCTGACATTTGGAAAGGCCTATGATGGAAGGAGGAAGTGATAGAAATTGGATTATTTTGTTCTCACTACCCTGATATATCTAGTTATCAGGCATTTTATCAATCCTCCTTGCCAAAATCTAACTATGTACTTAAAGTTTGAAAATACGTATTATGTAACAAACCACTATGGTTTATTGGGCCTCATTTCACTTGCCTGGGAGACTATAAGGAGTAGAACCTTAATCCTGCTAGGCCATTGATGCAACTTGTGGGAGGTTGATGGCTGTGCATGGGCACTACACCTCAGTTCTCCCCTTGAGCAGTGTGCAGGAAACCTCCTATTGCTCAAGCTCCTGCCCTGAGATGCAGAGTCTAGGCAGCAAGAGCCTTCCTGGCTGTGCTTCCCCACTGAGGATTTGTCCCCAGTGGGCAGTGATGAAATGCAGTGCAGCCTTGCATTTCTCATAAATCTCAGATATTTATACTCACAAAGGACACAAAAACAACTTTCTAGTCATAAAAGGACATAATTCTGGTAGCTTTGCACAGACATCTGAACTTTCTTCTAAATAGTAGTGGCTAAAAGGCAGTAAAGTAACAACTGATAGAGGTATTGCCTTTTTACAGCCACAAGGCTGATAACAGTCCTTAAAATAGTTCTTGAGAAGTGAAGTTCAGTCAGTAAGGGAAAACATTCAATAAGACATTATAAAATAAATTATTTTTTTGGTTTAAAAATTTATTATCATGGGAAACAATTAGTTTCCCTAAGTCAGAGGCAGATTTACAATTAGAATCATAGAATCATATCATAGGGTGGTTTGGATTGGAAAGGACCTTAAAGATCATCTAATCCAACCCCCCTTCCACGGGCACCTTCCACTAGACCAGGTTGCTCACAGCCCCATCCAATCTGGCCTTGAACATTTCCAGGGATGGCACATCCACAGCTTCTCTAGCCAACCTGTTTAAGTACCTCACCACCCTCATAGGGAAGAATTTCTTCCTAATATCTTATCTAAACCTACTCTCTTTCAGTTTAAAAGCATTCCCCCTTGTCCTATCACTGCACGTCCCTCTAAAAAGTCTCTCTCCAGCCTTCATGCAGGCCCCCTCTAAGTACTGGAAGGATGCTACAGTGTCTCCCTGGAGCCTTCTCTTCTCACGGCTGAACAACTCTCAGCCTTTCCTCTTAGGAGAACTGGCCCATCCTTCTCATCATCTTTGTGGCCCTCCTCTGGACTTGCTCCAGCAAGCTCATTTTTTCTTATGTTGGGGTCCCCAGGCCTGAACACAGTACTTTGGGTAGGTTCTCATGAGTGGAGTGGAGGGGTGGAACCATCTTCCTAGACTTGCTGGTCACACTTCTTTTGATGCAGCCCGGGATACAGTTAGAAGGTACTTTGCACTAATACTATGACCTTTATTTGTACTGGATATATCAGACAGACATCTTAATGAGGACTGTGATGACAAAGCAAGAAGACAGCTTAGCTTCTCGCAGAAAATCTTAGAAGCACGCAGCTCTTAACAAAAGCATGTTTGTGAGATGAAGGCATTTTGAAGATTTCCATAATCCATACATGATAGAGGAGATACACAGGAACGTCATGCCAGGGCTTCTCAGGCTATGAATCTCATTTCAGTGCTTCCTTCTGGAACCAGCCCAATGCCGGTGTGCTTCACACTGCAGCATCTAAAAGCATGAGAAGCAATTCCTGGGTTGGGGCTTGGAAAGCTGGTAAAGAACAAAATGCACATCATCATCATCATCATCATCATCATCTGTGCAAGAAGCTTTATGAAAAAGCATAAGTATGGCCACAGCCAAGTAGGGTAAATTAACACCATTAGACCTGGTTAAAGCATATGATCCTTAATTACTATTTCCAGAACACTTTGATGTCCTTACAGAGAGATTATATGAAGTTCAAAATGACTTGTTAATAAGTAAGATTTTCAAAAGCATTTAAATAGTGAATGAGTTTCAGAGACCGCTAAGTTACATAGGTAGCTTTGAAAATTTCCCCTCAAGATAATAAATGTATGTCCCACCATTTGCTAAAAAGTCTTTCTGCAGTGGCATAGTATTACTTGCACACATTTTGTAGTCATGTTTTTGTTCTCTGACTAAGTGAAAGCATAGCCTCAGTGTATCTCTGTGTATGTTGTGCAAGAGCACATTTGGAATTTGCATTTTTTAGATTACCAGACAATAAAAAAACCCTGAGATTGCACAGATATGCACCACCCTTCATTAGAGGCACTGATACTCTCTCCCACCCAGTCCTGCCCAACCAAGACAATATTGCACATACGCCTCCAGACAATGAGACTACCACACCTTTTGCCTCTAATTAAAATTATTAAGTTGAGAAGGAAAGAAATGCATTTCAGTCTGTGCTTGTTAGCCAAATGTCTTGATAAAACTGAACATGTTCTGCTGCTGCGCACCATCTGTCCTTATAAATACTTTTTAAAAACACTGATCAGGAAAACAGATTTGTCATTACTGACTTCCACAATTTTATACCATGCTCAGGTTTTTCTTTAATGCAGACCAATACAATCTACAGAATAGGATAAATTTTTCTCCTATTAAAACAATTTTGCATTTGACACATTTCAGTAGAAAAGAGTCAAACCTAACGCATGTAGAAGGCTATGTAGAGCAACGAGGATGTCCTTATCGAGAACAGTACTTTGGGGGAATCTTGCTTCTCCTGTCTCAATGAATTCCTCACATATTCTCAGTTCTTTCAATGTTAGATAAGCCCTCATTGAAGCACTGTGACTCCCTGTCTTTGACAAAGTTAACTTTTCATAGCTCTGCAGCCTTTGAGGCATCAAAACAATGTACATCTTCTCAGCTTTCCTTTGCTGCTGAGAATTCAGATACCTGCAAGAAAATATGCTTCTTCAATTAGTGACTTAAAGAAACAGACAGACAACTGTAGCATCTAGTCCTGTCATGATTCCCAGTGTTTTTCCCCTGATACAATGAAGAAATCCCAGCTGATGCAACACAGCAGCCCAGCCACTGATAAATGTGGGTTGACAAGAGGTCGATATTGTTTCTCATGCAGACTGCCCGTTGAATTTTAAGTCCAATCATCATCCCCAAGCTTCCAGTGAGCTGCTTTAACTATCGTGCCATAGGTGTCTTTCTTAAAAACTTCACCTCAGGTGAATGTTATAGTCAACGGTATTTGTAAGACAAAGGAAAACGGACTTTGCCTGAGGCCAGTGCTAATCTCTAGAGAAAAACAGGAATATCTCCTACTGCAGGTCCAAATGTGAAATCTCTTACCATGGATTATTGCAATTAATTCTTATTTTTTTCAAACTACTCCTATCAGAAAAGCTCTTCACAATAGACAAGTGGGAATTAGCCAAGGTATTTATAAAATTCAACTTCACAATAAGTGTGAATAAACAGTACCAGATACAAACATTATCCCATCACAAGATGAGAAGCGGCTCACACAGGTGCAGGCTTTTAATTCCCCAGGGCTTGAGTTCAGACAATACAGAGGCCACTCTTTCTTTGGCAAATTTTGGTGAGATAAAGGTTGAGTGTGAAGATTTCTGGAACACCAGAACTGTTTAAGAAAAAGCTGCTCAGCTGATATTAAATAAGTTGAGAAGTGTTGGCTAATCCCATGGCATTCCAGGTCATGTGAAGGCAGGGCTGCTTGGTAAGGAGCAGTAGTACCTCCTCCTCAAACCAGTGCAAAGCTCTGCTTGCTGCCAGAAGGGACAAGAACAAGAACTGGACCAAAAAGTCTCTAATACCAAATGCAAGAAGAGTGTGATTGTTTTGAAATAGAAAAATACAAGGAGGTCACAAGGATCAGCAGCAGCAAGATTTAAAATTATAACAGATATATACAGGACAAAGCATACACAATAAAAGGGCCTTTTTTCAGTCTTCTATGAGTTAAACTCCATTCGCAAATTCTCTCTAGAAATTCCTTAGGAGTAGGCTTTCCTCTGCAATTTCTGGTCCCATCCATTTCAGGTTAGACTGGAAACATTGAGAAAGAGGCTCCTGACTCACTAACAGCCCAGGTTTTCTCAGGCTATTGACTCCCTCATATTCAAATCCACAAACTTCTCAGGAAGTACAGATATATGAGTCTGAGGATGTTATCTTGTAAAACAAAACATTAGACAGGCTTCAAAAGTCAGAAAGAAAATTTGGCATCATTGCCAAGGCTGTTTCTATGCCAGCCAAGGTGAGAACAATGAGGAAGGGTGAGGATGAAAACGGGCATTTGATTGTAACTGGGATTTGCTTCTGGTTTTTCTCCACATGTTGAAGCTTTGGGGTTTTTTTCCTCCTCCCTTCCTTGTTTTGTTACATTTAAATTACAACTAAAGTGGGTATTTTGAGCTATCCAAAGCTTTCTGAAGGCAATGGGAAGGAATTACACTGACTGCTAATATGTACTCAGTTAATCCATGGGTTAACATGACATTTTTGGAAATGTAAGTGCATGACATATTCCAAATACTACTTCAAACACTGCAGTTACTTCACACTGTATCTTGTTACTGCAGCATATGGCCATTTTAGATGTTGTTGAAAGTTCACAGTTTACCCCTAAAAATCTCAATTAAGTAGACAGAAAACTTTGTTTCAAAATTCAGGGGCGGGGAGAGGAAACAAAAACACAACCCAAAAACCTAACCCTTACCTTCTCATATCACTGAAGTTCTGGAGTTTTCCTAGATTTGCATCCTAAAACCAGAAAGCAAGATGTTGAAAGGCAGAAAAAGGACATAGGAAGTGATTGCCACTTCTTTTCCCTTCACCTGCATGAAGCAGGTACTTTCTGACATTAATTTCCACTTTAGAGAGCAGTTCATAAATCTTTTATACATATGCATTCATAAACAAGAATATAAATATATAAATATATGCATGTAGAGATGTATATGTGTCTGCATATATACATATCAGTACATAACATTTGGAATCACATAAAATATAAACAGAATTTCTGGAGTTTGATGCACTCTGCATCATTGTCAATGGCATCTGGAAAACATCTTAGACATAGACTGGTGCCTTCCAGCACAAGTACAAGTTTCTAACAGAACTCTAGAACACCTAGATAGGCATGATCAGAACAAGAATTATTCTGATCCATGTTTATTATTAGGACCATCAATTGTCAGTTAGGTTCATAGAAATTTTAATAAAAGTGTCCTTTAAAAATCCAAGTTTTGTAAAAACATTCTATAATCCAATGAGACATTTTTCTGTTTCAAATTTGCCAAGTGTTACGAAGTTGTTCTTTCCTCGGTGTCCATTAGACTGTGACAGAAAGAAAACTAGTGTTAAAATCAGCTTTTTCTTTGTGGGGTGCAGTTTTTTTCCTTTTTTTTTTCCTTCCACTTTTCTTTCTCCCTCTTCTCCCTCCCAATTTTGCAATCTCTCAAAGCTTCCACATCTTTGGAAGCATTATTATAGGAACAAGACGGATTCTGAGTAATGACAGAGTAACATCTATTTATTTCATTTTCCCTTCTGCCACTTACATTTTTACAAACCAGAGAAGGTTTAGAAAAGTTACAGAATGAGAGAAAAATGTACATGTTTCCTTGTTGTGAGGGGAAATAAAATCATAACTGCCTGAAATTACTTTCTTGTACTTACTAGAAAAAAAATTTAAAGAGAAAAACTAGTATTTTGAGTGTGCAAGATTTTTCACAAGTTGCAAAAAGAAAATACCCTAAATGGTTTCTCTGGGGTCTTACAAAAGAATTTTAAAACAATATTTCATTAATTTCTAACTAGAGCTGTGGTTCCAGCTGTCATATGAGCGGTAATGGAACTGTTTCCTGAACTCCAATATAATTTCTTTAAACTTTTCCTCCTTATTGCCTCTGAACATTCAGCATTTTTTTTTTTTAAATGACCATCATTAAACACATGTGACTCATTAGTGACGATGGCTTAGTTTGGGACAGCATTGGTGGTATCCACTCCCAGCTTTCTGCCCTGGCTTTCTCTTGGTAGTTGGTTATTCCTCTTGCTTCAGGGGTAGCTCAGCAGCACGTGAAGCTCCTTCACCACGCAAGTTTGGAGGAAACCAGGATCCATTTCAACTTCCCCTACTACACCTACCGCTAATTTATGGAAGTTCAGCAACTGCTTCTGAGCAGCCACAGCACCTCTGCAGTGGAGGCAAAAGCCGCTGAGAGAAGAGCAGGGCAGATTTCCTGGCTGAAGTCAAAGGAGCTGGCCAGGTACATCAGCACGTGCCATGTGTTGCATTAACGAAATTTGAGGAGTAATGCACTCAGTGAAAATAAAACCGAGCTTGGCAGCAATATAAATATTTGGGGGGTGGGGGAGGGGGAAAGAGAAGGTGCTACATTAAGAGTAGTTAGAGAACCATTCAGATCCAGAAAAAATGCTTAAGGAGGAGTTCCCAGGGAGATACAAAATTAACCCTCGATAATACAATCATAATTTCCTACTGGTTTTAAGGAAGTCCAGGTAAAAGAAAAGATATTATGCTTTAACAGGTACCTGAGCCCTTTGGCTCAAAGCATACTGGTTTGGAAATGACAGGGGTCAGTACACAGGGAAAGCATCTGGGGATGTTTCACCACAACTTTCAACACATACTACTTGAAATTGATTCTTTCTCTCAAAGATCATGTCCACAAAAGTTCTCCTTGTCCTGTAGCAAAGTATAAAACAAAACCATGGTCCCCTGCCTTTATGACACAAAAAATGAAGTGAAAGAAGCAAGATTGCTCAGCTGGTCTTCTGGATTTAAAGAATTAAATCCTGTCTTTACATGTAGGCCCAAGAGTATTATACAAATGCAGAAGAAGGGAATGTTCTTTGGAGATATGGCTGATTATTTTCCTAACCCAATGTGTCATCAGCAGCCTAGATGTTACCCTTAGAAGAATGTGGCCTTACAACATTTTACTTTGTATATCCAGTTCCTTTTTAAGAGTCTTTGTTTTCTTAAACTGATATTTGAATCGTATTCAGCACTTATTTCCTGAGAAAACAACTGCGTATTCGTACAGGAAGCTGCACAGGTGACAGTTTAATTTAGAAAAGAATAGCAGAAGAACTTCTGCAAATACCACATTAAAAATTGATCCTCTAAAACAAAGCAGGCACAGCTTTGCTCTTACTGCCAAAAAGGTATTTGCCTATCCTATATTTTATTCTTGTTTCCCTGAGATAATTTTCCTAGGAAGTTCTCGAGGTCAGCAAGTGAATGTGTATAGCCAGTCTTGTGGAGTTCTTAAGAATGTTTGACTACAGGCTTTAGGCTTCTGGTTCACCAGCACAAGTTTAGGCACTCAGAGACAAGGCAGGGTGGCAGTAGGTTCTGTTTTCAGGTCTTGTACTGGACCAGCATTGGAGTAGGGCTGGTGTTTCCAGGGAACCACACAGGACCAAGCAACAGCCCTAAGCACCACAAAGGCTAATTTAACATTACACACGCATTCAGCATGGTACATCAGGTAAGAGCATTTGTAATTGTGTATTACATTAATATGGGATTGGGTTTCTTTTAAGAATTATAAAATTCTGGCTCAACAAGAAAAAGGCAGTATTAGAGACTGCATCTTTTAGTGCTGAATCATCTCAGTCAGAGAGTCTGAAGAAAAGATTGCTGTTGAGTGCTTGTATATATTGTAAGTTAGACCTGGTCTTGCTGTACGTACAGAGCAGCCACTGGACATCACAAGACGCAAGCCAATGCTGCATGCTCTATAATCTGGACTTTTATCCACTGTTGATAAATCCTGCAGAAAACTGTTCAAGCAAACACTAGCAAGTTATCCCGTGTAAGAGAAAGGAGGAAAGAAAGAGGCAGAAGTACTATGTTACTGATTGATTTGCTGTCATGAGAATTGTATTGTCTTGCTTTCACCACCAGTTTGTAACTCTCAGCCATGTATGGGAGTTTGGGCTTGGTAATTTTTATATTCCTTGTAATTTCTGTTCCTTTGTGATTTTCACTTTGTTTCTGATAGCATACCAAACACATCTTATTCTTCAAAGTATCAGAAACTGGCCATAAAAATCATTTGGGAGTGAGCACTAGCAGACTCACCTGGCAGAAAAACTGGCTTGTAACCTTGCAGTGAAGGGGAGGAGAGGACCTGGTTGAGGACTCTGCAGTAGGTGAAGCTCAGCTGAGACATGGGACAGCTGGAAAACTCCATGGTAGCAGAGATGTGAGATATGCCAGCTTCTGTTTGGGTCTCCATGGTGTGTATCTGGTAGGACAAGGTCCACTATCATGTTAGGCTCCCACTCTCAAGTTCTTCCTCTCATGAGCAGATCCACTATCTTTAAGTGAATTATTTGCTGCTACTTTCACCAGGCTCTAGTTCCCCATTTAATAGAGGCACATTCCCTGAATTTTTTCTTCTGGTTTCCAGCTTATTTTAAGGGATAAAGCTTAGAAGACAAGAAGAAAAAGCCCATACAGTCAAATTTCCACTATTCATGTCACAGGGATTTATAATCATGAATTACTTTAAATAGGAAGTTTAATGGAAAAGGACTAAAGTATTTTAATGGAAAGGAATTTTTAACTCAAACATAACAGTCTGTAAATGCATAAGCTGACAGGTTCAAAGGCAGCCAAACCCACTGCAGATCTCTCCAGCTGAGAAGCAGGAGGCTGAGGAACCCTTATGCTGGCTGGGACCAAGTGATGCAGTCAGCCCTCAAAAGCTGCCCATGAATAACAACACCTCTGTGGCAACAAAGAGCAGACTTGAGTTTACTGGGGTTTATTAGCTCAGGCTCAGTCAAGACCTTTCTGAACCAGTTCCAGCCCTACCCCAGCCAGCTGAGGCACTCCTGAAACCACAACTGATTACTAAATGAACAGGTAACCCGTCCAGAGGCACTGGAGGTGACTGATCATATTTACACCACATTTGAAGAGGAATCTCTGCACGGATCACAGACAGACAATGTCCAGCACATCTTTTGTATCTTTACTTAATAAGAAAAACTCCTTTTCCACATTGCAGCCTGTGTGTTCCTTCTGTAATCTTTATAGAGGGAACTACACACACAGCTGGTGGATAACTGTTACCTACAAAGGACCCATATCTCAGTGCAAACAAAGCACAAAATAAATGGTTTAGCTGCATAAAGTGACAACATAATAAGCAGATTCTCTTTTTCTGTACATTAATTCCTGGATATCTGCTTATATTTGGCAACATTTATGGTGTTGAGAATTATTTTTAATTGTTCCACATCTTCTCCTTCTTTCAATACAAAATAATAGCTGGCCATGCTCCATATGATTCTTTACTCAGGCAGCGTTACAAATTTAAACAGGAATTGGGGAAACTGCAAGGGAACAGAAAGCATAGATGAAAATTCAATGGCATATGACATAATTCAGCCACGATAGCGCCAAATCCAACACAGACTTAGAGGATTGTCCCCCCAGACCAACAGCAGGATGCTGTGCTAGCTGGCAAACCACAGTGTGCGGGAAGGATGAGGCACCTCTGAATGGCAATGCTCAGCAGGGAGCTATGCCACTGCAAAACCCTGGCAAGGAGGCACCTTATTCCTGCCATCAGCTACTTAAGGTAGGGCAGTGCCAGAGGTGCACAGTGGAAGGACAATGGCAATCATCACAAGTTGCAGCAAAGGAAATTCTGTCTAGATAAGAGGACAAAAATGCTCACAGTGAGACTACTCCAACACTGGGAGAGGTTGCCCAGTGAAGTTGTGGAGTCTCAATTCTTGCAGATATTCAAAGCTTAGCTTCACATGGCCCTGACAACTTTGCTGTACTTGACAACAGTTTGAGGAAGAGGTTGGATTGGATGACATCCAGCAGTCTCTTCTAACCTACCCTGTCCTGTGTTTCTGTGGACCTCTGTCCAGCATCTGGGATGCTCATGGCAAATGCAGGTATATTTGTTTATTTGGAACCCAACTCCAAGAAGTTTCTCCCAAAGAAAAGTCCTGTAACCATCTCCTCAAAAAGGAAAAAGCAAGAATTGCAGTTCTTCTTAAAACTCATGACAGTGGTTATGCCAGTACCCAAGTACTATATAATATCTGCTATATAAAGCACTTGCCCAAGAAATGGCTATCCTTAGTGACCCAAGTGGGTCAAAACAAGTACAGGGCAGCCACCGAGAAATTAGGATTCTGAAGTAAGGCTCAGGTACATGAAGGAGCCTAGGCCTGTGGAGAAAGGTTAATGTCTCCTTCCAAGAATGGCAATCGTCACATCTGGATCTGGATTGCCTTTTACATGGGCTCAGATAGAGAAACAGCCATGGAGGTGGGGATATGCAATGCTTTATTTCCTTCCCAGCTCTGCTGTAGCCCCTGGGCTGCAGTCACACTGCCCCTGGTTGCTCCCTTCCCGGCCCTTGACTCATGTATAATTTATTCTGCCAAAATTCAACTTCACCAATAAGCTCAAAGTTTCTTCCCCTCCCACAGCTGGCCTACTTATTAGGCTGCCCTCTTGGAAAATGTACAGTTGAGCTTCTCCAGACTGAGGAAGACCTAATACTGAGATTCCCATGGGCAGATACCCTTAACCACCATGCGCCATTAACTAAAGAATCCACATGGTTGTGGCATCCCTATTACCTCCTCTATCATAACCGAGGCCTGTTTTTCAAAGAGCTTGGCCCTTGCTGAGCTCTGCAGGCAGCCAAATGCCATCCGTGGGCGTTAGGTGTGCTCTGGGAACAGGCAATGGGATGGGCCCCGAGGGAGTGGGGCTGAGAGCTGCCAGCTTCCTGTATCCCGCCCTTCCTGGCATCCGGACACAGAGCCATGTGGGCTGTGGAGCTTCTGGCCAAGCAGCCAAGCAGAGCTGGAGGTGCCCAGGCCATGTCGGGACCTCCCTGCGGGCACAGGCAGTCCCATCCTTTGGGAGCAGATGCACAGAGTCTCCTTGGATTGCTGCTTTGGAGACAGGTGGCCACCTGATGTGTCCTGTGACACAGACAGTTTACAGACCTACAGCTTCTTTGGGCTTTGATGCTCATATCCAGTGCTCTGCTTGGAACACATTTTGGGCACCATGCCACCATCTCAAATGCTCTGGAATCTATTTCATCTCTCTCCTACTAAACCCTCTCGTCTACTGTCCTTTCTATCCTGCCATGGTGCCCTCTGCCCAGGCTGTCCATACACTTTTTTCAGTGGCCATTTTCTCTCCATACAGCACCCCAGCAGACCCTGCCTGTCCATGTCAGGACTGATACTTCACACTCTGGTTGTGTGACCAGAGGTGATCCTGGCACTCCAATTGCTAAAGTAGACCACAAGACCCGCAAGACTGCTTCAGAGGGACACCCAGGGACTGAGAGATCCCTCAGACTAACAGAAATAACTTCAGGTCTAGACTGAGAAAAAAAAAAAAAACAGCCTCTACCAGCTTCTGACCCCTGACTTTCTCTACAGCTCAGCCTTTACATTCTGCCATACACACCATGTACTATCATTTCTGTTTTACTATTTCCACACTTGTTCCAATAGAGCATTACTGCAATCCCATGACAAAAGCAGCATGGACCAAATGTGCCACCTAAGTTGTTTGTGACCCCATTTAAGTATTAAAATTATTTTTGCTTTTGTTCTTCAGATATTAAAATAATGGCTTACAAATTACTCTTCTGTCAGAAATGTGCTAAGACATCTATTCTCAGTCTAAACCTCTTCATTTTCCACTTTGAGAGGCACACATGGCATTGGTCTTCCAATACCCCCATCCAAGTTTCTCTTGTGGGACTCACTTACAAATCCTTCCATCCTTGACTCTTGGAAGCAAAGCAGGGAATGAGTCAGAATCTTAGTCTAGGAAATGACCTAATTCCCTTGTCACAGAACATGATGTGTGCCTACTTCTTCAATTACCTTGTCTGCCACTCTTCTAGACAAAACTGGTATCGCTTTGTAAACATTTTCACTTCAAAAAAAAGAAATTTCAGAAAACAAATACATTTAAATGAAAATCACACCCAGACTTCTACTTCACAATTTCCTATTTTGGGGTCCCATTTAAAAAAATATCTTTAGTCTCCATGTGCTTTTCCTGTTCTTTCTCAGTGATGAGCTCTTCATAGTACAAAATGTACCATGAATAGTACTCTTTTAATATTGAAGGCCAGGAGATGACAATCTTCTGTACTCTACCCTATGAGACCCCAACTAGAAGTTACAAGAAGAGAGTAAAAATCGTTTTCCTCTTTCGAAATGGCACATTATCCATTAATGAGAAGTGGCACAATTCAAAGAAACATCAGTATGAAACAGAAGGGCTGGAATGCTCCAGACAATGGCAGGACATGGCCAGAGATAACAAGCCTACTTATCCCACTACAGAGCAAGTCATGTTTTTCTCTTCAGCGCTTGGTGACCTGGCTGGATTTACCATCTTGGGCTTAATGCCAGTGATGCCAGATGTGAGTGCACCCGCTCTGCAGTCCTGGTACCAGGAAAGCAACAGGGATCCAAGGGGGTTCTGAAGGTAGTCAGTCGGAGTCCAGCATGGTTCCTTAAGATAAAGGCTTTATTATTACCAGGGTGAAAAAGAAGAGGGTGGGAAAGACTGGGAGAGTGGGGAAATAGCAAGGAGGGAAGAACAGGACTGCCCCCTTTAAAGCTGGTAAACTCAGTTTAGGTGTGCTGCTTAATTTTGTCCTCGGACTCTGGAACATAACTGCAGAAAACCCTCTACCAAAGCAGAGCTGGCTCTGCAAACGGTGGAGCTGTGCCTGTGTGACATTCCTCCTAAACCAGTAAGTGCTGCTGAGCCCCAGCTGGCTCTGCTGTTCAGTAGAATAATGAACTAAAACACCAGCAGGTAAGTGAATATTAACTGACCTGGTAATTCATGGTGTGCAGTTGGTGGTATAACCATCTAGCAGAGAAGTGTCGGTGTCAACTATCAATGGGATACTTTTAAAAACCTCAAAAACCCACAAGTCTCAAGGGCTTTCACACTAACCTGGGAAGCTACATTATGTTTTCTATGTGTTTTTGATGGGCGCTATTTTCCTCTCATTGGACTTCCTATGGCTGTCATACACAGACATATTGGTGTAACGTGTGTTGGTACTCATTCCTGGCCTTGATCATTAGCAGATCAATGGGAGACTTCCCTCTAGGCTTCACGAGGGTCTGGCCCTCTCTGTCCCTTGTGCACAAACACTGGGGTGTCCCCATCCCTCCAGTGCCAGGCCTTGGAGCTTGGCCTTGAAAAGTGTCCCTGAGGCTGCAGATGCCTGCACAACCCATCCCACAGGCATAATTTGAGAAAACCCTTGCTCAAGCTTGGTCTCAGTCCTAACTATGCAAGGTGGTAAAGCTTTTCCTGCTCAAAACAATTTCACTCAACTGGCCTGAACAACACAGGGATCTAGAGAATTTACAATGCCCTTCTCAATGTATAACTGTCCCTCTTCTCACATCAATCCTTAAACTGCACACAAAGCAGAGAGTGGGCAAGCCAGTGCAGAGAATCCCATACAAAATATGCCACTAAGATCTACCTTGTGCACTACTAAAATACTCATAATTTCTTAGAACAAATCTCAAATGGCAGACTAAGATAGAAGAATAAATAATTTTTTACAGTAACATGCTTAGCAAATTCCACTGGAAGAATGTACACTGTGAATTACAGTTATATGTTGCTACTATGGCTTTGCTGTGCCCACCACCAATTACCAGAATACACTAATATTCTCCTTTTAATTCTGACACATTTTCCACTGAAGCAAATGGAAGTTTTTCCATTGCTTTGACTCTGTAAAACGCCTTCTGAAAAACACCCACATAGCTATTACAGCTATTTAATAACTGCCATATACAATTTTATAACTATAGGTTTATAGCTATACAGTAATAACTAGATACTTATACAATATAGTTAACTACAAAATTAAATAGTAGTTATAGCTCACTTCATCATGAAAAGGAATATTAAAATTTTACTGGGTTGATTTAACATTTGCTAGTGGATTTGCCAGAATGATTTACACGCACTGCCTGTCTCTTCTCTTACCTGTGGTCAGAAATCAAGTGCAGGCTCAGTAACACAGAGGTTAACACGTGGCACTGATCTGTGAATCTTCTGGCCTGTCTTGAACAGGAAGCAAGGAGCCAAAGGTTTTTTGCTAATCCATAACTGTTTCAATGCTGAGGTTCATTTCTGCCTGCTGTGCAAGCACTGAAGAGATCTCCAGTGCACACACAGTTCAGCCTCTCCACTGGAGCAGAATCCAGAATCCATGTGTGACAGATGTTGGTCTAATCAGTTCTTACAAACCTACAGTGAAGAAGATTAGCAACACAGCCTGCTTGGTGCTTAGCCACCAGATAATCTTTTTTCATATATAATTTAAATCTTCTTCTCTGCAAATTAGACTCTCGTTTCAAACACATCCCAGTGGGCATGTTAAATATTTAGTTACTCACTGATCTCTCTGAAACAACCTTTAAGCAGTACCAATATTTTTCCACTTCACAATGTCCTGTGCTGATTTACACTAGCTGAACAGCTGGCCTACAGTTTTAAAAGACCTGTTCTGCGAGCATCAGGCACTTCAGGGGACTGATGACAGCAAATCAAGATTTATGTTTTTATGTTCAAGTGTTCTGTGATTCTAATGTGCTTATTTTGATACTGACAGTCATTGTGAGCTCATAGCTCTGATGGTGATCTGTATAAACCGAGGATGGACTGTGCCCTACAAGGAAAGACAGCAAGATGGGTTTTGCACTCTTAGAAACAGTACTGAGTCGCTTTTGCATCATGTTCCCAGTTTTGCTCCCTCTAAGAGGGTTAAATTCACCTTAAAAATGAGGGAGGGATAAAGAGAATTACAACTTTGTTTTCTCCTAAACAACTTTCAGAAGAAGGTGGTTGAAGTTTTTTAGCATCATACAACAGGATTTTTAATTCCAGCCAAGACATCAACCGAGAGGTTTTGCTTTCAAGAATGGTCTGCTCTGTTTCTGACATAGGCCAGATGCATTTATTTTATGTCAGTGGTCAGCCTGTAGAGAATTCTTGCAATCATTCTTGGTTTGTCATGAAAAGGGACTACTCTAGTCTATGAGACAGTGAAAAAACCCCAAGCCCACTCATATCAGCTTGAAAATCAATGCTCCTAGGAATTCTGTTCACAGAGAAAACAACACAACAGCTAGTCATACTGTCTTCTCAAAGGCTTAGGGGTTTATCTTGAACTCATTACCTGAAATGACTCAAGACTGGATGGCCTAGATAATTGAGTGAAAGTGGTGTGACCCAGATTAGTGTCCACCACACCTCCTGACTACAGACATAATTTGGCCCATATGGGATGCAATGATCACGTTTCTGGGCCCCGCAGGGATGGGGGAGGTGCGAAAAACTATAGAGAGAGTGGAAATGCAAAAAAAAAATATTTGAAAATAGCATCAGAATAAGATCCTTTTGATATACTAAGAATTTCAAAGGACAAAACAAAACGTGCTGCTCTCTTCTGGCCTGGCGTGGCTTGTCCTGAAAAGAATATACCTCACTGCCTTTCTAGGCACTGGTACATGGAACTGCTTTTGAGGCAAGCATATGGAGTAATTTGTAAGAAATCATTTTTATAGACTTTAACAGGGTGCTTGCCACTGGTTGTGGTGAGGGTGATGATAGTATGAAGCTGACTGACAAAGAAGCTGACATGTGAAGACTGCAAAGAAGCGAAGTCTAAGAAGCTGGTCCCTGAGTTGGTGCTAACCTAGGAGGGTTAAATGGAGTGGATTTTTCTTGGACTGCCTAGGCAGATCATTTGCCCTAGGAATCAAAGAGTGAGCAGAATAATCCAATATAATATGTTTACTTCCTCAATATTGTAAGGAAAAAGGTATGAAACTTTTGCTTAGGGATACAATGAAATAACATGTAGAAAAGAGATTTGAAAGTAGACAACTTCTGTTTTTTTCTTTGAATCAGATGTGCCAGCAGGAGACTGGAAATTGTCTCTAAACTCAGGGTGAACTTCCATGAACATTCAGTGCTTCTTGTGGACACACTGTTCCTCAGACTATGGTTGGGATGCCAGCATTCAGGGTGTCAGTGCAACACAGAAGCTCGAAGACAACAGTTGAAGATGTAGAGCAAAGAAAACGTTGAGAGGATTCATTGCCTGGGGGTAATAGAAGAAGCAAACAGTGAAGCAAAGGATGAGACTCGTGCTGGAGGAGACTTAAACAAGGAGAAGGGAAATATACTTGATGAATATTGAGTTGCTAACCAGGGATTTTGTTGAAAGTGTTGAGCTAGAGTTGAAGGCCACACCAGGATGGAGGGGGAGGAAACAGAATTCTAATTAATGAGATGGGGTCTCTGGATGAAAATAAAAGTCACTGAGAGGAAGAGGAGCAGGAGAGCCAGAAGGCAAGGCAGGGGATTGCTAAGGCTGGGTGATATGAAATGTGATGCACATCACAGCAACATACAGTAGGAAGAAAAGTCAGAGGGAAGATACAAAACAAAATGACAAAAGAGAGGAAAGGTTGCAGCTATAGTTTGTTCAGCTTCTCTCCTGTGCAGAAGAATTTATCACTGAAATTTATCCATGGCGTTTCATGTCATTGTGGATCGATTTGTGATATTTCTGCACAAAAAACTTTGATAAATGTTCCCTAACACTGTTCTGTGCTGTGATTGCTGAGGTCCTTCACAACATGGAGTCATAAAAGCCAGCTAATTGCTCTGCAAGCAGGGTGGAGTCACCAAGCAGTGTTGTTATTGAGTAGCAACTCGCAGTGTGGAGCTGTTGAAAACTACTCATGTTTTAGTAGTGTAACTATGCTACTTTTCCTGATACTAAATGCCCTCTGACATGCCAGATTTACTGGGAACTATAAACAAAAGTTTATGGCCAATTTTTGAACTGGCACAGAAAAGAAAAATGCAAGTTTGTAAATTTTGTCATTATAATTGTGTAATTACATTCCTGATGCCATCAGATACCTCCTCTCCTAGTGCCAGGCTCCCAGTTTCCAAGTCTCCTGCCACAGAGCCCCATGACTCTCCCAGGCTCCACATCCCTGTGGTCAGCCAGAATTATCTCATGGTCCTGACTCAACTTCAGTTCTTCTGCCTCCATCAGCATAGTGGTGTTCATCAGCAAACAGCCTTGCTAAAGCAGAGCCTGACCTTCTCAGAACAAAGGCAAGGCAGAGAAAAAGGCCCCAAAACAAAAGAGTTATCTATGTAAGTTTGTCTGTCTGTCTCCCACTAAGGCTGACTGTGATAGCTGCTTCTCTGCACTCCAGAACCTCTCCCCACATTGTTCTGTGCCCAGCGGCAGCTCCTGACAGCTGACTGCTCCCTCTTAGTAAAAACTTAACTGTTTGCTGATCTCTGGATTTGCAAGTATGTGAACCAACAAATAAAAGCCTGGAACTTTTCACTGAGCAGAATATTGGATGCTCAAGTGGAGCAGCTTTTCGGTGCCTGTTGAGATATTGTTGTCTGCAAAGTCACTGTACAGACTGACAAGTTTTGGTCTTTCAACAGTTTCACTTGATTAGACCAATACTGGCTAGTCAGGAAGCATTCTCCCCTCTAGAAGTCAAAGAGAGTAGCTTCATTTTCAAGGGTACATTTCAGTTGCAGAGAGCATGATGCAGAGAGCCCCAAGCTAGTACACAAGTGGCAAGACCACACAGCACAGCAAAGTGCTGTGCAGATATGCCAAGTGGGACTGCAAGACAGAATAATCATGTTGAGCTGGCACAGCACTCAGGACTACATCGTGCCTGGTTCAGTGCTGGCCTGCATGGAGTCTATGCACTGTGTTTCCCATCTCTTCAAGCTGTGGAAGTAAACTATACTGCACCAGAACAGACATCTTTGTGAATACCCAAAGTTGTTGATCAGAGTCTTAGATTATTACATGGCAGCTCCACTTCATCCCAACCTCTCTCTTATAATCACTGAGAAGTCATGCAGTATGAGCTATTTGACCTTCATTTTGTAACACTTCTCACGTGAGACACTTGCAATCTCTTAACCTGTACTTTCATGCATTGATTTTACTAAGCCTAACCTTGAGAAAGTCTTCTAACACTAACCCTCAGATGCCTGCATTTATCCTGACCCATTCCTTCCTTCCAATGTATCCCAAAGCTTTTTTAAGAAACAGCTGCCAAAAAAGAAATATTTTATGCAGATAAAATTATAATTTGTACTAGACATGAATGATTAACAGTTTTGGCACCAACCTAGATTAGTTATCCTAAATTCAAGAAACCATTCTTTCTAGCAGGTCCTAGCAGAGCAAGGAACAGGAAACATGCAAAAATTTGCCATCTTGCAAAGTTTTTGTTGCACTGACTTTGTTCTTGAAAAACAGCCAGCAATCCATCCCATCGACTTGTAAATGTTCTGCAGCTATTCTCTTAATAACTCAAGGATGATGGATGAGTGTAAGGTTGGGCAGCTTTGTTTGATAGCCTAGGGGAGAGAGAGGGAGAGAGAGAAACAAGTATCAGCAAATAGATTGTGCAACAGACAAATAAAAAGAATTACACAATACACTGTATTTTAAACAAGCATTCTGGAATGTTGTCATTTTCACCTATTGCTTAGAAGTTGCTTAGAATAATTCATCAGCTAATGCCACCAATAATTTCATTTGAAGGGAGACAACTGGGTCCAAATCATTGCCCCAAATAGTGCTTAAAACACTGTCAACAATGCTGAGCACTATTTACAGCACGTTACATTTTCTAACAAGAGATTGTCCCTTCCTTTCAGCCTCCTATACCCTTTGGAGTTTTAGCAGATAATGGGCTCAAACATGAGGTGGAGGGGAGTCTCAAGATCTTTCCACACCTCAGAGTCACTTTGGAGTCACTTCTGTTAATTGTTTAATTCTACAATTTTTAAACCTCTAGAAGACACAGAGAAAAAAATGTTGTGCCCCAAATTTTCACAATAGATAAGTGAGAAACACAGACACTATTGTCAGTAGGCCTAAATTCGATAGAAATGGGGACTGCTCCTCTACTTGGTAAATGCTGACTTTGTTAAGATTGTAAAAGTTTATTTAAATATGTTATGAATTCTTCTAGTAAGTATGAAAAAATTACTTTCTGCTTGAAGACAAAGAATTAACAGTCCTTTCTTTTCCTTCAGCTCTTGCAACTTCTAGTCTGTTCTTCTTTCCATTCCCTCTCCTTGAGCTGAAACATCTTCTTCATTCTATGATCACCAGAGCACAACATGCAAATAATGAAGACAACTCTAGTATGAAATGAGGTTTTTTAATGGAAGCATGCACTTTGCAATTAGAAATGTGTGGAAGAAGTATGGGAAGTGTAATGATTTCAGATCTACTACATATATGCAAACCAGCAGAAGTTATGGACAAAGAATATGGTCATGCATAGTACAGCACCAACCACTGGTTTTGTCAAGGAAACCTCCAGTGCGAAGGTGAGCACCTAAGTGCTTTTGAGGTTTGGGCTGGGGTCAGTGTTTCACATAATTAATACATGTTTTCCAAAACCAGCAGACATTGTATTCATGTCTTGATGAAGCAGCAGCACAATAGCATATGCAAAGGGTACTAGAACACACATTTAATAAAATCAATATCAAAATATCTCAACATCAGCTCTGACATCAGCAGCCTCTGTGTATATGAGAACAGATGTCAGAAGTTGACTTGCAGTAGAAGAGAAGTCTCTGATAAATGGAGGAAAACATTTTTGAAGGGCTTGTAGCCACTGTACAGCTAATGGTAGAAGTGCACTATTGGCTAAGTCAGTCTGTCATCTGGTAGCAGCTCTGAACTCCTGACTGACATTATTCACAGAGCAGCTTCTGCAGGGAATGTTTGCCAGACTCTCCCCCTATGAGAAAACTCTACCTGACACAAGTGGCTGTGAATAAATCTGACCTGTCCCCTACTCTCTGCCCTGGTCATCCATGGCATTTCAAGCATAACTGAGGTTCTTTACCTTTGAAACCTTTCATGGCCACTACAGAAGATCACAGAGAGCTGCAGAGTGAAGACTATGATCAGCTTTCAGTGCTCTCAGACACAGTCCTCTTAGGTACAGAAATCAGTATGGTAAGAAAAAACTATTTGGGGCAGAAGTAGAACTTTTTTTAGAGCTCTGAATCTGCAGAATGAACTTCCAGTAAGCCGAAGACCACCACAAACCACAGAACTTCCTGCTCCAACTGTATTTGACCTTGTCTTTCTAACAATAATGAAGAGCAATGTGCAGGCTGGTATCCCACCAAGGGACAGTGCTGCAGGAGGCCGGCCCGGCGGGGTGGCTGTTGGGCGCATCCCCGCGCACTCGCTCCCCACCACTGCAAAGCGCACTGCCCAGGCTCAGTGCAACATCAGGCTGTGTGCATGAACAGCAAATACTCTGAAGGAGCCAATAAGAATGTGCAAATATGCTTTAAATCTACAAGCTTTGAAAGAGAAAAGTGCTATGCTGCCCCTCCTAGAGACTTCCAGCTGGTGTGCTATTTCTGCTGTTCACCATCTCCAGCTGTCCATAAGAGAAATTAATGTTGTCTGAGGAAGGACTAAAAAAGTTATCACCACATTTGTCCTGCTTGAAGCACAGTTTTTATAACACTGACAGATAAAACAATTTATATTAGAGTGCACTGATCACACCAAAATTACAACTGTTTTATTTTTTCCATGTATGCAGCTCAGGAGTAGAGGGCAAGACTCAAATCTACTTTTTAGGGTATGGAAGCTGAACAGATTAGACAAAATGTTGTCAGACAACTTAAGTAAGTGCCCTAATACATACCCAACTGTCTTCTGTTAAATACCCAATTAAAGGCTCTGTGAATGTGAGTCTAGAAGGCAGGGGTTCCTCAGTCCAATCGCATGTTTAATTAATTCCTCATTACCATAACACTGAATATTATAGCACCAAGTAATCCAGTAATTACCATTTCCCTTTTCAAATCTGGAGTTCATTGATGCAGTTGACAGCAAAACAATCCTGAGATTTCTCAAAAGCAAATCAACTTTATTTGTAAATGCATTTCTGAAAAATATAATGTGAATTGTATTTTATAAGATCCTTAAAGAGCTTTTACTACAGCCGCAATAAATACAGAGAATCTTACTTGGGCAGTAATAATGTCATCTCTTTCTTTCTAAGGAAGCCTGTTTGACCTGACAAAACATGTATTGTCAAATGCAGGCACAGATGACTTGGGAGATAACACAGTACAAGCAGTCATAAGGTCTGAAACTCAGATAACTACCAGAAATTCCCATACAACTTTTCTTTTTATGCTATATTTCTTGTTAATTTGTACTTTCAGTAGATGAATAGCTATAGAAGCAGTTTAATGACAAAATCATGAGAATACCCTTACTTTGCAAACACTTAAGTTTGGGTTTTTTTTCTTGTACATCATATCTTTCCACTCAGTTTTCTTTGATTACTGTAGCTAGTCTAAGACAGTTGTTGTGTATACAACTATATATAGTGACTTTTGTTGGTCTTCTTGGAGACTTCGAACATAATGAAAAATTAATACTAATAATTAATATCTACCTGTCAGATGTGACTTCTTCAGTGAAGAACTAAAACCAAAATTATAACTCTTCTATGAGTTTGTCAAAACTGAAATAAAAATTAGACATACACTTCTCTGTAACCAGGTCTTGTCACAGCATTTGTTATAAAAGAATGAATCACATAATGTTCCCTGGGTAATTCTGTGATGGCCAACTTTTTATACACAAACGTTGCAAATAGCCTTGCAAACAATTAGGATTAATTCATAGCTCCCAGTAATACTGACTATACTCCATCGGGCAGGTCTGATAAGGCCCTCTGTCCTCTGAAGGGACACCAGGCTGCGTCCTGAGGATGCATTAGGGCAAGCCCTGGGGATTACCATCTCCCTCAGTGCCTGATTTACTGGAGGAAACCCACAAAACAGTCAGAAAGGCAGATGCAGCAGATCACTGTGGAGCACAGCCAGTCTGCAGTGAGCTACACATGGCTACACAGGAGTTAATCCCACAGGAGCAGCATGAACCAAATCAGCAGTTCTCAGGACAATGCTATGATTTGAGTTTAGTGAGGAAAGTGCTGATGACAGAGATATAACAGAGTCATCCATCACAGTGCAAATAAAGAACTACTGAGGTTTTTTCTGTAGGTTTTTTTTTTTTTTTCAATATATCAGTATGCATATGGAAAGGCTGAATTGTTTGGAAATTGTTTAATTTCTCTAAATAGATGGAGATCCCAGAAGTTTTTATTCCTTCAGGTGATGCTGATAGACAATCTTGGATGCTCGGTACCTTTCAAAAGCAGGTCACAGACATGAGATAGATTAGGGACTAATTTTCAGTTATCTTTTTTAAAAGAATTTGTGTTATAGTCTTGAGAAGTAGAATACTTGTAAGAAGTTTGTATTGTCTTTTGCTCTGTATAATACAGTGGCATGCAGTATTTTCTGTAGGTGCACATATTCACTTTATAGCCAATCTGAAAACAACCTGTTTAGATAATTTAATACTCAGAGATGTTGCTGTCCTCTTTGAAAGAGTTTAGGGAATTATGCCCAGGTCCGTGGATGTATCTAGATGCCTGATGACCAATACAATCAGTAGAGGCTGAGTGTTTCATTATCTTCACACAGACGGCACAGAATGGTGGAAAACAGCCTGCTTCTGCAACTTTCTACAACTACCGAGGGCAATGCCAAAATCAGTGACTGCTGTGAAGAGCAAGGCTGGGACCCTGCTCAGCAGTGCTGCAAGGCACAGGGTGGATTCAACAAGGACAAAAGGGCACCCATCACCTGCTGGAATTCCGTTCTAGAAGCCAACACAACCACGGCTCTCAGCCTCCACAGGACATTCACAAAAGCAAACCTGCACGAGCATGTACCCAGAGGAGCCCCACCACACCCAAACATGCAAGGGCAGCTGCACACACCACCCAGGTATATCACAGAGCCCGTCCTTTTCCATTACCACATGGTATCAGGCCCTGCTTCTGCTTGAAGCTGCCCATGTGCTTGTATGGGCCTGTACTTTACCAATGCTCAGAGACAAACCTGTGCATGAATTATTCAAAGGTATCCATATTTTTGAAAACTGTAAAATAATGATCTCACAACAGGCTGGTCATATCTCCCACTGAGGTTTCATTACCTCAAATGAAGCCAAAGAATCAGGAAATGTTTTGTTTTAGTTTCTCATTGAACCAATGAAAAAGAAACCTATTCTTTCTGATGCTTCAACTGTGAGCAGTCAGGTCTGCAGGCAGCACTTCTGCCATCTCCCTGGGCTACAGGGGGGCAGGCATCAGCCAAGGGGGGAAACACTCGGGCACTGCCCCTGGTACAGTCAACAGAGCTGCCCTCTGGCATCGGTACTTGGATCAGCCTGGGTGCATTTCTCATTTGAGGCCCAGTTTTGCCACCACTAAGTTAACAAGAGTTTGTGATGGGGCATGTTCAGGCTTCCAGCGCATTAGGAATAACGCTAATGATATTACATATTTTGTCTGCATTACGGTCTGGTGCTTAGAAAATAAACATCTTGGTTTTGTCTCAGTGTTTATCTTCAATAAATACCTCAGCTTTGTCTCAACAATTATCTCCCCACAGCAGACCATCATCCAGTAGTAACATATAATTCATTTAACAGTACTGTTTAAAATATATCCTCTGTGCTGCAGAAAAAAGGAGCTGTATGTGGGAAATGTCAGGGGCCTCATGTATTTTTGGAATTAAAACAGAAATTAAGTCATTTGAGCTACTTTTTATCCTCTCGGTTTTTGCTTTTCCATTTCTTGTTTTGCACAATACAAGCTCTCTCTGGCTCATGAGGAGATTGCAACTGGAGGCATTTGGAAGGTTTCCAGGGAAAGCATATTTTAGAGCAGTCCTATGCCAGGGGCTATTGCAGGTGGTAATAACTGATAAAGGTCCAACATATCACCTGAATCTGCTTCAAACTGATGACAGGGCTTTAGGAACAGGTAGGCATTGGGCTTCTTTGTATCTTCTGAGGAAAAGGTGTGAGAAGCTCCTGGTGATAATTGTTGTATATTAACATCGTGTTGACATTTAAATCTGATTGTCTGCAAGTCAGCAAGACACCTAGAAGTTAGCAGGGTATTTAAAGAAAAAGATTATCTCAATAATTTTGAAGGTGTAGGGACACTGTGGGAGGAGACACTGCCATGACTACAGTGCTCCGTGCAAACGACCCAGGCAGCACCATCTGGGAGGTAACAGCTCTATTACTCTATTACAACTCTTTTTGCTGACTGCATTCTGTACTGAGCCAAATATGCAGTTAGCACTTAGCAAATATACAGGAGGGCAGAGGATCTATTCTCCTGTGCATCAGTACAAGTCCAGAGAAACTCTCTTAAGGGTGTAGAAGTAAATGAGACCAGAACCTGGCTTGTTGTGTTCATGACCAGTTAAACTTCAGCAAATATCTGAAATACTAGGACCTCTCTGAGGTAAAAGGCTGCAGTGATGAACAGTGGCTGAAGAGGAAGGGATGGTAGAAAAACTGAACAAGCAAACCCTAGAATATTTGAGGTGTGCAGTCAAAATCACTAGTAAAGGATACAGGTGTCTGGGGAAGTGAGGGGGGTGTGGAAAGAGGAGGAATGCTCAAACTGTTTGAGACAGTTGTAACCAAGTGTTTCATAAACTCATTTCGTACCTCACTATTGAACCTCAGCATTCCTGGGTTTATGTGCAGCCCACACTCACCACCACCTCACATATGCTGAACTCTCAGTACCTATTTCACAGCTGAGTGGCAACCCCAGACAATAAATCCTGGCACAAAGGTCTCATGAAGGGCTCAGTCAAGTCAGTGCACTCTGAATACACCTCAGCATTGAATTTCATGCAGAACACCACAGACAGGGTCCTATGCCTTGCAGGGGAGTCCAATATCTTCTACGCTAACCAGCAGTTCACTTTTATCAGCTTTGGGACCTAATTCTGGTGGCATAACCCACAGAAGCAGACAGCATTCCCTGAAGCAAAGAGCTGTCTTCACCCTCATCCATCATCAGGCACCAAACAAGGTTCCCGTACTGCTGCAGCCGGTGCTGGGGAGATGGGAGTGGAGGCTGCTCTCCAGTCTGCGTTACAGTGGGATGAGGAGGTTTCCTGTGGTAATTTAGAAAGTCTCCCTCCAGGAACAGTTCTAGTGATACTCACCATCTCTTAAGGAACAATCAGATGACAATGCCATCTGGACACTTGCTTATTGATCAGGAGAGATGAGCTAGAGGTTCTCCTCCAGAGCTCTGTTATCTCTACTAGGCAGACAAAATTAAAGTAAGTCTAAGATATGAGATTCAGCCTTGTGGTTTGGGAGCACAGGTGGGACAGGAGGGTCTTTGTTTCTATTCCTTTTATGTATTTTGTCTAATGTGAAGTGCCTGGATAACTCAGTGAGCAGGGACAGACCCAAAGTCACATGAAATGATGAAGTGGTCAATAACGAAGAAACCAGGTCCCTGAGTAGGAGCAATGTAACATGCTTGGAAAACTGCCCATAGGCAACAAATTTTTGATATGAACTTCAGTACAGGCAAAAGTAAAGTCATTCATTAGAGGACAAATCTTTCAGGTCATCCTCACAGGTTAATGGAGCCCTTAGAAGCAGTGAGTCTGCAGGGAGGCCAGGGCAGACAACCCAACAGGAGGAAATGTTTGCTTCAGCAAAAGGAATCCTTGTGTGTATGAACCTGGATGCCATGGACAAAGTCTGTAACTGGTCTCAGTTTAAAAGTGTCCTGGCCTCACATATACAAGTCAAAAGCTTTCAGATGAGAGTTCACTGAATGACTGAGGACCTAAAACTGTGTGCTACAGCAAGAGTTTCTAAAAGCTGAAGCTCTTCAGTAGAGCAAAGGCAAAGGCTCATATAGGTGTAATTGAGAAGTACCTGTATTTGAAGCAAAACTTTGGAGTGGGCTCTCACACACATCTGTCTAGACAATCTGCCTCAGAAATAAGGCCTGTGGTTTCAGCAGAGAGGAGAAACTAACCGCTGGAACAATTTACATGGAGCAGAGGGTAGATTCTTCATCACTGAGCATAATTTAATTAAACTTGACTGGTTTATGCAAAGAAAATCAATTGTTCAAACAGGAACAAATGCAGGGAAACCCTTTGATCCATGTTATGCAGAAGGACGTGTGAGATGATTCATTCTGGATATCAGTTCATGAAAAGTGGGTCATCCTGCACTCTGCTCCCCCTTCACTCTCCATCCCTCAGCACCAGGTCTGTGAGCAGTGGCAGCAAAGTGAAGCATCTCCAATACTGCTATCCCCCACCCTGAGGCAGAGAATCCAGGACCAGCAGAAGTGGGAGAGAGAGATAGGCAAGAAGATTTCAGTGAAGGAACAGAGCTTGGAAATTCAGGAATTAATACCATGTTTTCCTTGGGTTGCATAACTAATTGTTGAGCAAGAGAAGAATGCAGATGTGGGCTGGTAGGATCTATAATAAATTAATTAGAAATTAAGAGTCTGAGGGCCAGCTGGAAACTTCCTGCTCTCAGGAGGCCAAAGAGAGTTCTTACAGAAGAGGGTATCACTCTCTGTCCATATAAAAGAACTGGCAACACACATTGTCTGCATTAAGGCAGACATTGTCTGCCTTATTAAGGTCATTCTCATGATCAGGACAGTGCAGAGTTTTCTTCATTTCTGGGGTTTACAGTCCTGTGTGAGATCCAAACCCTATGAGGCAGTGGTCCCCTCTGACTCGCTTTGAGTGTGTTGTCTTATGTTTTTGTGAATGCATCCACGGAAGATGTTGCAGTGACCTCTCTTGGCAAGCTACGTGTGTGTGTGTGTGTGTGTGTGTGTCTGTGTCTGTGTCTGTGTCTGTGTCTGTGTCTCTTTCTACTCAAGCTACTCTTTGCCTGACATCTCCCAGGACATGCAAAAGCAAAATGAGCTCAAAAGCAGTGCTAATTGCCTGGAAGGTAGTCAGAATATTACCTATTCCTTACAAATTAAAAAAAAAAAAAAAAAAAAAAAAACNCAATAAAAAAAAAAAAAAAAAAAAAACACCTCTGCCTCTTTTCATAGCATTAACACAGCTCTAGCAGATCAGTTCAGCCAACAAAATTTGTCAAAGAGCCAGTCCAGATTAAACAAACTATTTGATCCCCGAGTACTCAAATCTCCTGATTTTTTAAAGAATAACTTCATTGGAGTAATCTTCAGTGCTTTAGTCTCCCTTGACAATGATATTACAAATCCCAGCACAAAATTAAGATACAACCCTACACACACTGAGAAAGCTCATGTCTGTATTTGCTCACTTCTGTGACCTCTCTGTTGTCCATCCTGGGCACAACATGTATTTCAGCCATTTTAATTTGCACTCCAGGCTTTATCAAAGTATTATTCTCACCATCCCCACCCTAACCTTGGGGAAGTAGTCTTTAGGACATTCTGTAAGTCACCAGTAGTGTTGCAACATGCCGCAGCTCCACCTTTATGTGGCTGGACAGGTAGATAAAGAACCGAGTTCATGATTCCGTCTGGATAAAGAGAAGCTTTCTAATGGGAAGGACAAGGAAGCACTGGCACATGTTGCCTGCAGCACTGGTGGAGTCTTTAAGAACCGGTTTGACTGTCAGGAGTTATATAGGCACAGTGCATTCTGCCTTCCAACACTAGTTTTCTGAACCTAGGGTGAAATTCTGCTCCTGACGAACTCTCGAGAATTCTGCCTGTTCCCTGAAAGCTGGGAAACTAAGGAAACACACTTTGGCAACTGGCATTGAGGAAGAGGATTGCAAGTCCTGTTAATCACCTTAGAAGGACATTTGACCCTTATCTGCTATTCTTCAGATACTACAGTCGTTGGTATTGACCGACATTTGAATCTTCAAAACCCAAAATGAGCAACAGCTTCCAGACTTTTATGACTCGCATTATTTTTAGCCAATTACACAGTCGTTATGATTGATCTGCCTGGAGTGGCTCTGCTGCAAGCCCCGAGGGAGGGGAGAGGAAGGGGTTCATGGAGACACACATTTCCACGGGTGATAAGCTCGCATCTGTTTTGAACTGTAAAATGGCAGCTCGTTGTCAAATCCTGTCGGAGCATACCTTTTAAATGCCAAACAAGCACAGCATCAGCAGCACATAAAGAAATATTTGAAAGGCTCTGGCGAGAAGCCAAGAGAACGTGGCTAATGTTTCACCTAACCTCACCCTCGCTGGCTGGCTGTGCCCCGGCAGCCCTGCCTGTGTGACGTGAGCCTCCGAGCTCCGGCAGGCAGCTGCTCCTTGACTGCCTGCACTGTCTGCCCTGCTGGCAGCAGGACAAGGCAAACAAAGAGGCTAAAACATAAAGCAGCAGAGATCGGGCGCGGCGTGGCCGGGAGGACAGCGCGCCCTCCCTCACGGCAGGCTTGGAGCGAGGCCTCTCCCGGCGGGCACCCACCCGCGGAGCCGCCCGCGCTGCGGCCGGGCCTCGCCGCCGCCTCCAGGAGGGGCCCAGCCCCGAGCACACTCAAAACGTGGCTCTCTCACATCAGGCCGGCGTTAGTGGGGGAGCAGTGTGGGAAAAGCTTGCGCCTTTCCTCTGGAAAACTCCACTTTTGACTCCGCAGCCTCCAGTCCCCTCTCCTTTGTACGCACACAGTCATTTGCTTCCCCTTTCACACTCCTAACCACCTTTCTATTAGAGCAGAACAGCTTGCTTTTCAATAATCTGTATTAAAAGTAATTATCCAGAGGCCTGTCCCAGCAGTCCTACTTTGGAACTCTTGCTTTCTCTGAGATATTCCTATGTCCTTACTTTGTAAAATTAGTATTCACCCCAGATACAAAAACCTGCAGAATGCCTGCTATAGTTTTGTTGCTATCGCTGGCTGGCAGGTCAAGTTGAAAATGGAGCTAACAAGTGTGATACGCCAAGAGAAACATTCTGTATGCAGGAATTTGGACTTATTGGATGTGAACAGTGTTAATTATTGATTGGTTATATTCGCTTCAGTTCTAGTGAGGTTTTTAGAAATGACCTTTTACTTTCCTTAAAATATAAACCGTGGTTAATGGAGTAGTAGAGCCACAAAGCTTTTCAGAGGATGTAGAGAAAACCCTTTTTGTGTACTATCAACCCAAGTGACAAAAGTATTTAAGATCCTACATAAAAAGAAGCAAGACATATTTTTTTACTAGGTGTTGACCAAAAGCTTAGAGTTTAAGCCCTAAATCACCAGCAATATGGTCTCATGACATAAGCAGGAACACAGTGGCAAAGCAGTTGCTGAATGGCAGCAAAACAGAAATATAGATCAGAGACTGGTAAATACAGATCAGAGGCTGGTAGGAGACTAAAACCAAATGTGATTCTTGTTGCAAAGAACATGTGAACTTATAGGAAGGAAAAGATCTAAAAATTAATACAGAGTTTGGCCAAAAGCAGATACAGAATTAAAATCAATTTTTGAAGGTTTGGATTTGTTTGTTTATTTGCTTACTAGATTTCTTTTTGATCCAGCTGTTTTTCATTTTTGTTAGTTTCATTTTGAGGCAAAAGTGATGAAATCCTGCAAGAAAGGAAGTTCTTGTGGTTTTTCAGTGGCATCCAGAAGCAGAGTAATGGAAAACCCACAATAGACAGGAAAGACTGGAAAGCGTGTGAGACTTTTCCTACCCAAACTCTGCATATGTCTGCAGATTGGTGGTATATAATGACATACAGACTCTTTCTGGAGTTGTAGAGGCTGCATACAGACCTTGTGTAGGCACAGGGAGATGCTGTGATAAACTCCTAGTGAGTACCAAAGCCAAATTGCCTTTGAAGGCACAGTGATCCATCCCTTTCCAATCCCCCTCCTTGTGCTCCTTCCAAAGTCTCCAGTCTTTGTGCTCCTTCAGCCATAGGATTCGCCTTGTGTTCAACCAGAAGGGCTGGAGACAAGTGTCTGTGTTCTCTTCCCTGCTTGAGCACCTATATCATGTCAGGAACTGCCTGGCCTTAACATAGCTCAAAGGTTGCATTAGCATTATGTATGTTTGGGCCAATCTCCCAAACACTGTAAACTACCATTTTTTAAAATTCCTCTTCTCAATAAAAAATTGTGAGTGCCAGAGAAAGTGCATTGCTCTAGATGGTGTTTTATTTAAGCTGTTTCTCTTTGTGTAGTCACAGGTACTTCCTGTAGCAAAAATACGCATATGTGACTCTATCTATCAGTCTGTGTAGCGATGATATGTTAAGTTTGTTCTACAGGCTAATCAACACAGACTTTTTGAATTCAGTCTAAACTGTCCTCATCCAACAGCTCTGCACATGCAAAAAGAAAACAGAATGAGCTCTGAGCCTTGGACTAGCTATGTTCAGTCAGGACCAGTCAGTGCACCAGTCATCAGCATCTGTCACTCTGGCCGCTAGCCACCGGGTGGCCACGGCAGCAACAAGGTCCGGTGTCCACGCAGCGTGGCTACCAAAGACCCGCCGGGCTGCCTGAGAAATCAGGAAAGGCAGGCTGCAGCACTGCTGTTGCCTAGAAACTCGGCGAGGGTAAAAGATAGAGAGGACCTCTGCTGTGTCTTTTGTCCTGGCTTTATTTCCACCCCGAAGGGCAGAAGGTGTGGTTGGAAGGGAGACGGTCAGTCAAAGGCCCCATGAGGGGGGTGACAACAGTTTTTAAAGGGGGCTGGAGAGAGAGGGGAGCAAGGGAGCAAGCCAATAAGGGAAGGACATGAGGCAACAGGGAACAAATCATAACATATCAGGGGAGGAACAGATACAAACCAACCAATAGAGAACCAAACTGAACAGAACCTTCCAGCGCTTCATACATAAGGAATAGGCTGCATTATTAAACATAAGGGGTTTGAACCAATGAAGAGAAAGGAACAGTAAGCTTCTGGACGGGAGGGAGGAGATGCTGCGGGAGTGAAACACAGGGGGTGTCAGCCATGGACTGGGGCCTTGCCCTCGGATCCGCCCTCCGGGTCGGAGTCCTGGGTGGGGAATTCCACCCACTGTATGGCACTCAGCCCCAAGGTGGGCTGGGCCACCGCAACAAGCATCAGAAAAGGAGAAAACGTGTTCAGGAACTCACCCCTGTCCCATCTCCAGGCAGGTACAGAACAGGCAGGACATGAGGAAAAGACAGTGTTTAGAGACTGGCTTATACCCTGAGAATAAAGTTCCACATTTTTTCCCATGTAATTTGGGGAAGTGTGTTGAATAACAGATGAAAATTACCTTCCCCCTCTGCCCCCACCCATCCAAGTGCATCTGAACCCTCTGTTTCATTGAGCATGCACATTCCTTCTGCCTGTGATGCACATAATCTGCCACCACTCAGGTATGGCACTGCTTTGTGATCTGTAATGCATAAGCAGAGATGCAGGAAAAGCTCTTGCCTTTGCTTCACAGAAAGACTACTGATTTGGCTGAAGTTGGAAATTTCAAACAGAACTCAGCCTATAAGGCAATGACTAAAAGTTTAACCATATTTCTTCTATCATTAATATTCATTAAGTAGCTACTGACCAGATCTTCAGCTGGCTAAAGTCACCTTACCTTTAAATCTTTGAGAAGATTTTAGCCACTTGCTCTGTCTCTGGGCTTAACCCTGTAAGTGTCAAATGGATTAGCTTCTGGAATTGTGCAGAGTCTTTAATGGCCCTCCAACCTTGCTGTTTTCCCAAGAAGCAGCTGAGGACATGGGGGTACATGTCCACCACAGGAAGGAAGTGCATGGGATGAGTGCTGGCTGCGGTGCATGCAGGGGCCAGAGGGATGCCACGGAGGGCTCAGCAGATCCCTTGGGGTCACCTAGGGACCTCTCTTGTCCCACCACCTGCACAGCACTACTAAATACAGTGGGCACATGCTTCAGGGTCACACTGGAACTCCCTGCAAGTCTATTTCCAGCTGTTGGACATGATAAAGCCTCTTTCTTATTGTGGTAGTTTGAGGGGGTCTGGCTTTTTGAGTGTGGTAGGGGCCAAAAGATGGCTCCTGTAAAGAGCTGCCAGAAGCTCCCACAGCTGTCCAGCCAGGGCCTATCTCTGATGGTTCCTGAAAGATGGATGTGCTGTTAGCCACAGCTGGGCCAATTAGGAAGGAAGGTAACGCCTCTGTGACAACATATTTAAGAAGCAAGCTCAGGAGTATGCAGGTGTGTGCCATGTAGCTATAGCCATGTAGTCACGTAGTTGTAGATAGGCAGGGAAACAAGGAGTACAGCATGTAGAAAAACAACAGATATGGACACCAGCAAAGCCAGCCAAGAAGAAGGGTCCTTTAATCATCGGAGCTGAAACATCTTCGCGGCCTGTGCTAAGGGACTGTGCCAAATGCAGTGTTTCCC
>VZRZ01006446.1:329480-393140 GCA_013398175.1 Climacteris rufus | reverse complement strand
CCCCAAAAAGTGTAGAACTCCCTGGGTTAATACACTTTCCAGCCAGGTGACAATGTCCAGGCATGTCCCCCTCGGGGAGGGGGGGAATTTCTCACAGCACTCTGGGTCTGTGGCAGTGTCCGGGCATGTCCCCCTCGGGGAGGGGGGGTGGGTAGTCTCTGACAGCACTTTGAAGCTGTATTCTCCCCCCCACCCAAACTCAGCCAGGGGTGTTCCTCAGCACTGGCCTTTTGTGGATGCATACCTTTTCTTCAGCCTGAGATAACCGAACAATAGTTTTTCCCTTTATCTAATCAACAGTTAGTCTCAGTCTTCAAGGAGGCTTCTCTTTGGTTGTAGTTTGTTTTTTAATAATGAGTGAAACTTATATCAATGTTTGAGTCATGAACTTTTCAGTCTCTGACAGGTGGCCATCAGGAATTGGACTAGGGCTGGGGTGGTTCCAGTGAGGGACCTGGCAGAGCAGGAAGAACTGGGATGGAGAACAGACGCTGCAGTTGGTCAGAACTGTGGAGAGCAGGACTTCTGGGCATGGAGGGAGGGACAATGCATGAGTGGGTGATGGGTGAGCAGCTCTCCAGCACCTGCAACAGCAAAGCCACTCAGGAGGCTGTGGCAGTACACAGTATGGATGTGCAAAGGTGAGACTGCCCAAGCAAAGCGAGTTAGAAAAGTCAAATAAACCAGGTAGATCTTTAAAATCAAGATTAATATCAAATCTATGTATTTTAGAAACTGTGGTGAGCAGTGGTGGGGGGGGGACGTGGGAAAGCATTCAGCCATTCCTATGGCCAAAGGTGCTAAGACCAAGGCAGCTGAAAGGGATCTGCACAGCAGAAGGATATCGGGGTGTGTCAGCAAAGGGAGCAGAAGGACAATGCAGAGCTGCAACTCCCTTCCGCCCCTGCCCCCTCTGCCAGACATCCGGATTCCAGGCGCAAAAGGGCAAAGCAATTTTTTCCCCTTGAATAGCTTTTTGGGACTCTGGGAGGCTGCCCTTGAGACTGCCAAAGCCTTGCTGCCGCCCAAACAAGCTGCTAGCGCTAGGTTCAATTAATTATGCTCTCAGTGGTAACTGTAGTAGAACTGGAACCAGACGTTGTAGTAAAGTATCTTGAGCCTGTTTCCATTCCCCCCGTCTGTTATTTCCCTAGCACAGCTGATTTGTCACTTGCAGGTAAAGGAGCTGTGGCTGTGCTGTCAGGGAGGATGTATTTCTAGTGTAATGATGCACGACAGACATGTAATGATGCATGACGTGTCCTAGCTACATTTTTTCCTACTCTTACTTTTTCTTAATGAATTTTTGACTACAGTTTTGTTTAAGGGAAAAAAAAAAAAGTTGAATTTTCTTTTTGTTCAGTGAAATTTAAACAAAACAAAACAAAACAAAACAAAACAAAAAAAAATAGAGAGAGACCCTGACATTCAGAGTTTCCTGTTCAGAAGTTTCCCCAAACAAGCAAACATGCAGCACTTCCCTATGGCACATGTATGCTTGGGATTTACACCCCCCTCGAGATGGGACAACTGCAAAGTATGCAAAATCTTTGCCTGGAAACCACAGTATTATTATATTATTAATTATTACTACTCAAAGCCTTGCAGAGGATGCCAGGTCCTGACCTAGTAACAGGGGAATAAAACCATGAACCAGTACCATGCAACTTTTTTTCTTTACTTGATGAAGCATTGGGATAATAAAAAATATGTATGCCTTTCTATTTGCTGCGTTTTTAAATTATCATTCAGAATTGCTTTTATTTTTTGGTTCATTTGAATAAGTTTCATGACTTGCTGTTGTGGTGTGAATTTTTTATTGCTGTTATCACATATGTTTCTGTCTTCCGGGTGCGGAATTCCATAAGGAAAAAGTCTTTTGAAAGTGGCTTTTGGCTGGCTGGTTGACAGGTACTTGGAGCTGGTAGACAGGCACTTAGATTGCCATCATCCAGGGTTTCCCCTGGGCTTTCTAAGGTCTACACACCCAGTACATGATCAGTGCACCTTCTTGGCTGCACAGCCCCGGCAGGAGGAAGCTGCAGCGTCCTCAGGAGGTGAGCACATGTCTGCGTATGCCTCGGCAAAGGGGACACCTTGCAGAGATCCCGAGGAGCCCATTTAGTCCCCCGCTGTGAGAAAAGGCAGTTTTCCAACACAGGTTTTCAACATGGTAAAAAAAAAAAAAAGTCACGTTTTTGATTAACCATGACTTTACAGTTACTAGCAACAGAGAACTCTAAGATAACTGGAGGAGGTATAGAAGGAAAGCTAGAGAATAATAAATAAATAAAAAAAAACTTCTAAAAAAACTCCCATGCCAAGTCCCAAATTCCACTTAAGTTATTACGTGTTGGATGCAGGGGAGTTAAGAAGCCTGTCTGTTCTGCTGGAAGGAAGCATTTTCTTAATTCCCATTTGTACTGGGCTGTGACCTGAATCCAAGTCAGGGACCAGTTCTCAGAAGGGAATTACAAGGCAGAGCCAATAATAAAGTGCCAGATTAATTCTGCCAGCTCTGTAAGCGTGCCACCAGCCATAGCTGGGTGAAAACTGCCAGCACACTGGGAGGACTTTGCAGCATCCAAGCCAGCAGAGATACCAGGCCCATGGGAACCAAATACAATAAAACAGGGTGTGTCATTGTCATGAAACAAGATTTAGGATTAGATTGAGCTCAGTCAGGCAGTGAGCACCAGAGCTGCAGTGAGAGGACAGTGGTCACAGCAGCTGTGTGCCCTCTGAAAGGGCTTCAGTTTGACCCTGCCGTTTTCACAGGATGCTTGAAGACCAGTAAAACCAACAAATGCAGTAGAGACAAAGGGAAAAACAAGTCTCCCTAGCTCAGAATCAGGACAGTCTCTGCAATTAATCCATTTATGGGTTTTTTTATGTATAGACCCCCATCAGACAAAACTCTAAGGTCCCTAATTCTGATATCAGGGTCATAATTCAGGACTATTTCCTGAAAATTACAGGTCTAAATATTCTGATCATTTTGACTTGTGGTACACAAAGTTGCTAAAAAAAAACCCCTTTTTTATTTTCTCCAATGGAAAATTAACTTCGGATAACAATCCTACTATTAGGGTTCTTTTTGTTTTGGTGTTTGGGTTTTTTTCCTCTAAAACCTAGTTGCCTCTGATGGAAATTTTTTTTCTCCAGATTTTGTTCTCACTCAGAACCAAAATATCCCACATTCTGTAACCATGAACAAAACAGCAGAGCTGAGCACTGCAATTTCCAATCTCTGGGTCCCACATTACCCACAGACACGAGGGAAGCCTGGAGAAGAGATCTCAACTCTGGCTGCTCCCCTTAAACCACTTCAATTTGCATTTCCTATCTTCACATGTGGCAATTCCCAAACGGTCAAAGGGGTCACAAAAAGGAAACTGAGTACTAAAATAAGTTTCCCATTTAACATAGTTCTGCACCTTGTGAAAACACATTCCACAGACAGACTAGTGACAGCAGGGAGGACAATGTCTTGGTAAGTGTCTTAAAAGCACATCAACTTCCAAGCTTCCCAGTGGGAAACTGTGCCTAAACCTTTAATAGTAGTCCATGAATTGGCATAATTCATTGCTGATTTTTGTCTGCAAAATTTTTCAGAAAATCTCATGAGCATTAACATCTGTAAATTATTTTTAAATACAAGATGCCTGGGTTGAGCCTAGCTGAGGGGTTCCTCAGCAGTAGCCTAGACAGGCAGCGCCAAGAGCTGCTGGGAGAGGGCAGCAGGTGGGCAGGTAGCCTGAAAGTACAGTTCACACCACGGAATTTCAAAGAAAGATGGAGGCTCCATCTCCACAAGGATCCCTTTGATCCACGTGCAACTGCTGGTGAGCAAAGAAATAAATAATGCACCCAGTGCAAGATGCTCAGAGCTCCCCTAATCAGCTGTGCTCAGTGTCCTGGGAGCTGCCAAGACCCGTGGAACCCGTCAGGCTGCAGGGCACGCCTTGGAAAGAGCAGAGATGAGCTAAAGGGCAGGTCCCCAAGGACCAATCCACACACCCCTGTCGTGTAGTCCACCCCCTCTACTCTCTCACACATACTCTACCTCTGCCAACGCTCTCCATCTGCATCTTTATCTCCACTCAACTTTCTTACTGAAATTCCCTTCCTAAATAAAAAAATTCTGTGTCCCTTGGTACGCACATGAATACCCCTCTTCACAGGCATGGAAAGGTTCTGCTGCCACTATCACATTGCAGCAAACTGCCTCTCTCTTCAGTCCAGTATCCCATTCAAAAGGGCTTGTTTTTCTCCTCACTCTGCAAGTTTTCTTGTTACCTTTCCTTCCAGGCTCTCTGCTGCCTCAGCTAGAACCTCTCTTCTACTGGCCATCTCTGTGGGCAGGATAAGAGAAAAAGACACATAATTTTTCTTCATCTAAACACCAAACACAATAAAAAAAACTATGATATCTGCTTGTCACAGGACTATCCAATGTTGTAACTGGTAAGCTTGAATTTATTCTTATTTTCAGTTGTAACTTGATACTCTGCCTAGTTCTCATATTTAGAAGCCAGCTAGCAACCATTGGACAAAAAGAGCTATTAGCTTTACAGCTCTGGCATAAATGGCTAACATTTGGGGAGTAAATAACCTGTAGTTACTAAAATTAATTTCCTTTTTATTCTTTTATATCTTGGTTTCTCTCTCCACATTCTCTCTCTCTATTTTCTTCTAGATCTTCCTCTTAATTCCCCTTCTCATCCTTTTATCTTTTGTTCTGGATTAATTTTTCTGAAGCTAAAAAAATATCAGGAACTTGCAAGTATTTTCCTTTATAAAGGTAACACAGTTGTTTGCATTGGACTACTGCTTTAAAACAAGACAAGTTGTGTTCATCTGACACCAGCAGCAGAAAGTAACAGATAAGATCATGCACAACTGGAGCCTGGGCACCCTCCCAGGTGGGCTGTGTATACCTGTCCTTGGCCACCAGCTGCCATCTGCCCCACCTAGGATACCTGCACCATTTAATGTAGGGTCTTGTGATAACTTGAAGTCCCCCAAAAGGTCAGGCTGTGGAGCTTAATCCACAGTTTATTTTTATTTTACCTATCTTTCTAGGCAGTCTTTTCTTGTTCCAGACCAGTTCAGCGATATCACCTGCATGCTCTTAAGGATGTCATTTCAGCTGCTCTGTTTTCCATGCCGAGTTTCCACTTAAAACTCTGCTCCTGACCTTCAAGGCTTCCATAAAATTCCACGAGAAGCTGGTCAGTGACTCAAGCTCTCCCACAAATTACATTCTGAAATCTATTTAGCAGGATATGATGCCTGTAAACTCTCCAGAGATTCAAAGACAGAAAGAATCTTTATTTTTACAAGAATAAGGCATACTGGGTAGATCAAGGAATCTGTTCATCAGTCCCATTCATGAGTAATGAGGTGAATATTAACAACAGAGGCTTCAGGGACATTTTATGTTTGAATGCTGGTGGAAGAGTGATTCCTCTCTCTTTCTGGAGTAATGAATATTTAATTCAAAATGTAACTGCTCATACTGGGGAGACTTAATAGCTTGGTACACTGAATATTCACCTGGGATATATATATCATGGGGTTTAGTTCCTTCCCTGAACAAGGGAAAATATTTTAATGTGTTAAAGCCAGAAGTTCGGTCTGGACCTTTACTGTCCCAAAAGTGAACTCCAAACACTAGCATAGCATTTACAAGGCTTCAGCACCTCTGCAAATCTAGCAAAACAAAAATTCACAGACTGTTCTGTATTCGATTAGTCTTCGGTGGTTAGAAGATTTGCAGAAAAAGAATATAAAGTAATATAAAACAATTGTTTTACAAACTCATAATTTTACTGTTACAGCTACAAACATTTTAACTAAAAATGCTGGCAATTCCTGCCAACTCCCAGCTACAATTGCAGTCAGGCATTAGCAACAGCTGGAGCCAGTAAGCATTTCACAGGCCATTTTCAAATGCCCTGTGCCTCACCTTCATGAAGCATGGAAACGTACCAGCCTACCTGGCCATCAGAGACTGCTGTCCTTGTGCATTTCTCCAAAAGCATTTGAAAGGTGCAAGTTTCATTCTGCATCAGACCAAAACCAAACATCAAAAAAAGAATAAAAATGAAAACAAGAAGTAATGTTTTCTGCTGTACAACTGCAGCTGAAATACCCTCTCCTATGTAGCAATGCTGAATTTCATTACAGAAGGTCCAAAACAAATGGTAAGTGGAAACATAAAATGAACAAAGAAGGCTACAAAAGAAATCACTGAACAAAGCTGAGCCATAAGGAATCAATCACTATTACTCTTTCCATAACTGCAATCACAATAATTAGCAACAATGAAGTACTGGAGCCATTAAATAAATCAGCAAAATTTGTGAAGTCAAGTTTTACTGAGACACTTAAATCCCTTGTAACTCTTCTGTACTGTCAAAGGTGAAAAGAATAAAAGGTTTAGTAATTCTGAATACAGAGCTGAAGTCTCTTCTCTCTCTTCAGCTTGAGAGAGAAAAAATGGGCTAGGCTGATCTCTGCCCTGCTCAGCTGTGCAGTGTTAATGGTCAGGTACACGTGTACAAATGCCTGTGCCATCAGAACTGCGCCCCTGCTCTGCCAAACCTACCAAGAGCTCCACTGCCTACAAATAATGGCTGCACACAGTCTGGAAGAGCAGGAACACTTGTGCTTCACCATGTACTATATGCTGGTTCTGTGCATTTCAGGTATCCCAGGTTTAAAGAGCTTTAGTCGACAGGTCCAGACCAGTAGAACAACTTTTAACAGCCCAGTTTCACGTGACAAATAATCAATAGTGAATTCTCAGTGTGAAAAGTCTGTGATCAGTTTTTGGGTTAAACTCTCTTCTGAGATGCCTCAAAATATTTCTAATTAAAACAATGGTAGAAATCCAGAGAATTTCACAAGTGATCTGGAAGCAGAGAAAAAAAACCAAGAGTGACTAGTATGCTAATGCAATTTCAGACACATTTTAGAAAGTCATTTAAAAATCTCACCGTAGCATAAAACCTAAAATCTGCAACAGGGGGACATACAGAAAATGGATAAATCCCATCTGCGAAAAAAATATCCAGCAGAAATCCACATTTACAAACTGACCTACAGGCAGTTGCACAAGGGAGCTGGAGTTCACATCTCCCAGTACATTTTTGTTCAGCCGAAGCTTTCTCACAGATATAAGCTCCACTGCAACTGGCTTTGAAGTCCTGTGCACACCTGCATAGATTACAAAGAAGGGAAGGCAGGTCTCTCCACACCCAAACTGTAAATTAACAATGCAACATGTCAAGTTAAGATATGCCCTCCAGCACCTTGTTTTAAAGTCAGACCAAAGGCTGACAATCTCCTGATCCACTTAACCCTTTCCCTGGAATTCACACCCAATTTTCAGTCTGCTGAAAGAAAAGCAAATTTATAGGAGTAACTGTGTGGTTTTGGTTTTGTTTTTTGTTTTGTTTTGTTTTTTAATGTATCAGTTCAAACCTGGACCATATGTTTTAATACAAAGCAGAAACTGATTGTTTTTCTGCACGGAACAGAAAAAAGTTACCACTTTACTGGTTTAACTTTTGCAGAGTGCTTTGTACAGCAATAGCTTTGGCTTGTGAATATGTCACAGGCTGAAGAGAACCAAGCTTCGTCTTTCCATTTCATCTGTTACTCCTGGAAGAACCCTCTGCTATGGGTAGGTCACGGCAATTACTGTCTTTTTTTCTCCAAAACTCTTCAGAAAGTTCTGTTCTTCTACCAGAGAAGTGTGTGGCCAGGAACTACAGCTTTGAAAAGGACTTTTAACTGAACCAAGAACACATATAGTCACCCAGACAGCAAGATTTCCTAGCCTTACTGTACTCTCCTTACTTCCTCCACCTTGTCATGGTGGCTCAGTAACCAATCATATTCATCGTGTCCCATCACTTCAACTAATTCCTGTCCCATCTGTAATATTAGCCTTCTCCTGATCTAACCTCCTCTTGACCCTATCTCATCTCACAGCTCCTACAACTGTGGGGAACAAGCATGTTGGAATAAAGGACCCTGCTGATCCCCTTGAAGTGATTTCTGCAGGGGAGAGCCCAATGCCTGCTGCAACTCCATGCTCCAGCACTACCTTTATTTGACAGGCTTGCACACAAGCACACATACAGGCACACAGTTGAGGTACTGAGGAGTACTGGGGTTGGCAAGGGTGCATCTCACCTCACTTTAGCCACCAGCACAAGGCCAAGCACACACCCATGTACAGAAAGGCACAGGGCACCAGTGACTTGGTGCAGCCATCTCCATGTCTCCCACCTCCTCTTCCAGGGAGATCATGCAGCCCACTGTGGTCTGTGGTGCTCCCTGGTGGCATCCCAACACCCTCCACCCTGAAGATGAGACTGGAGGCATTTAGGTTGGGCAGCCATTTTATAGTGTGGACCTGGTGGTCCAAATTGCCATTGTCACAGAGGTGGTAACACCAAAGAGTAGAGCTGAGCCAGAGAGGGACCAGACTGCAGTGCATCCTCTGGTCAAGCACCAGCAGTCAGTGATGATTTCTGCACCCAGGTGCTGGTTCTTACAGCAAGACCTAACATACTCCTGACTAGTGATAAGAAAGATCATCCAGGTATCCAGCTGTACTACTGGAAAATTGTGCTCATCTGCCTCCTGCCAATGACATACAATTCAACTGCCAGGTCCTAGAAGGCTCTTCATTTAAGACAAGTGCAGATAAAAGCCAAGAGCTGCAGCCTATATGGCAAAATATGCTTTTCAAATCTTAATTGAAATTTTCACATTTGGATATTCTTTGACTGTTTCTTTTTTTGAGGGAAAATAAATAAAAGAATGGACTTACATTTTATGTCCCTTTTTCTGTCTCACACACACAACTCCTTCCTTGTCACAAGCCCATGAGGAACAGATCCAATCATGTTCTCCAGAAAGTAGGAACAATCTAATAAAATTCAAAAAGCTGATTTTCAGAAGGTTCTTCTCTCAGCTGAAAACAACTGTAGCTTCGATAAACATTGTTTTTTCATGTGTCTGTTTTAGATGGTTTAGTTGAAATATCTAACTCCAAGCACTTTGGTGCATCTTCTTATCTGCATCAAAAGGAACTAAATATCCTAGGGGACAAGCAAACAAGGAAGAAAAAAAAAGTTTAGGGAATGGTTACCACCAGCAGTATTAAAAAAACATCAAGAGAAAAAAAAGAGACAGAGATAAGACCCAGTTTCTTCAGGTGAAAGCTGAACAGTGTTTTTCATTAAAAGATAACCAGATAACAAGAGCAAATCATCAGATTGCCCAATGAGTGTATGAAATGGAATAAACAGAGGAAAAACCAGATTTGATTAATAGAAGGGATGTAAAGAAGGACCACTGCAATGCAGTGGTGGTATTTTCATTGCTTTTATGAGAATCTTGAATTCCAGGATACTTCTCCACTGAAGGAGCTCTGAATTCAGGTGTAGATTTTTTGTTTGATTGTTTTGCTCTTAAAGTTATGCAGCCAAGCTAACAGGAGTAGTCAATGCTATAAGACACTCTGCTGCACGTTGGGGAGCAGATTATGTAGGGAAATGTGATCAGAATCTTTTCAAAAAAGGAGACAAGTGAGCAAACCCCTCAGTCATCCTGGGACTCACCCCATGTCTAAGGTGAATTCCAGGCACTCTCTGTTTCCTGTCTCCTATTAAAAAAAGAGAACCAAAAAACAAATAAACCAGTTTCCATTTATAAAATATACACAAAGAATGCAAAGGAGAACACACAACACAAACTCTCCACCACCCCATGGGAAATCACAAATAACAAGAGACTAACAAGGTCCCACGCCCAGGGTGTGAGATCAAAAGAAAAAGGGCCCAGATAGGGAACTTTTGGTATCTAAATGAAAAGTCAGCAAGCCAATGACTGATAAATTTCTAAAGACTAAGACTACAAAACATCCCAAAAGAGGCCAAGATGAGGAATGGCATTCCAGATGGTTCCAGTGAATTGAAGCTATCAGTTGTCCTTCATGGGCTGCTAAGTGGATTTTTTGGGTTTTTAATGAACACACCTTCAACTGGACAACAGATTAAAAAAGATGTGCACATAGATTCAAACTAAAATCTAAGATGGATGGATGGATATACTGAACAACAGCAATCAGCAATGCACAAATGCTCTTTCTGGCCAAAAAATTGCTTTTAGAAAACATGTCAAATAATGCCAGGACCTGACCTTAACCATCCTATTTTCCCTTCTTTCTGCAATGCTTTTCACTTTTCATCGCAAGAGCCCGCTATCATCAGCATCTTAAGAATCCAAACCTCTCCACTCCCTCACTGAGAGAGCATCAGGCATTAGCCATAATAAGCAGAACACTGAAATGACTGACTGCCCTGATATTGATTTTCTCATGTGAGTAACAGAGAACACAACCAACACATACAAATTGATTACTTTCGTTTCAAAGTAAAGGACAACTAGATCTAATCTCAAAAGTCACTGGAAATAGCACTAGGGAGTGTCTCACTTACTGTAATTCACTAAATCCACACTGCTTTGTCTTAGCTGGAAGAGGAACAAAGACCCTCTGAAAGTATTAGGGAATTTGAACTTTCAGGAGGAGCAGCAAAGTTCTCCCCCTGAGTTAATCTTAAGGGCAGAGTACCTATATGCTCAGTAGAGAGGTACCTCATTAATTCTGTGAAATCTTGACACATAAACTGAGCAAAGTGTAATTACTTGCCCTTGAAGGCCATTGCAAGTAAAGGCTTGGAATTCCCACTGCCAAGAGTTCATGTTCTCTTCAAGTATGTCATGAATCTAATTGACCTTTTATCTCAGAGGCACAACCATGGTTCAGAGGAAGAGATGCTACCCTGACTGTTTCAGGTCCACCAGGCTCCCAAACCACCTTACTTCCATTTTCACTCCTCAGCCAAATTTCCACCCCTTCTCACACTTCCAGATATAAACATTCCAGTGTTTTAGAAACTTTTCCTATTACATAGACACTGGGAAAACAATTGGCAGATGCCCTCCTTGTTCTACAAACATCTCTATACTGTGTTTTAGTCACTGGTCAAATCTCATTCAGCTGCCTTCAGAAAAATAATTTTTGCCATCATTCTGACACTCAGTAGCTTAGCAGTGGGCACCCACATCCCTTCCTTCACATTTGAACCGAATTACCCTCCTGATCTTCTTGTTTTTCTCTGAGCCTGTCTGACCATGTAGCCAGGGGTTGCTGCAGAGTTGACATTGCAGGGTCTGGTATTGCTCATCAATACTGCAGAAGTGCCCCGGTGCCCCAGCAAAGATTGGGACTTACTGAGCCAAGGACTGTACAAACAGTAAGGGACAGTGCCTGCCTGAAATCTAAACACACAGTGTAAGCAAAGGTAGGGCTCCCATTTCCCTTTGACAGGTGGGAGGAGGTGCCACCTCCCTCTGACCACCACCTCCCTCTCTATCCAGCACTGATGATGAGGTTCTGCTCCATGGGGCTTTCCTGCAAGATCCCCCATCTCCTCTGGCAAGGAGAAATCCCACATTCCTTGGGGATGTCCCATGGCACACCTGCACAGCTTCCATACTTATCAAGGGTTGACCCCTGCCCACAGCAGGCCCACACAGCCCCCACCAAATCCCTGCAGCCTATGTACACCTGTATCCATGTACACACACACACAGACACGGCACTCTGCCTGGCCTTAGGAAGACTCAGGACTGCCCACTTTGCCCTTAGGCAACAAAATTTCCTCACACATTGCACCCCAGCCTGAAACTGCATCTGTACCCAGGTCCCCCAGGAGCTGCTTCTCAAGGGCATCCACAGCAGCTTTTCCTCTCACTGCAATATGATCTGATTCACACTTAGTGTTGTGTGACATAACACACCCCCTTGAATTCACCCATGTTATATTTAACACTGGAAACAGTCCAGTTTCCTCAGGCCCACGTGTGGAATGCAGCAGTGAGCTTCTCTGTGTTGGTTGTGGTGATGGCACCACACTACTTGAGATCACCACCGAAGCTTGGCTTCAGAAATTACTCCCTCTTCAAGGCAGAATGAACTCTCCATGTCTATCAGCATCTCACCTAAATCTGGCCACTGCTACACCAGCAGATAGCCTTTAAATCAGTGCAGTAAATTCAAGGAAAAAAAAAATGTAGGGATGGATATGAAGTGACTGATGAAGAAAACCAGAAGAGTATTTACCTGTGAGTGCTTGGTGGTACTCCTGAGTTATGACAGCATGTTCATATCAGTTGCTCTGAAGACAAGAGAAAGCAAACATTAAATTGCCAAATAATTAAGGTTAGCCAAGCATAACTGTAGAATTTATTTCCAGAGAATAAAACCATGTCTGCTGGCAAGTGGAGATGTCCTTAAGGATAGAAAACTACATTAATTTAAACGTCACACTACCGCAACACTTTCTCTGGGACTTCCCAGATGGAAATGTGTGTGAATGAGCTCTGTAGACCATGTGTTACAAACACAGCATTTCAGGAAGCATTCAGACTGACTGCACATTCTCTGCACAAAAGATATGCAGATGTTCAATAGATCTGGAAGCTCTGGAACGTTTGGCTTAGTGTGCATGCTTAACTCAGTTGAATAACATGAATGAGCCTAGCAAATCCAGAATCCTGGACACTTCAGACTTATCATACTAGAGACTCACACAAACAGAACAACACTATCTGAAATCCACAGGACTTTCAGGCTGGCTGTGCACGTACTGGGTAGCTAACCTTTGCATGCACTGCAGAAACAGTGCAGGTTTCCAGATTTATGTCAGCTCAGACAAGGATGTATCACGCAGTCACTGAGCAGGGTTTCCCACTGGCTGGAAACCCTGGGCCAGCGTAAAAACCCTGAGGCTCTGTCTAGCAGCGTGTCTGCAAGGAAAATGGGGCATTCTCAGGGGCACTCAGATCTGGGGTGGCTCTGTGTTAGCCCCGTAGCAACAACGAGGGCTTGCTTCTGTCCACTTACTGATGCTTTCTTCTTCAGGCAGCCCATGCCTGGTGTCAGTATTCAGAAGGTTGTGCTTGTTTGTACTGGCCCAGATGAGGAGCCCATGCAATGATAATTATATGCTGTAGGTACCTGTTAAACCATTTTACAGACAGTTGTGTGCCTTTGTAATTTAAGGGGCAAGTGCAGTGAGTTACATGTAAATGAGGTCTGACTTAGTGTCACAGTATCTATAAAGGACACAAGAGAGGCAAATAAACCAGGGAGCTTTTTCTTCTCTGCATTACTGCAGAGGAGGCAGGCAAAGCAGAGGCTGGTGTTGCCTGCTGACAGGAAATGGGTTTGTTAGTGCAGCCAGAGGCACTGCCCTAAAGGAGAGCGTAGCTGCCAGCAACGGGGTGTAGCAGAAGCCTCTCCCGGCCAAACCCCAGCCGGCAGGTTGGGATTGGCACTGAGGGGAATGCCAGCAGCAGCCCTGGAGGGAGGGAAAGGCTGCACACGATTTCTCCCATCCCAAATCCCTGGGGTTGGCTTCCCACCCAGCGTCACTGCCTGCTACTCAGAGGATAAACCCAAAAAGAAATGTACATGAAGGGAAAACCAAGAAAAGGCAGAAAATGGCTAGGGAAGTAAGGTTCATTGTACCTATGGCCAAGTTCCCAGAGCTATGCAGTTTCCTAGGAGGTAACACGTGATACCACAGCTTCAATCCATGAACAAATAAAGTGGTATTATTTTGCCCACTGCAGTGCAACTTCAGTTATGATGCTTAATGAAGGCAAAAGCCTGGCAGGATTTTTAAAGGGACCTGAAACTGTCTTGAACAATGAGGGATCCCGAATTGCCTTCTTGCTCACTGACCTCATGTCACAAGACATCGATGATGGAGACAAGGAAGGACATTTTCCAAGAGGCTGATATTCTTGTGTGTCCTTTCTTCCAAGTTCTTCCATCTTTCTACATTAATATTAGTCATATCTGAAAACCAACACCAGAAACTGAACCAGAAATTATGTTTCTTCTCTATTAGTTTGGATGTTGAACTGGGGGGCTGGAGGGGCTGACGCAAATTAACAGAGGCCTGAGATTTTTAACTCTGCTGACTTTCATGAAGGTGTTCCTGATTTGCACATACAATGTGCTTGGTCATCTCTTGACAAAGTTTTGCTTTCAAAGACACCACCTTAACACAGCTGGCAGTAACTGGTGATGCTGAGGACAGTTCCTACAGTGGAGCAGGTGCCTGCTGGAGCAAATTACTGGTTCCCCCTTCAGATGGCCATTCCTGATCATTAGGAAAAAGTCATCTTGGGGAAAGATAAAATTTTAGCTTCTAAACTGGCCTATCTATAAACCTGAATGAATTTATGCAAAAGGAAGAGGTCTCTGGAAATCCAGAAAGTGCAGTGCCAGATTGAGGAGTCAACTCACTGCATGTTACCACTGCAGGCAGTGGTAACAGAAGGTGTTTCACCAACCAGACATGGCTATCAAAAGACCCACAATTCTCCCAGTGCTTTGCTGGATGAGCAAGTCTCAAGTGCCACAGAGTGTGGCTCACACACTAGAGAAGCCATCCTTCTCTTCCCTCCCTGCTTTCCTTCAGGCCAGAGATACCTCCAGGGATTAGATCATCCCTTGGTGTCAGGCTTCGTGCTGTGCTCAGTTGCCAGCCATGGGTGGGTGTGTTATTAGTCAAATTTACATGTCTAAAACATCATTTGTGCAACCACCCCAGGGCATGGCTATGACTGTGCACAGGACAAAAATCTGTAAAAGAAGCTCAATATGCAGAAAAAACAGTGTCTGAGTTATGCACCCCTACAAGAAGGTCAAATCTACTCACAGCAAGTTAGCTAATATGATTTACCACCAGATTTACTACAGAATGTGTTTGTATTGAATTTGTATTTGAATGTATTGAATGCTTTAGTTGCTTCATATTGCCCTACTAGATGCAGTATGCACTTGGTATTTTTCTCTAACAGGCAAAAAATGAAGCTGAAGAGTCCCACACAAAGGGCACACCTCCAGAGCACTCGCAATAGGCATTAAATCAAGGGGACTTTGTAGGCCATGACCATACAGAAGTTATTTATCTACCTAACTTGGGGCTTGCAGGCTGTCACTCTTGTCTGTGTTGAAAGCACATCTTTCTGTGGCCCTAGGATGCTGCAGTCTCCACAGAGTAGTAAAATCACAAGGAACTCCAGACTGCAATGATAAAATATGAACCCAACCTCAGAGGAATGTAACACATTACAAGCAGTTGACATGGTATAAATGTGTTTTAAACTTTTTCACGACCAAAAAAAAAAAAAAAAAAAGGAATCCTATTTTAAAGGATTCTACTCACGCTTTTCAGTACCAATGCAAAACTAATGGGCACAGCCCAATATTGTTGGGGAAACCATGCATGGGAGCACAGGACTAGTGGAAAGCAATTTTGAGTCATATCAAACCACTCTACAGAAGAGCAGGAGTAAAACAGCTGAATTGAAATAGTGCCCAAAATCTATGCCCCTGATGGGGGGGCTTTAGATCAGTTGTCATGGGAGGAGTTGTGCTTTCCTCCTATAACACTGGGGAGGAATAAAAGCCAGGGCTGCAGCTCTCAAGGGAAGAAAGGAAAATGTTGTGGAATCCAGAAGAAAGTACAGAACCAAGCAACTTTCACATGGCTCTTGAGACACTGGGCTGGTAACGGTCAGTTCAGATCTCTGGCTATTTTGCTGCACCCATTTGCACACATTTGCTTCTCCTCAAGCTCTGTGTGCTCTACATCCCGGGCCACTGCAAGAAACGGGAGTGATGAGCGGCTCACACACTGCCCATGCCCCACACCATCACCATCCTGTAATCCTACACCTGGTGTGGCCCAGCTAACCTGATTACATCACTTCTGTTCACATTAAGTGTTTATTGTGAAACTCTCCCAAGACAGGAAAAACTAGATAACAGGGGAAGAGCTCCTCTATGGAGATTGCCACAGATTATGCCTGTTTTCATTGTTCGAGAAATTGGCATGACATCCAAAATGATCAAAAATTTCCCTGATATGTCCCAAGTATGCCGTAATTTTTCACAGCTAAGCTGTGCAAGGAATAATAAAACCAAACTTTACTTCACTTGGCATTCTCAAAATGTACACAAAGAATCCAAAGCAGGACACAGAGCAACATGCCCCACTACCTCTGGGAAATCACAAGGAACAAGACCCAGATTTTTAAAAAATGTTCTGGAATAAATCGATTGTATAAGAAAAAAAAAATATTTAAAACAATTCACAGGAGTGGTGGGCATAATTGCTAAATTATTGAGATAAAATATACCATCCCAAAGATAAATTCATGTTAAAATTCCTCCAGTTGCTGCTAGAAAAATAAACAGACTCAGCCCACTTTTCATGCTTTACCTAGGACTATCCCCTTAGGTAATTTCTGTCCTAGACATCAGCCATTATCCCTCAGCTCAGCAGCACAGTTCAGCCTTGATTCCTCTTTTCTTTATTTCATCCATTCAGATATCCTCCCCTCCTTCTGCCCTGGACTGCATTGACAGACGTACAGCAGAGGGTAGCAACTTGTTTTCCACCTGCAGAGAGAGAATATGACTCCCTTCATGTTCCATAGAAATGTGGGAGCTACCTACCACACTACAAGCAAAATCTGAATTTACTTTTAAAATACCATCTTTAAAGTTTTTTAAAGTACCATCTTGATTTTTGATATTCCAGGTTTAGGAAAGGCCTCAATTTGATTATGTCTCACACTGTGTTCCTTAACAACCTCAAATTATGAAGCTGTGATCCAGAAAAAGCACAGCAGTTGATATCCCCATGTAGAATAATCTGCTCCAAAATGTTCTTAGACCTGCAGCCACACACATCCTTAAGACTAATTAATTAATTAGACCAAATCAAAACTTTTTGGTAGCAAATATATGTTTTTAATTGAATAAAAATAAACTACTGAAAATAAAGTTATAACCTTTGCATTTTGCTAATATTTTAAAAGCCTACATGTAACACTAAATATAGAATTATTTGCCTAACAACTTTCCTATAAAATACGCTAAACTATTTTATTCACCTGGTTTCTGGTGGTTTCAAATAACAAAACTATTAATTTATAAAGTCTGTGCACTCACTATATGGGTCATATACTACAGCTTTTTCTCTGTTTTAGTAGAGTAAAATTTCTAGATTTACACAGCTAAGTTAATGACAATGTATAATTTTGGACTGACTATGTACAGATGATTTGCAATTCTAAATTGCAATTGGCCTCACCAATTCAATGCAATAATTTGTTGTTAAGCATCTGCATACAGGCTGTGACTTGTAAAATTGCACAGAGCAGATGATGGCCATTTTATTAAATCACTAAGAATTGACAGTATGTGATGGAGAGGTTTGATACAGTTTGTATTAAATGTCATTCTTGATAAGAGACAGTATTTTCATTAAACAGAATATTTTTCTTGTAACTATGTAAAGTACTAATACAAAACATAACAAACCAACAAAGCTATGCCAGCAGAAGGGAAACTGTTGAAACACATTTCTAATTCCTTGAAGAGTCATGTTTTATTGTTGTTTAAGAGGATATATTAGTAGAATTAGAACTGTTTTGAAACCACACCTAGCAACAGTGCAACGAATTAATTTGTTGAGTAAAAACTTTACTTACAGTCACTGCACAATTTATCTAAATTTTCAATATCAGTTTTCAATAAAGTTTTGCAGTAAAGTGTAGCTAAGTTTACTAGTTAGATAGCTGAAGTTTGCTGCTCTTTATCCTTAGTTACGGCACTGACCTCAGGAAGCCCCAGAAAAATGTCAATGGAGAATTGCAGCCAACAAACCACTAAAGCTCCATCCTGTCCTGTGAATGTCCCATTGATTTCAGCAGTGTGGGACCCATCTGAAAAGCTTTGATGAAAAATGGTCATGTGCAGTTCCATTCTAGGATTCCTCTTTTAATTATGCCATTCCCAAAAATTCTTAGTGCCAACAACAGTGTACACTGGCCTAGGGTTTGCCCCAAGTTTCTTTTTTCCAGCAAAACTAAGGAAAGCCTTCTGCTCTGTTTCATGTGCTTTCCATGCAGAAAGTTTAGCCTATAAAGCATGCCTTCCTCTGCAGGACTCCAATGCTTTAAAAATTATCAACCACCGCAAACCTCCACCTAACAAAAGAGTTGCCATTGGCTTTAATAGGAATAAGTCTGGCATTTCATTAATGCAGTGCAGATGGCTTTTAATATCTTTCTAGGACAGAAGAGAGCTCTATCAGCATATATGGGACATTATTGTAATTTGTGTGTGAAGAGGCAAGTGGGTCTGTTGCAAACCGTCCTTTGATGATTTATGATCCAGATGGATTTCAGAAATATCATTTCCTTAACAAGTACTGAGCTACCTCTTTGATATGTTTTCTCCTCCTAATGACAAGTCTCCCATGAAGTTTACCCATCGTACTCCAGTAATGTTTCTCAAATTGTGGATTGTGACTCCTTTGAAGACCTGAAAGCATTCAAAAGAGACCATGTAATGTTAGCAAAAGCAGAATTAGTCAGCTCAGTTCTTCCAGGCAAAGTGTTGTGTTTACTGGCTACCAGTGTTCACACCAACCCAAGAACTATGATCTTCTCCTCATTGCTTATAATTGGCTGACATTAATTTGTCTCTTCAGCATATGGGCATGATTGTTTACACTTGCAAGCAGTAATTACCAACAATTCTCATTGCGCCATCTTAAAAGGACTGACCTCCTGTCAATTCAAGAGGTTATACAAAAGATCAGTAAACCAGAGAAGGTTTCATCTTCAGAAATTCTTGATGTAAAATGCTTAAAGGAGAACAGACAATAAACAGTTTCCTAATATTTAAAGAGGTAAACAATATGTGGGCTTGAAACAGCGGAACAGAGAGAGAGAAGAGGCAGAGCATTCAGCTGGCCTCCACACCTGCAGAAAAACTTAGTTTTAGGAGACAAGTGCACTGTATGAGTTAGGAATGTAGAAAAGTAATAAAAAAGGAGTGAGTGAAAATGGAGACACAAAGAACACTCATCAAAATCAAGATGCTGAGAACAAAATTAATCATGAGCCCAAAGAACACAAAAAGAAGAAAAACATAATTGCCTAATCATCAGCACCAAGAGCTGGATAACAGATGAGAGGGACTGGAGTTACACAACTACAAGCAACGTGACAGTGTTACAGAGCCCGGCACGATGAGTATGTTACAGCAAATTGCCAGGATCTGCGTAGGCACAGGGAACAGGGGAGATGGCCTTGCACGTCATGCACGGTACATCACCGCGCGTGAGCAGCTCCGAAACACTCACGGCTGAAAAGCTTGGCAGACATCTGCCCATTCAGTTTGTGTGTTCAGCCCAGCCATCACAGGCTCTTTGCAACCAAGCCACTCTCTTGGCAGACCTGTTAAAGGTCTACAACTAACCTCCAAGTTGCTGGAACTGGAGGAGAATATTATTTTGCAAGGTTATGAATGAATACTGTCACTTATGAAGTTCAGGATGAGTGAGGAGGTGGTCTGTTTTGCAGACTATCAAATCAAATCAGCTAGCTAGGTGGCTAGATCCAGAATGAGCTATCTGTGGTGCCAGAGTAGAAAAACGCACTATCACTCACGTCTTCTAGCTGAATGAAGCATGCTGGATGTCTTCTATTGCCACTAAACAAATGCAGAAGTACAGGTAATTTGCTAATTTGAAAATTAATTCCCTCTGATATAAGGTAAATCTATTCTAGAACTGGATTGAAGATAGTTTGATGGTATTTTTGGCACAAGGGATTATATGCCATGAGTTCCATGTAAAGACTGTGAAGTCCAAACCAGTAATCTATTCAGCTTGTGATTCAAAAGGACAAATGTGTAAATGATTCTATTAAATTCTTGAGAAACTTTAGCAGATGTTCAATAAGCCACAGTTTCAAAATGCCAAGGGCAACCATTCTTTCCTGTAGGAAGGGAATATGAGGGCAGTTTTACATTAACTGCTATGAAAGAAAAAGAAAGCTGATAATAATTGTTACCAACTAGAAGATAGGGACTAATAGAGAAATAAAAGCACAATGACCAAAAAGTAGTATGTTCTGAAGAAGACAAATATTCTATAATGAATAGATTCTACAGTGTGTCTACAACATATTGTGAGATGAGATGGTTAAATTATCAGAAGCAGTAAACAGAAGGCAGAAGTGTTAACTAAATCTTTCTATTGTGTGCTGGGAATTATCCCAGTTGGTATATAGTCATATAAGGTAGTGGTAAAAGGTGAGGCCCTAAAGCTCTATCGGTCCCCCTGTTTGGCAGAACAACAAAATTCAAGTGCCAAACTTTCATTCATATCTCACAATCTTCTTAATGAACTCAAGGATTCAAAGATTATGAATCTGTTGGGATTATCTATCCTGCCCTCCTAGATAGACAGCATAGTCCATAGGATTTGCAAGAATCCCATCTAAAGCTACAGAACATCCATGAGGAATACACCTACTTGTAAGAGTAGAACTATGAAACTGAGATGTTTGTTCGCGTCAAACCTTGTTTTAATTCAACTTTTGGCCATCAGAGTCTCACCTATCTACACTGCTCACAGACTGCAGCCAAACTACAACTCTCCTTTATCTCCTCCCCAGTCAAATATGAACATTATGAGGCACATTTTGCCATTTCTCAGGACTCTGCACCCTTGCTAATGGAGTAGCATTCTTCATGTCCTGTGACTACTCAGACTGAACACTGAACACCAGTAACTGTTAAACCACTGCTAAGCACGAGACTAATGGCAGAGTCTGCATGAGGAAACGGAATGTGGATGCGAGTATGGGCACACACTTGTTCACACTCTGTCATGGCTAGTTCCTTAACACATTTTGGGAATATGTGAACCAGCCCTCTGTCAGCCAGTGCCTTAGCATGGTTTGAGGGGTAGCATGGGGCAAGTTGCTCAAGTATGGGTGAGGCCACTTTGTGCTGGGGAGTGCAGGTGTATGGAGGCAAGTTGTGCTATTCCAATTGTCCAAAAAGACAGAGAACTGAACCTAGCCCACTTTACTCACTAGCACAGATATAGGTTTTATAAACTTCTCTAATAAATTTCCTCATATTTTTAAATTCAAGGGTCACGGAAGTTTGTTTTTCAGTGACCCACACAACCAACTCATGCTCAGACAGTTATTCACCCTGTTTACTATGTCCCTCTGAACATCACCCTTCCCCAGCCCAGATTTGTCCATGCCATCTGTATGACCTAAGATTTTTGTTCTCTCTCCAATGACTTTGTTTCCACCACGTTAAAAAAAGCAATCGAAGGTCACTTGAATTGAAATACTACCGCTTTGACATTTGTTAGTTTCTTTAGCATTAACATCCTCTGCAAATTTCATTTGCACTAGTTCTGTATACATATATATATATATTTGGAAAAAGTACTGAACATCACAGAGAGAAAAACAATTTCTGAAAAAAAAACTTAGCATAACAACTCTGTTTAAGGAAGAGGAACTTTCACACTAAATAAGAGACTGCAGAAGGTTCCACCTGTGGAGACATTACAAACTCAGCTGGACAAGACCCCAAGCAACTTAATCTGTTGATGCTGGTACTGCTTTGAGCAAGGGGCTGGACTTCATGACCTGCAGAGGTACCTTCCAACACAAATGATTCTGTGATGATTCTTCGTTTGCATTCCAAGAGCTGTCAGCTGGCCAGCTTTCAGTCAATGTAACACATGCCATGTTCATTTTATATTGCTTGGCTTTCTTAACTGCTGTCTCATATGATGTTAGGTCAAATTTGATCATTTCCATCATGCTTATCAAACTAATTTGCTATCTCATTAAAAAAAAAAAAAAAGGTGGCAAATAAGATTCCCAGTATCAATTTCCCATTTAATAATGATGACTGGCATTAAGTATATTTTTCTCCTTTACTTTTTCGTTAATCTAGCCCTAATGAGCTCGTTGTTCCTTCGCCCATGATTCGCCATAGGCCTTCCTCTACCAAGAACTATTCCGGATTCCCAGCTCTTCCGGAGTTCCAGGAATCCCTGAACACGTGAGCAGCTCGCCACTCTTCTCAACGACCCTGCTAACCCGCCTGAATGCACTTAAGCGGGCGGCTTGTTTGTGGTGTTTAACTCCTCCTCAAGCTCCTGACAGCGCAGAATTGTTTCCCGCAGCCTGAGCGCGCTCCAGACACGCTCCCAAGCCAGGTGTCCAGCGAGCCCCGCTGCCGCTCCGGGGCCGGGGCCGGCGGGACCCACCCACCGCGGGGACACCGCCCGCGTCCCCCCCGGCGGGCACAGCCCGGCCCCGCGGCGCTCTGTCCCTGNCCCGGGGGCGGCCGCAGCCCCGCCCGGGCTCCCCCACCCGCGGCGCCGAGCGCGGCGCGGCTTCCTCCTCTGGAGAGCTCCTGCGGGGTAAACAGCAGAGCTGGGACGGTTCCTGCTCTTCCCATAGCTAAAACCTTGTTCATGAATAGCATGCGATTCAGAACGGCCACGACTTGGTGTTAAGATGCATATCAAAATGTCCCATTTGTCATGCATAGCCCAAATCTTAGCTGTTTGGCTGGCCGATGCAAATAAATTCCAGGAATTCTGACTTTTTTTCTTGCCTATTCTGTTTTTGAGTTGACAAGACGCTGGCTTTTGTTCACTGTCTCCACACATTTCCACACGTTTTATGTTTGTCAGTACCTATGGTATATTCACACCCAAAAGCCAACGCTCCTCTTTCCACCTACACCATCCACCAGGATAGGCAGCGGACATTCCCAAAACATCACAAACTGATACACTGAAAAAGGACAACTGATTTTCATGTCTGTAGCATCGCAGTAAAGAGAAGATAAATCTTTTTAGGTTTTTTGCCCCCCTTGACAAATGCCAGTTAGTTTTGAAAGAAAGATTAGTAGCCAGCATTACATTTCGGTAACTGACCGTAAAAAATCATCTGCCAATTTCAAGCTTGTGAGAAAATTTTTAACTGTGTGTCACTACCAGTTGCAAAATCTGCTTTAAATTTTTAACCATCAATGCTATGGGCTTTCCTGTGGCAAACAGTTCTGCCTTTTGGTCTCCAGATAACTGGTCTGTTTTGAATCCCAGTTATCACACAAAAAAATGAACGGATTTTGTATATCAGCACTCATCATCTGTCACTTCCTGGGAGAGAAAATCTACCCAAACCAATCTTTCCACTCTGATTTTAATTAGTATTCAGCGTACAAGGCCACCCTCCAGAACACTGCTCTTAGGCTCTCCTGATCATGACAGACGTTAAGGAGGAAGCCATGGGGAGTTCTCTCTCTCCCCTGCTCTACATACCACCAGAAGTTAGGTGTCCTTAATACCAAGTTCCTTTCGCCTGAGATGTCTTTCACAAACAGTACTTAAAGACATATGATAAATCCGAGGAGGATGCGCATCATTCGCAGACCCTGCAGCCATGGCTCACTTAATAAATCATTGCTTTTGGCACCGGGACATCAATCCTCCCTTCCCTAAGAGGCAGTGAGATGCCCTACCCTACATAGCCTATCTCCCATCTCACTAGGTTTCTTTGCCACAGCAGAGATCTTCAGACTGAAATACAGCCCTTTCATTTGTGAGGGTTAATGCAGAATTGTCTTCAGATGCAGAAGTGCTGAATTTTCATGAGAAATCATATATTTATGACATTGTGTGGAGCAATATTGACAGGCTAACAATAGCTCTGCTTCTGCCAAATAAACGTATGTGGGGCAACCAAGAGATTACAGGATGGACCGGTAATCAGCCAGCTGCAAGTGAGCAAGTGGCCGTGTACCCTTGTTATCCAAGGCCCTATCCTGCAAGAACTTCAGCATATCCAAAAGAGTCCGTCAGGTCCTGTTATGGTTATGTTGATGGTAATAATGGTGATATAAATGTGGAACAAAAAGAAAGACACAAACCCTGCCCAAAGGCTTACAAAGACAAATTGAAAAAAAAGGCACAAGCCAGGCATGGGGATCTGCTTAGATCAGTACAGAGAAGCACCGAAGATAGAAATGGATCTCCAGAGAGAGAAGACAGACAGATGGTCCCGTTTCAGATGAGAGCATGGAACCTGTGAGAACTTCTGGTAGTTTCCTCCACTTTTAGACACATCCTGTGAGGCTTAGGCAAAACGCTAAGGGATAAATATGGAGTATCTAGGTTTCATTCTCACCCTTTGGCATGAAGGCACCCGGTGCCTTTCACAAGCTCTTCATTTGCTCCATAAGGAGATCAAGATGCTTGTGCAGCATGGATGCAAAGATGCTGAACCTAGATGATGACATAGGAAATGCTAGGAGAGGGATGAGTAGTAAGTTAGACTTCTCCTAAAGCACTGATGCCTGAGTCCAGGCTGCAAGCGGATTCCTTCTTCCAATCAGAGGCAAGCTAAGCTAGGTCCATGACTGTACGTAGAAAGAGGAGAAGGAGGATGTAGTGGCAGAGATGACACCCAGTAGCCCAGCAGCAAGAGAAGTCACCCTGGAGGTGGAAGATTCAGGTTTGGATACCTTGTCTTCTGCCTGACTTAGAGTAGGGATTTAACTTAAGGTCTTCTGTCTCCTAAACAGGCAAGCCACCCAGGCTTCTCAGTGTCAATGGCACTGCTTTGCACAGGATTTTTAAATGCTCCTTTGGCCGGAGAGCAAAAACCATACTCTCACACCCTGGTGTGAGATCATGCCTAGAGAACACTGATCTGGGATGAACACTCCAGATCTTGTCCAGTGAACATTTAAGTACTTTATACAAACTGGGAGAGCTGAGAGCCACTGCAGAATATCCTCTAATCTATTGGGCACTTTTTACAAGAGAACTGGGTTTAGATACAGAGGGATCAGGACTTGAATTTCTAGCATCTCTGTGTGAGGTTTTGAGGGGTTGGTTTAGTTTGAGGGTTTTCTGTGTTTCTCATGTTTTGGGACAGGTGCAATGCAGATGTGCTCCCTCAGATTGCATGTTCCAGGCAAGGTGGAGACATTGAAGCTGTGACTGCCCTCGGTAAGCAGGTATTAGCAGCTCAGAGACATTTAGGAGGAAGGATTGTATGCATGCTGACAGCAAAAATGTAGGTGCATTATAGTCTTAACCTTTGTCGTCATCAACACCAAAGGACATCAAGTGCCTCTCAAGCTAAGCAGACCTCATGCAGGGGGTTCTGATGATCATGCTAGTGTCAGGTTAGCCAGATGCCTAAATTGTAGTCTAACCCTTAATCTCTGCAGTTCAACTCCACTGCAGTACAGCAGTTATCACAAAGATGAGGTTCCAGGCCATATCCACCTCCTGTACATCTTGCTTGCAGGAGTACCTTCAGGGCACGTTGTAGGGCAGCCCAGCTGGTACTCACAGGGATGAACTTCCTGTGCACCCAAATGCACTGAAGTGCACTCAAGGGCACACTTACTCCCACGCAGTGCATGGGCCCGTGTCTCTGAAGCCTCTGCCCTTGCAAACATATCCTGTGACCTTTATCAGGTGGACAAGAAGACCTGGAGCAAGAGAGAAATGTCTCTTGCCACAGGTGCAGATGGGATGGGTGAGCTATCTGAGCTCAAGCCAAGTACAAGTGAGACTGTGAGAACTGCTTTGCTGTCAGAGGACCCTTGCTCCAGCCAGCCCTGGAACCATGCCCTGGGGATGGAGTCCTCACAGCCCCTCTGCCTCTACTCCATTTGCAGTAGCTGTGATCATCCCCCTACCAGCAGCACCGTGAGGATGAACACAGTAATGTGGGGGCCATTGTGGCCACAAAAACAGGGTATAAGCAGGAAAGCTGATCTGACAAAGCAAAAGTGGAAAAGTCGAAGCTCTTTCCTGGAAACACTTCTGAGAAGCACAGAATGGAGAATAAATAGAGAGGAAGAAAAGAATGGTCATTGCCCCTATCACAGCACAGCCACGAGTTAGGTCCCAAAGAATCATAAGATTACAAAGCAAAATGGAATTTTTGTCCTTCCTATTTTCCATCTAATTTTTTGAGTTCCTAGGGTTTATATGCAATCTTTTCCCCCATTGGAAGAATCAAGATAAGATTTTGCCCTAGTCACTTATCTCAAGAAAATGTGGTTGAAACAAACACACCAAACAGAACAAGGATCCCAATGAAACCCTCTGAGCTATTACCTTTCCATTAATTAGAGAACTGGAGAGACTTTTAGAAGAAAAGAGAAAAAAAAAAAAGCTGGATGTGTGGAGAAAAAAGTTACACACACCTCCTCTTTGAGCCTTTCCTCAAGGCAATCAGGGACTGGATGACAGGAGAAAAATTAGGGAGGATGGTAACAGTCTTACACCTTGGTACAAAATGAAATGCTCATTAGTTTTCTTTCTACCCTGAAGAGACTGCAGCAACTACTGAATTTAGCTAAGAAACTGAAATGCTGAATTTTGCCTAAGAAAATGAAAACTCAAATGTATAGAATGGATAATTAGTGACATGGCTAATTGGTGACTTCCACAATCTGTTCTCCTCCTGTGAAACAGAAGATTATTCATATTTATGTGAACCGCAAGTCTGAAAGGAATGGAAAAAGAAACATTTGAGTATTTGCAAATATTGCATTACTTTTTATCAATTAGGGTGCTATTAAGAGAAATGTATTTGAAAAAATTCACCAAGTTTTTGTCAATGTGTAATACACAGAGGAGGATGTTGTGGGAAAATGCAATTGACATACATCTTGTCTTCTTCAGAAACATCTGCCACATCCGTGCTGTTTTCATGTCCTTACATGTTAAAGCACTGTGCTTCTGTCTGGGAGAAGGCTGCACAAATCACATAGCTGAATACAGATCTGAGAATTTTTATGAATGTGGGCACTCCAAATGCAATTGACAGCTTACAGGAAACAGAATAAAGAGGGTTTTGTGTCTATATTTACAGTGTAGTGAACAAGTGAATTTAACACCAGGCATCAAATTTATCCAGGTAATAAATCACAACAAAATAAATCAAAGTCTTACTGAGCTGGAAACAGGCTTTTTAAAAATAAATCAAAGTCTTACTGAGCTGGAAACACCCTTTTCCCCAGCTCATTCTTCTTTAACATGGAGTCTTTGTTCCTATTATGAAACTTCATATTTCTCAATTACTTACTTTATCAATTTGCCAATCAAGTTTCACAGCAATATAATAGCATCAGAATTTTAATCCAGTTTAAAAAAAAATTGAAAAGCAAAGGTATTTAATAATTAGTTACTGAAGTGTCAGCTGAAGTTCCTGCCACTTCAACCAAGATTCAGAACCAAACCCTGTGGTATCCAATACAGGCATACTACAATGTTCCCAAGGAAACATAAACGTCTCTGTTCTATCTACAGGAGAAATCTTTGTAACTTCCTAAAGGATTGTGTGGGGCAATGTTTTAGTCTCTTAAACATCTTGAAATAGCCAGTTCACGGAGAGGCAGAAATTTTACTTTTATGTATTGCTCCAAGTGTTCTGCATCATGACTGCTAGGCAGTCTTCTCCCGCAGAGAACTGAAAAGAGAGAGAACTAACAAAGAGAGATTTATGGATAAAGCACATAAAACCTGTATGCACTGCAGTAAAGCTGAGGGCATGTTACTGGCAGCATGGCTTTGCATGCCTGTGTGCATTTGCAGGGAAATGGAGATGCATATGTGGGGAGTCAGTGAGGAGCCACACACCAGCAGGACAGGGAGCCTGAGGTGCTGGTGATCCCCAGGTTCCTCACATCAGGGATTGTTACCACCTTTGTGCCCGTGCACCCTACGGGCAGCTCCCTCAGCCCTGCTCAGCCTAGGACAAGGCAGAGCTCATGCTGAGCTGCCTGCAGGGCTGATAGCCACTCTGTGATCCGCCAGTGCAGGCAGCGCCGCTTCTCCTTCACAGCTGTTTCACCCGTGAGGGACTTCAACATCTGGAATTGTTATGCACCTGAAGTGCACGTTTCTTGCAGCACCCTCACCTGGGGGACAGTCTCTTCTGCTAGGAGGTGACATGCTGGTAGTGCCATCAGTCGGGCTAGCAGAGGAAATGTCTAAAAGCTCATCTATATTCACACCAGCTCAAGTTCACTTCCCTACACCCACGTGTCCCCTCTGCCTGTGAGAAGTCTTTCAGCTGCAGGAAATCTCTCCAGCTTGCATTTGCCTCAGCTCTTTCCCAGCTAGTGCCCTTCCTGAGTGAACACAAACATGACTCAGCTTTTCCTTTGAAACAGAAGAAATTTGGTTCTCTTCACAGTTCCACTTTGGTATGCTATGAAAGAACACAGATCTGTTTTCACTTTGTTTAGAAGATGGGATGCCAGTAGCAGTTGTGGATTTAACTACATTTCATCTGCAAGAGAATCTCAGGTTTTTTATGTGTCTTATGACCTCAGACAGCCAGCTTGAAACAGGTGGAGCATTCTTTAATATCACTGATTGTGGTTAGGTCTGACTTAGGTCTTCATAAAAGAAATTACTACTTGTTTCCAAAATACTCATTTTGCCAGTTTAAAAAGTCTCTTTGATATATATATATATATATATGTATATGTATATATGCATATTGAATAAATGTCATTGTATAATTGCATCATGAATTGTATAATTAATACTTGAATTTCATAATGAGACTGCATAATGAATGTCTTGGTACATAAATATATATCATTATTCAAAATGTCTTTCATATACATACACCAACAGTAAAACTTCTCAGTAATCCTTAGTCAGCACAACCACGACAACACAAAAAGAATGAAAATATGTCTGTAAAGGCTGAACTCTCCTAACTTATGCCTCTCCAAAGAAAACCAACTTCTCATAGTCTTCAATTTTTACAGACATAATAATATTCATTATACCTCATACATTAAGCTATTGCTTAAGGATTCATATCTGTGCAATATCACTGACACCTTGGCTTATGTAGCTCCTCTGCTGTATCTCCTTAGAACTATATAAGAGAACTATATAAGAGATCTTTTATTTGCTTCATTCAAAACCAGCACCCATTACTGCTTTGATAAAATTTCCTCCTCATGTGGGATTGATTTTTTTTATCACAGTTTGGTGATAAGCCTTTACAAACACCTTGGAACAGGAGGAGGGCAAGGAGGAGCTCGCATTTTGTGTAGCAAGGGAACAAGCAGCACATTAGAGTAATGACCAGGGACATACAGCTATTAGAAAACAGGGTGGATCACACTCAGTTCAGCTCCCGGCCGCAGCGATGCCTCACCTATGGCAGGTGTGGGTGACTGCAGGCAGCTGCTCCCAGCCCCTCTGCACAGGGCAGGTCAGCACCTGCACCAGCTTCTGATGTAGCACACCTTGGGGCTCCTGGTCCTCTCTCGACCTCTTCAGCCACCCTCAAGAACCAATTTGTAGTCCCAGGTACTGCTTCATCACAGAGAGGCAGAACTTGAAATGAAGTCCAGTGGGCAAAACCAGCTTCTGCTCAAACCGTTGCACAAAACCCAGTCCCCAGCTTTCATTAGGAAAAGGTTAGCTTTTATCCATCCTTTCCTCTTCTGTCTCTTTCCTGCTTGGCCCACTCCCATTCCTGTGGCAATGGCATGTCTTTTGTGTGTCACTTGGCTGAACAACAGTAGAACATAGTATACATGAAACACATATATGGCATAAGGCCACCTTTCCTCTTCTGGAGAATCAACTCCCTCATGGGGGAGGTTGTTTTATTTTCCTTCTTTGTTGTTCTGGGACCGGTAAGGGAAAAGAGCTGACAAAATGATATTTCAAATATATAGTCCCTCAATAAAAACTGAATAAAACAATAAAAATAAGCAAAAATGAAATATTGTTCTTTCTGCATTCTTTGTGATACTTCTGTCACAGCATCAAGCAGCAACACAGGGCTAAACTGGTGGGGGGCTTTTTCCTCTACAACCTTGCCAAGGCAGGACAAAGCAATGCATCTGCCCTTATCCTGAAATCAAAGAGCTGAGGAACACAGCCTTTACATTTATGGCTGTTGCTGCTGGTATGACAAAAGCTGTGTATAGCTGGATTTGAGGCATATTGACTGGGATACAGATACCAGAAACCCATCTGCAAAGCACTGATAAACTCACTCTAACAATTCAGATAGTACCAAAAAAATCCCTGATGAGTTCACTTGGACTGGTATCTGCAGGCTTTATGCCTGACCCATTACCATGCCTGCCTGACCCTCTCTAGATTTTCACCAGCCAGGCCAGCACACAGAGGCAACAGAAATGTGCTTAGGGTGATTACATAGAAATGTGTTCCCGTGCCACACCTGATCTGAATCAAACATGTATTTCTGGGAGATCCAGTCAAACACGGATTCAGTGTTAGTAGTCATGGATTTATAGCCTGAGAAGTTTCCAGAGAAAAAACTACAGGCCCAGGAAAGAGTCAGAGATTCATGTAAATTGAAGGCAAAATCAATCAGTATTGCAAATGGCTTCTTCATATAATAAAGTCTTTAAAATCTTGTTCTTTGAGAGCTATCAATTAAGCAATTTTTAATTCACTTAATGCAGTCAGGTTGTACTACTTTTCTGTCAGGCGCTTTTTAAAATCCATGTCATGGGGAAAAATGCTTTTGAGAAGTCTAACAGTTGGCTGGAGGAGCCAATTCTTAGTCCAATTTCTACTTTGAAAGTGTAGGGGGGTGATATTGCTATCAAAGTGAAATCTAACTATCATACAACTTCATGGCTGAGTATGAATCATGCAACTAACCTCTCTGCTCAGTATTTGCGTGCCACAATACCCCTGTAAGATTTTACCTGAGATCAAAGCAGTTTCCTCGTTCAATCTGATGCGATTTTTAAGCACTAGCACAGATCTTTGCAGAACTCTGCAAGACATCTGTGTGCTGAGCTCTAACACTGCCAGTTCAGAGAATCATTCTGATGACTTCAGTAATGCTCTAGGGAGCGATTTTAGAAATATTTAACTTCACCAGTTAGTGCTTCATGTCCCAGTTGGTTGGTAGGAGCTTGTTTCTGCCCACTGAGGCAGAGCCGGTGCGGCCGGCTGTGTGTGCGCCTCAGCGGGCGTGTGGGCCCCAGCCAGCCAAGGGCACTGCACATCCCGTCCCTCCCTGTGCAACAGCCCCTGGCCCCACGGCAAGAGAGCTCCTCCCTGACCTTCTCCACAGGCAGTGGGCAAAAAGCAGCAAACTTAGCCCTGGGGGATTGGGCTGTTGGTCACCAGTCCCTACGGCAAGGTAGGACCGACAGAAAATAGGTGCTGTTGTGCAGCTTGATCGTGATCTGCTGATCCTCTCTAGGCTGCTGGAAATATTCTTGTCTCAGTGCAACACCCTGGCTGTAGGCTTTGGGGAGACTGCTTGCAGTAATTACAGTCTGTCATAACACGAGTTTATTACAATAGTCGTGTTCTTGTAATAGACAGAAATGTTTTTTCCCTTATGAAATACACAGATGCTGGAAGATTTATGTGGATAATGCAAACAATAACGCCTTTACAGATTACAAACCACAGCTAATCTGCATATACTGTACTGAAGAAATAGCAAGAGCAGTTTATAAAGCCATCTGCCTAAAGCCAAGATTTCAGTAAATTATTTACCTTCCAGGAAGCAACATACTGTCTTTCAGTGATGTTTCTGTTCATTGACAATTACAAGTTGTTTGCTGGCACTTACAAATAAAACTTGGGGGAAGGGTGAGGGGATTTGTCTGCTCAGGGGGAGGACTTCTGTTGGCATTTTAAACATGATCAGGCCACTCCAGGAGCCAGGTACAGCATTAGACTGTTCAGGTAGCACTAACATAAGCAGGTTTTAATGCCTCAACTCTATTATTATGGCTGCCATGGCTCAATACAGCAAAGACCATAGAACAGGCAGCCAGACCCCTGCACTGCAGCTTGCTCATGATTACGGGAGCTGAAAGTCCTTAACTCTAAAACCATGTCCCTAACCTTTTCGATCAAAGAACCACCTCATTTGGGGATGAAGAAAAAAATGCTTTCATCATCTTCAACAGTACAGCCACAGCTACCAAAAATGAGGTTGAACTTCGGGGGTTTTGTACATTTTCTCTTACATAACTTGTTTTCCCAGGCTTACCCACATGGTAGTGTGCAAGTTATATGTGTTTTATTTGTTTGTGATTGTTTCAAGAATGCCTTTCAAAGAGGTGTAGCTCATCCCCCAGTCGCTGACAGTGTTTTAAAGGACAGGGCCTGAAGATGTCTGTGACAGGCAGGCAGCTGCCACAGCAGAGGGCTTGCACAGTGTCTCAGGCTGCTTATTTGTGTCAGTGTCATCCAGGAGGTGCTCTCTGTGTCTCCCACCCAAACCGCCCAGCTGCCACAGGCTGCTCAGCAGTAACAATCTGCACCTAGCCTTGAGAAAGATTCTCTGGCCCGGGTGACAATTCAATGTCTGGAAAATTGATACTTTTCTCTTGAAAGTTACATTTGTGTGACAAGGTTTGTAGCTCCATGCTCTTGATGTCATTATAGCCAAATTTGCAAAGATACTTACTTGCATTTGGCATAATGGTTCACCTGTCTGTACAAGCTGCAGTGACATCTCTTAGTTTCAGTCAGCTCCCTGCACATGGAGATGTTGGCAGGACGTGAAAGGAAGACAAGCATAGAAATGACATCACTGTTTCTTTGGACCTGCTGTTGACTCAGCTCAAGGTATTTTTATTTAAGATACTTTCCTCCTGAAAAGCAGCCAATCAGGCAGTGGGGAGGCTAATCAGTATTGCTTATTGTTTAGAAAGCACCACAAAAATACTTGTCACTTTACAGAACATCAGTTCAGAAGTATTGAACAAACATGAAGGATAGTCCCTGTTCTGAGCAGCTCAATTTAAAAACAGGATGTAGTGGAGTTAATGATTAAAAAAGAGAAAACAGAATAAATGTGCTATTGAAAAGGATGTTAAAAAGGTCTGTACTGAATTAATTTAATTGCTTAGGTATTGCTTTGGCTTGCTGCATCCTTTCAGAACTCTCAGTGTGCTTAATGCTTAACTTTCTACTTTAATTTAATTACTTTTTGAAACCACAGAGACCCCCGGTATCCATAATACCCAATGCCAATTAATTCTATTTTAACAGCATTGCATGGTTTCATGTCTTTTTAATCATTTGTTTGACTTTCCTACTGGATGATTTCCCTTGATCCCACCTAAATCTTGTACCACAAGAAAGAGTAAGCAGTTCAAACCACACTCTTTTTTACTCCCTTCCACTCTGTTTGTTGATTGCTAGTTTATCCTCCCTCAGTTATCTCTCTTTGGGCTCAGGGATCATGGTCTATTTAAGTGTTTCTGATATCAAAGCTATTCCATATCTTAAATTATATTTCTTTACCCTCTCTATACCTTGTATAATGTGACTGTACCCTCTTTGAGAAGAGCACACAGTATTCGGAGCAGAGGTGTACCACAGATTTATACAGTGAGGTAGTTTTATTGCCATAAGCAATTTAGTACCATCAGCTGCTAACTCAATTATATTTTGAAAAGATGCACGATGACTAAAAAGCAAATGTAAATCTGTTTAAAACTTCAGTGACCTCACACTGATTCTGAGACTTGATATTCCAGCTAAAACTTCTCAAGACTAATTGCTGATTTGAGGAATCTAATTGTCTTACTGGAGCATATAATGCTAAGTATTTTTGAGGCTGTAAGCAGAGACTTAGGTGCTTACATTCTGTTTGAAAGCTCATCTCTGGTTAAAAAAAAAAGTGTAATAGTTTTGTTTTCTTCTCCAGATTCTTATGTGAGATTGGAGCAGGAATGAAAACTCCTCATCTTGTAAGTTAAAACACTTCAAATCACAAATCTCCTCTCTACCTCTTTTTTTTTAATGGTATTTTCTCTGTTTGCTCCTAAAAGTTAAAGGCTCAACCTGTTGCTGTAACTGTCCATAAAGAGGCTCTTAAAGAACTCCACTTTGCAAATAAACATACAGATATTATATATACAATTTTAATGGTCACACAGTAAGGAAAACTTTTCACTTTATGAAACTGGTTATAGCCCATATACAAGGGTATATTGCATAACTATAGCACTTCTTATCACAGAGCATTTGGGTACTTTGAACAAGATCTAAATCAGCATAGGTTCTCTGAAGGTAATGGAGCTGTGAAGGTTGAAATTAGATGAAATAGGATGAAGCAACTTTCTGACCATGGCAAAATCGTATCTCTTCTGTCCTCTTCCAAAGGACTTCCAAGGGCTTAAACAGCATGGTTTACCTTGCTATAGGAGGTCCATACAGTCCTTATACTGCATTTGCAAAGCTTTTTGGTCACAGCCAAACTGCTGACAAAGGCATTATTTACACTGACTGGTCTGATAAGAGAATGTAAACACCTTAAAAGTGCCATTCCTCTTGCACAATTAGCTCCTGGCTGCTGAATCAGCGCTCTGGGGACAGACCTTCCTGCCAACCACCCCTCCTGCAGTTCAGCCTGCACCTATCTGTGCTGCCATCGCAACATCCCTCTTTTTCAGGGCTCCACATGAACCTCAGAGAGCCAAGCAAAGCCTTTTGCCAGCCAGCACCAAATTGTTGTACCCCTTTTGTAAAGCAAATATTTCATAAACTACCAAATTAGAAGATTACCTTGATGTGATAACTGGTGAGAATCCTTACTGTACACATATTTTCTTTCAGGTCAAGTGCACTGCTCTTGAATTACCAAACCAACCTCTCTAGATTAAAAATATGAGTAATCACAGATAACTATTGACTGGTTAAAAATATTTTTCTTGCTTAAGTTTGTAGGTTCCTGCAGAAGCCCAATGAGTCCATCCAGATAGTAAACCACTGTACTATCTGAGTAGAGACAGACCTACTGTGTTTGCAAAACACACAGCACCATATGAAGTCTGTCATCCATACTGGGTAAAAATCAATGGATTTGAACCATGGATAAAGGTTTATCTTTTATTATCTTGTAAGAGATAACAGCAGAGCTGATGATATGACCCAACAAGTGTTTACAATCATATTATTTTATTTAATAAGCTGCCACTCCACACCTGTCAGCACATCCCTGAGCCATAGCTACTGTGCAGGCTGCAAGGCAGCAGTGTATGGTCAGGGTGCTGCTAACTGGTTGAGATGCCCCATAAAAACAGCAGCTGTGGCATGGGAGTGTGCAGAGAGGACAGTCAGGCTCTCCTCAGAGATGCACAGGGGCAGGATGAGAGATACATACTCCAACATGGGAAATTCCAACTAGATACAAGGAAATTGCTTGCACTATAAAGGGGACCAAGCACTAGCACAGGTTGCCCAGAGAGGCTGTGGAGTCTCCATCCTTGGAGGTATTCAAACACAGTCTGAGCAACCAGCTCCAGCTGACCTGCTCTGAGCAGGGCACAGGGGGTGGACTACACAATACCCACAGGTCCAACCTCGATTACTCTGTGATGCTGTGAGTTAATTGCCAGTTACTATATTTCAGTTGAAGGAGCGCTAGTTAACAGGTTTTGAGGATTTTCACATCACTGTAACTATCAAGGGGAAGTAGCAATAAAGTATTCAAGAAAATTCAGGGCCAAGAAAATAACCATTACCTATAAAAAAACCAGAAATGTAGAAATTGAAGAGATGCTTTCCAACCAAATTATCAGCTGACAGCACAGCTTCTCAGGAAATGGAGTTCACTTAGACAGGGGGAATTTCCAGCATGCCAGAGTGTGTTTTCAACCAGATTTGAGATGAAAAATACAGATCATATATTTTACAGAAAAAATCCAAAATATTTCCATTAATTAATTAATTTTAATTTCCATTTTAAAATGTTAATACTGTTAAAAGATCATCACTTAATACACACATGCACATACATGCATGAACATAAATAAAATATAAATACATATTGAAACGTAACAAGAATACCAACACTAAAAATTCAGGAAAAGGGATGCAGGAAAATCAAAAGAAACAAGGAGTGAAAATCCAAATGGAATCTCACAATTCAATTTTGAATTTCTTTGAAATTTTCCCATTGAACAAGCCATTTGTTTTCAGCATTCTTCTTTGTGAAATATATCTTGTACTCCATGGAGCAGCATTTTCCAAAGGGAAAGTTCAGTTTCAAAACTTTATATCAGTTTCTTTAAGCCAGTGTCTTTGAGGAATATGAGGAGTACAACTTCTATTTTACAGAGCCAGGGTTTTCCTTTCATCACAATAAAGCAGTGAATTTTTTGTGTTTGTTACACATTCCTGAAGTGTTTTACAAAACGGCATCTACAAATTGTACTACCCTGTTTCTTTCCGGATCACCCTAACAAACAACTTCTGCTTTATTTTTAGAATTCTCCCTTCTTGCTGGCTTTTATTTTCCTGTGCCACCCGAACATGATTTACTGTAATTCAGACTTAACTATTTGTTTGCTGCACTGCACACCTGAGTCTTTGGCACAACTAATACTTCCCAGTTTCCCTCCAAGCCGCTCATCACTTAGGCTATTTGAGTACCCCAAGTGTTGATGATCAGAAAGGACATAAATAATGTAACTTCCTTACTTCAGAGTATGGAGGAGAGGTAATCAGATTAGCTTCCCAGAGATCCTAGCAATCAGTCCTCACTACATTAAAAGCTGTGACACTATGCATTATGTCCCTGGGTGTAAGCATATAACATTTATGGATGTGAGTTATGGCCAAGAAAGGAGGTTTGTGCTTCCAGTGGTATAATGCCACTAAAGGTCATGTTAGAAGAACTGAAAATCTCTGTATCACAAAGTTATAAAGAACTCTGACGTTTCAAACTCATGGCAGTAAAAAATTAGAGTGACTGGGGCTACTGCACAGTTAGTGTCTGAAGTGGCTGCTGCTTCACAGTCAGGAAAAGGTTAAGATTTTCTGGAAGTGGTGTCTCCACAGATGGCAAATTCCTCTTTCTGTTCAAATGAGACTGTCAAAAACAAAACAACCTCTTTCCCAGAGAAAGAAAACTAATTTTCCACGAATTCAACCCTTCCTTCTTCCACCATTTCCTCAGCTGTTGGTTCATTGCCAGCTCTCTGCATCCTCAGCCCTCACTCCCAGTGGTTCTCAGAAAAGATCATGTTTGCTGCTTGCTGTTGATTCCCAGCCCTGGTTAGCCTATTCTTGCAATGAACATTACATTCCCCTTCCCCCCTGCTCTCATTCCTACTTTTTCTCTCTTAACTTTTGTGGTTCTGTCCCCAGTTTGCAAAATCATGTGCTGTTTGAGCAAAAGACGCTACCTTCTCCCTAAAAAATCTGACTCATTCACACCTCAGAATGCAAAAAGTTAATTGCCTCAGGGGTTTATTCAACTCAAGAGCATCAAGCTAAGCCCCTTTTTTGGATGACTCAATTTCAAATCTGTGTGTTACCAGCTTTTTTTGCAGATCTTCTCATTTTGCTGTGACAATCTCCATTTTCTTCACTAAGATGATCTTTAAAATCAGCAGACTTCAACAACTGCAGTTGGTAGCCTTTTTTTTCCTCTCCAGGCTTCCTCCAATGCTTGAAATGCTTCTCCCTTTTTTTTAACACGTGAGAAGAATTAACTGTAGATCACAACTAGTAGGAGTTCAACCATCAGACTTAAATGTCTTAATTAAATCCTGTATCCTTTTGCAAATGCCTGAACACTCTGTGTTCATCTGTGAGAATGTGAATATACAAATTTGCCATTTCTATGAACCCAAACTTTCCGAGTAGCAGACCCATTTTTCCAGGAGGTGTTCTAGTTCTGCTCATAGTCTGTGGCTTTGGGGCATCAATAACTTACATATTACTGCACTTCCAGTCAGTTTGATATAGTCCGCTTCCAGTCAGTTATACAAACAGAGGGGGTTCTGTTCTTAGAATTTGTATAAAAATCTGCTCAATAACATAAATTGCATCTATTAGGTAAACAAGCTGGCAGGAAACCAAAAATTTGGTTATCATAGCTTGAATGATAATGTGGAAATGTGGAAAAACACATTCATATGAGAGTGCCACATTTTTTAGGAATGTACACGGAATTATGAAATCTCAGGCGTTTCTGTAGGTCTGGGCTGTATGTGCATGCAGATTTTCATTTAGCTTGTGTCTACATACACAAATCAGATGGCAAAACCGGAGCTGCACACTGGTGTGGCAAAGAGGCACTGCTAGTGGCATGGCTGGCTATAGTGTTTTCATCATTTTCAAGCAATGCAATTGCTCATATAATTGTTTTTTGAACACATACAAAAACTGCAGCAGAGATGAGGAATAAAATCCGCAGCCTCTGAACAGCCAAACTATTTATGCAGGTGGATCCCTCCAGCACTTGCAAGGGAGACATAGCAGACAGACACCTATTTCAAAACAGTTAATTTCTGTGCTGTTCTAGCCCATTGGATATGCCACTTGCAAGCATTTTTTCTGCCTGTAATTCCCATGCACAAAACTCACAGGGACTCCTTTCCCACTCTCTTTCTGTAGGCAAGTATACGATATGAACTATGCAATGGGTACACATACAAACACTTACTGTTCTAGCTGTACATTGGACCTGTTCAGCTGCTGAGTAACTTGAGAGAGGACATTCAGAGAGGCTATGCGTGCTTCAGAGTCCAGCTAAACAGGGGAGCCTCTCCAAAAAAGTTGTACTTACAGTATTGGGGCCCAGGGCCAGATTTGATCTTAGAGCACCTAAGGCACTTGTAACAGAAAGCCTCACTTCTGTGAGAAGATCCTGCAGGAGACACCTAAGTCCAGGAAAAGATAAATACTTTCCACAGGAAAATTGTGAAATCCTTTCGTGATAGTATCGCATATTTTCTAAGTCTATGGCACCCAAAAATTATTACTTCACCATCTATTCCTACTGCCTCTCTATGTTTTGAACTCCACTTTCACTCCCTTCCTAATTCTAACCCTCCCTAATCAGCACCTCTCCCAAAATCAGTGACCTCTGTCAGTGCCTGACTGCCCAAAGTGCCCTGTGTACCATGTCTTGGCTGGCTGGTTCACTGATGACTGTGTCAATTGCTCCCAACAAGGGAGGGCTTCTTGGGCAAAAGAAATGGAAAGCAGTCTTTCCTTTTGCTAATCATAATCCTGGTTATGCAAATGGGATCCACTATTGTTTTTCTTAGACCTGTTTACACAGTAGTAGCCATTAATTTTCATGTAGCCTTTGCATAAGCTGTGTTGGCTGCCCAAGTTCTTTCATTATAAATACTGTCTAGAGCTATTGATCCCTGGGTTTTCCCAACTCAATCAAGGGTAAAATCTATCTCACTCAGTCTCAGCTGAGGAGTAACCTGTTTCCCGAGCCCTCAAATGAACTCAAGCCGGTCAGTTTTTACACTGGAAAATCCTTACAAAATATGTATCTAATAACTCCTAGAAATGTCTTGGTTTTTAAATCAAACTGTCCCATGACAAACTGGCACTTTTAAACAGAATACAGTCTCATAATTCTTACATTTCTGTAGATAAATGTTAAATGAGGACAATGTGGCAAAATTCCAGATATCTTGCTGGAAAGCAGAAAGGTTAATTAATCCTCAGTGTACTTTCAATCATGAACAAATAAAAATGTTAAAAAGCTCCAGGGTTTAGATTTCATCAGAGGCTGCTATGCATACAGCAAGACTACAATGCTCTTCATCAATGTCTGGTGCTCCACAGAGATTTTTCTGTATGAGTCTTAAAATTCAGGGTTTGAGTTTTATTCAGATAATTAAGCTTAGGCTGAATGGATGAGCTGAGCTTACCAAGATGTCAGGACATCCTTCTAGTTTTAACTCTTCATTTCTCCCCTTAACCATCTCTCCAGCACCTGATCTCTTTTCTTTTCCCTTCAGAGATCACTGCTGTCAGTTCACACCAGAGACAGGCCATGCCCAGCAATCTGGCATTTCCAACCACTGCAGACCCAAGGCTGTAGTCCATGGCAGGAATTTGCCTGTTAAACATGGTGTCCTAACACAGCTGAGACATGAAAAAGGCTTACTCTTTTACCATGGTTTCCTGTCCTAGATACCGTATTTTCCCAAAGGTCTGACTTGTTTATTTATAGAAAAAATAATAAGGCATTTTGATCCTTATTACAATTGGATAAACATTGAGTGAGATATCATAATTTCGAGGAGACCCCTAGATTTATAGTTCTGATCCTACATCAATCAGACGAGCTTTTTGCCCTGACTTTGGTGGGATTCAAATCAGCCCCCAACCTCATGAATGATGTTTACAGGTGAGTTTGTAGTTACTGCTGGCTGTTTGGGAGTGTGGCATATGAAAAATCAGACTTGCAGCTGCTGTACTGGGGAGCTCAACACAGAGTACACGATCCAATGAACAGTGCAGCAAGCGGGACAAGCACAGTGACTTACAGAACAAGGCAGCACACCCAGTATCCCTGTTTAAAGAGCTGATCTGATATCTTTGCAGAAGGACAGAGAGGACTATTGATGTGTATGACAAGAAGGATGTAAATTAGAGCTGTGAAACAGAATATGAGATAAGCCACTGCTAAAACTATAGATCTGAGTTTTGTATCTATCTGCTATGGGAAAACAGAATCTTGGATACAAGAGCACTTAAATCCAGGGATTAGGATTTTGGTCTTGAATCTAATTTTTCCATTTTTGTAGCTTTTTCAAAACTATGTTCAGATTTGATCTAACAGAAATTCAGGCTCAGACCCAAAATCTCAATTCAGACTCTACTGAAAATGAGTTATCCAATTTATGCCATTTAAATCCAAGTTTGTCCAAATCTCTAGGAAGTTCAACCTCAGTTAAACTGATTCTGAACTTCTATGGTGAAGTTCAGGTTCATACACTGAAAACATTTGGAGAAATTAGGATACCTAGAGTATACCTACAGAGGAAAACACAAAAGTGAAAATCAGAAGGAAAATACTGAGAGGACCAGCTGACTGCCAAGAGAGGGGAAAGAAGGGAATGCTTTTGCATGGCTCTGTTCACACTTCTCTCAGGTAGGATGTAGAATGCCAGTTCTAGTGTGCAAGCCATGGAGATAAGTAAGCATGCAATGTCTATATTATAATAAATCTTGGCTTTCAGGTAGACTTGCTGGAATGAGAACACTCCCATTCTAACCAGTGATGCAGCTCTGGAACTGGAACTGACTTGTGCCTCTCTTGGAAATGATGGCACCTGACTGCTTTCACCTTGTAAGCAGATATTTAGTATTTTAGATAGCTGACACACTGACATGATGGAGTAGACACGACATGAATCTGGGGTAACAGGCCCAAGCAGAAGTAACTTAGTACCAGTGACATCTCTTCAGTAGTTAAAGACCCTTATATCAAAATTTAACTCTTATTTTAAATGTGGTTTCTTCTACACTGAAATGGTAAAATATTTTATTCCAGCCATGAAAAGGTAATTTCCATAAATGGAGACGTGAAATATTACTGTTTCAGTTTTGCTGTTCTTGATAAAGAAGGAAACTACAAATCCTTGCTTGATCTGTACGCAGAAAGACAGAAGTAAAAACACCAAGTGACCACTGGCTATGCAAGCACAGAGTGAGACATATGTAACGCTGCTAAGAAATAACCCTGAAACGGCCCTTTTTCATTCTCAGCGAGACCAACAGTATAAACCTCCTCACACACAGTGTCTCCTTGATCAGCAAGACCCACATGGTCTGTTGACTCAGCAGAAACTGCTCTGTGTTAGTGCTCTCTCTCGTGTACTCACCATTGAAAGTAACTTCCCCAGGTGCTGCACAGAGCCAGAAAGGTCATTATTCAGACAAGAAAAGAACACAAAGTGACATGCAAAAAGCACATTGCAATTGCTTTTATAAGGGCACTGACATTGCAGAAACTCAATAAAATTATCGTGTGAAATTCAGCATGATATTGTGGGGTTTATCCTTTTCTTTACTCACATTTTTGTTTATCGATTTACCATGTGCATGCATGAAACTGCATCCAGCCTTGCATGCAGTTGTTGCTGTACTGTTTTGCACATAGCACTGTGCAAAGCTTTGGCACACATGGACCAAGTACAGATTCCGTAAAACCCACAAAGAGCAGTGATGGTTGTGCTGCAGAAACACTCAGGGGTAAGAGGAGGGCCATGTGTGGAAAGGGAGCCCAGATTATCTGCCAGAGAAGCCTGATAGGATAAAGAGGTTCAAAATTGCAGGATGATTCTAAAACTCAGCTTGGAACCACAGTGAACAGCAGACTGAATGGGTTCTCTCATAAAGCAGAGAGGAAATCTTAGTGGTGTTTGAAAACTTCATGAAAAAAAGAAAGCAGAAGCAGTAGCTACAGATGAAATCGAGATCAAAGATGGAGCTTTTTTTAAGGTGGAAGACCCAAAAACTTGCTCACATAATGCGGCAAAAAAATCACAGAGCAAAAAGAAATGAAAGCGGAACGCAGAAGAGCATAGAGATGGGAGGGGTGCAGCCAGAGATCAGCCTTCAGCAGGGGTACATTCCCTGCTTCTCATCCCACACCCTGCTATTACCAGCCGTAGGGTGCCTGTAGCTTGCACAGCACCACCGTTTTCTCTCGGCAGCTGCTTAACTGGTCAGATTCCTCTTTAGCCCTCCTGGGATGTGTTTTTAGGACCTTTTGGCTGGTCAGATCTATCTACAAGACATCATTGCAGTGGGTCAAGGAGCTATAATGTCAAATCTGAGCTGGGCTCTTACACCTGTGAGTGTGGGCACATACAGATATTGGGCACGGTTTGTGCTCAAAGCACACTGAATTTTTTTTAGTATTTTTCCCCAAATTGATGACATAGCCCAGGAAATGAAATCTCTTCTCTGGAGCATTGCACTGGGACCTACAGTGCATTTTTAATTCCATGTCTCAGACACAGCAATTTGTTGATGGTTACTCATATAGTGAACTGAACAGTGACTTCACATTACCCCTACAGCACATGCTGGGAAGTATCTTCCAAGTTAAAACATTAATAATTCTTTGACAGATGCAGAAAAAGTTAGGATGAAGCTTTCTTGGTTTTCTTTTCCTTTTTGTGAGACATTCAGCATTTGGCTCAGGCCCAACATTACGTTAAATGTGCTTGGTGCTCACATAGGAGTTTGAGGATGTAGAGCATCCCAGAGGACTGGGGACACAAGTCCAAGGCTAAACTTTTCTTAAGAAAGGTTCCTTTAAGGTTACCTGTAAAATTGTAGGCCAAATGGCAACAATAAAACAGGTAATAAATTACTATCACAACCAGAGGCCCGTATCTCCTTTGCAAGCAAACATCTGAACAAGACCAAACTACCAGTAGTGCAATAAAACACAAAGGGTGTGGAGTTTGTGTAACATGAAGATATAATTTCTGCTTCATGAATCTACTTATAGAAAGAGGAATTAATTTTTGGGAAGTAAGCAAGTTCATTTAAACAGAAAATAAACTTCAATAAACTTCAAAGAGAATCATAAAAAGGGGAGGGCAAATGCAGAGATGACTTTGTTTTGAACTCTGTACAATTGCTCAATAAAATTGCTATTCAGATCTAATTTTTGGTTTAAACATTACAGTTTCTTTTCCTACTCTCGGCAACATTACATTCTTATTCTGTAGGCACTTTTGTCATTACTCTTTTTCTTAGGCTCTGAGCTTAAGGCTTCACATGGCTTCCCACAGATTACCCTCCAGGACTGTGGGTTGCTTATAGCTTACCTGAAAGTGTGGAGGGATATTTTAAGATATGGACACCATACCTGCAAAAACAGTGCAGGTTAGCTCAAAGCTGAAGAAACTGTCACTACCGTGTCACTACTGTAGAAAAAAAAAATCCCATTCTTCATTATTTCTTTTCATGCTACAATATAAATTTCAACTCTAAGGAACCTCCTTCTCATTTTTACCTTAAAAATGCGTATCTTTAGAGCAGCAGGGCGTTAGCTGGCAAGTCAGCCCCTGCTTTTTCCCTGCCTCTAATCCCAATTCCTCTTTTAAAAGATTATTTGTGATCCTCTTCAGCAAGACATATCAGAAATTTACCAACCAAAGAAAGATTTCAATTCTTACCAAATGCTGTAGCCATATTTTACCCACAGTTTCCTAATTCTCCTGAGATCTGAGCCAACTGACATTTATGGATTTAACTATTAGCATACTATATCTTAACCCACATATGCACTCTGCACACAATGGCAAGGATTGCCAGAAGCAAAAAACAATTTTTAACAATTAAATTTCTCATGGCATTTAATGGATGGGGGACCTATGGGGACCTACCTCATTTCCCTGTATTTGAAAACCCAAACCACTATTAATATTTAACAGTTTTTATAGCAACCCTTTTCATACCCAAAAGAAGACAATTGGTATTTGCATACAACAGATCCCAAAGAGACAAGAAGATAAAGAAAACCAAACCACAAAATCCACTGGAGCCAGAGGAAGGACATGGTGTGACACCAGGGACATCAGGATCATGGTTTTGGCCATCTGCTACACTGAAAGCTGGGGGGGAAAAAGCAAGTTCCTTATTTACCCATAGGCTTGTCCTTCTTATGTGAACATCAAACTCACCTGGAGCATGAAATGTTTCTGGAGACTTATGGTATTGTTTTGATCTGGTTAATATTTCTTTTTATAAAGCTTTTTATCTTGTTTTTCAAACAGTGCTAGCACCAAAATGACCTGCCAGCTTTTATTTTTAAAGAAGTATGACTGGTCAGATTCCTAGGAATAACTATTTAAGCCAGAGGGCATGTGGTAGCCAAAGATCCTCTACACTTACAAACAAGTATTTCTATAACACTTTGCTTGAAGCAGAGAAATGTGGCAGATAAGGCACTGCCGGATGACAGTTACATTTTCCTCAAAGTAGGAAAAACAATGTTGTAGTTCCCAAAGGCCCCGTCTCTGCAGGCTTGAAATAGAGCAAAAAATTAAAAAGAATGAGAAAGAAAGCAAGCACTGTTTTCCATTTCTCAAGAACTGCCAGTAATAAAGAGACAATGGATAAGCCTTTCTTGCACTGTATGTAGTATTTTTGCATCTTCATGAATGTTATGTATACAAAGCATACAGAGAGGTGTCAAGAAAAATAATGCCATCAGTGCAACCACAGAGTTAAGAAAACAAGCATTCAAAGGCAGGGAGGCAGTCTTAAAATAAAATGCTATTCCTGAACTTTATCCTCCTATATTTGTTCTAAAATATAGGATTTGTTCTAGAAATAAACAAGAGAAATATTGGTGATTCCAACAGCACAAAAACCATAAACCCATTTTTGTACAACTCAGTATACTATCCTTTATCAAAAGTAATGTTTGTCCCTTCCAGATCTATAGGCTGGAGAACTTCACCTCAACTAGTTTTCTGCAAGCCTGTCATATTTTAATTGCAAAGGTGTATTAATTAAGCTAACTTCGGTTAAATTGTCTTATTGCTCAGTTATCCTTGCACAAAGAAGGTGTGGTTTTATCAGGAGAAAAGTTATTTAATGTGTTTGGAATGAAAAACGCAGCAGATACATTGTCCTTGCTGCAAAGGGACAAATTATGAAACTCAAATTTAGTAAAATTATACACAGTTGGCATAAGGATTTAGAAATCTAAATTAAAGTTTTCCTTTTAGTACTCAATATTAATTCGAATATTTTTTTAAATCTACTCAAATGTTAATGCTCTCAAAAATTAGGCGACACACACTCTGAGTGTATCAATTTTTTTTGTTTTGTTTTGTTTATGTGAAATAAAAACAATAATGAATTCATTGACTGTCTGCATTGATACCAGTCAGGGACAATTCATTAAGTACTTTACAAACTCACCATTGAGCAAAGTGTTACTGTAGATTAAAAATAAATTAAATTTAATATTAATTCCCGTGGTTAGGGATTAGAAACAAGGATTCCTGCAGCATGGTGGAGGTAACAACTGAAAACACAGTGGAGAAAATAGAGGATACCAAGACCACAGGAAACTCATTAGACCCAAATGCAATTATGAACTAAGTAGTGTGGTCCTGGGATATTTAATACAAAATATTTCCATTAGAAATGGAACAATATTCATGGCAATGTGCATTGCTTCACCTAAATCTGAAGTATTTTGTATACAATTCTGGTCACACATTGTTCAGAAGGGATGAATTCAGGATGCAAAACCAGTGCAGATGACTGGCATGAGCCAAAGAAGGGATAGGCTACCATACATGAGAATACAATAGCCTCATTTGTTTAACCTAGTGAAGTGAAGGTCATGAGTGAAATTGGAACACAGCATAAACACCAGAAAGCTAAAATAACTTTTTCAGCTATTGGATAATGCTGACACTTGACGGAAATTGAAATTCGGACATTTTTGCCACAATGTAGATTCTTAACCAGCAAAGAAACAGGGTTCTGAAACAGTCAATAAGTGGAAATAGAAACGCAACTGCGTTTACAGAGAGACACGGTTAACTCACGAGAGGGATTGTATGATACCATTGTCTGCAACAGGAGAGACACAGACTTGATCCAAAATGTCCTTTTGAATTGTATCATCCTACCTAATAGGTATTAATCCTACAAGTATAGTATAACCCATAGGTTTTCTGGGGTTCAGCCATCTGTACAAGGCTGGGCATCACCAATGTTTTGAGGATTGCAACAGCTGACAGGTATTAGCACCTCAAAAACACTTTTTACTTTAAATCAAGAGCTCTCAGGCAATGCTTGCTCATGTTTACCCTTTTCCTGAAATCACTCTGTCTTGCCATGGGTACAGATGTGCTGTCAGTGGTAGTCACTGCTAAAAGCAGCTTCAAGTACCTGGGTTACCCAGGACTGTGCTGTGTGGGGTCTCATCCCTACCCAGGCTCCTCTGTGAGTGCTGCTTGCTGCAAACTGCCATGCATTGAGTACAAGCACTCAGAGAGCTGAAAACCCTGCAAGGAACATGTAGTGAACCCAGAGGACTGCAGGAGGGACTAGCAGTGTTGAAGCAGCCAGGAATTAGAAATTTTGGCTTTCAGCAAGAGGACAGTTTGTTAACATGAGCTGTGGATCCTGGAGCATTCCAAGCCTGGCTTTTTGACTTCAGCCTGTTTTCATCAAAGACCATCTTTCTGACGGATGGGGTGGTCCCGCCCAGGGATCACTTTCTGTTCTGTCTGCAACCTTGTCACCACACATGACCTGGAAAACTGCAGCCATTGTTTACTGAAAAGAAATTTTGCCCACCTACATCCATGGCCTGCCATTCCACCTGCAATCTCATTAAGCCATGTTTTGCTTTGCTGACACCAATGCTGCCAAAAAAGATCAGCTGGCGAAAGGAGCCTGTTAGTAATGTGGCTGGCATTCTGCCTCCTGCAGCTGAGGTCACTTCTGAGCACTTCTGAGTCTCTACTGGTCCACAGGGATGGATGGCCTAAAACTCTCTCCCTCTGTTCGGCTTCCCAGTGATCTAGCAGGCTTGCAATTGGGCTATTGCACTGGCCTTGCTCCATGGCAATGATAATATCTACAACTGCTATTTTTCTTGCCTTGTATTTTCTCTTCCCTAGCCAGCCACCTGAGCTGTTGAAATACTTCATGATCCTGCATCCCATTCTACTCGAAAGGTTCAAGCAGCCCTGTAGACCATTCTCCCTAATTCATGGAAACGACTCAGCTTTGCTGGAAGATTTTGCTTAAATTGTTTCAAATTTGGGTTAGAATGCTTCTTTTTCAGTTCCCTTGCGAAACACTCATAATTCTCATTCATGCAGGTCTTTTCATTTCAGAGGCCAGAGATGTGAAGCACAAACTCTGTCTTCTTTGCACAGTCTATAAACAACCTTAACTGTAGCATCTAGGATGAAGTTTATTTCACTTCACCTTAGACATCTAAAAGTCAGCCTAAGTCAATAATTTAGGTTCTCTCTATAGTGACTGGAAAGGGGAAATACCTTTCAGAAGAAAAACTTCTCCTATGCTGACACATGAGGAGGTCTCACCCTCTGAAGAGGTCTCTCTCCACTGAATGTACAGCATGTCTGGGACACCTAATGCTCAGAAACAAAAGGTAGATGAGTCTGATGATTGATGGCTTATGTCTTGACAATATTTTGTAAACAGAAACTAATTATTTCTGGCTCTTAAAAGCTAAGTAAAACTTTGTAGCCCATTTCAGAGAAGGTAAATAGAAGTACACAGAGAATATATGACCTGTCAAAACACAGACTGGCAATTGCTGTCAAAATCACAAGACAAAGACAGGAGATCCTCAATCACAATCCTGTGCTAAAGACCATTAAACCATACCTCTTTCAACAAACATCTTTCTACTTGTTGCCTGCAAACATATCAACAGCAGTTTTACATGGATTATTAATTGCTTGTAGTGCCTTACCTAAAAAAGTGGTCATACACAAAGAATTTTCTGTAACTGGGTGGCCGGTCCATGCCCCCTAACCCTTTCAAGCCAGCTTGAAGAAAGCAGCCAAGTCCTGCATCCAGAGCAGTTCTAAGTGATACTTCATTGCTCTGGATTCAGTAAAATTTCAGTGGAGACACAGTTGTACCAGAAAAGTGTTGGTTTGGTTTTAGGTTTTTTTCTGGGAAAGAAGTTATATGAGCAAAAGCAGTCTTTCCTCTGATCATAATAGTGGAAGGTTTACCAGCTCCAAACATATTTTCTAGTGTAGAGCAGACCTTGAGCCTGCACAAGTCCTATGTCACCTTCTGAACATAAAAGTCAGGCCAGTGAACCTTCATGTTCTTAGGTTATCCAAGCTACTCTATGTGTATCTGCAATAATATACATACTTACACATATTTGAGTGTAACGTGCACATGCATGTGCACACACACAATTTTATCATTTTTAGGAGCTAACTCGTGATTCTGAAATATTTGTTCTTACTAATACAGTATGCAGCTCCCCAGAAATATGTATGCACCTATAGGGGAAATCCAAAGAGATATTTTCACTTTATCAAGCTGGACTTAGCCTTCTGAAGAGACCGACAAGATCAGGAAGGGAGAGGTATGGCTATAAAGCCAGGGTGAATAATTTGTGGTGCAATGTAGTTCTTAAATTACTGGGCAAATACCCACTGTGTCTAATCTATTGAGCTCCTGAACCCTCTATTGGATGGGGAGTGCATGTGGTGGAGAAGCTCAGCTGTGTCATACAAGAGGCTGCACAGGAGTCCTGAATTCTTATTGCCTGCTTATCAGAAACAGTCATAAGGAAAGAAGGAATTGCTCTTTTTCAAACAGTTCAGTAGCTGAGGGTAGAATATAGTGGGTGTGTTTGTGGTAAAGACAGCAGCACACCCTGCACTCACTCTGCGACTGTGTAGAAAGAGAAAATATAAGAAGGCAAAGCAATAGCATTTTGATTTCAGGTTGTAAATGCTACACTCTGCTCTTCATGCCCCAAGCTTCACGCTGAGGAAAAGCTGCAGCCTGCCAGAAAGCAGCTCTTTTCAGTGTGCAGAAACAAAACTGAGGAAACTGGAAAACTACGCTGCTTTACTGCATTTAAACCCCCTACTTATGGTAAGCAACAGCCACATCAGCAAGCCACAAACCAAGAGACACCTTAATGGTCCAGGAAGTTCAGAGATCTTTGAGTTAAATATTGAGCAATGCAGGTGCAGGCTACAGATGGGAGGTTCGGGTGTGAAAGCATGCCAAGTGCATAACAAAACACGATTGAAGGAAGCCAGTATTAAGATCTCAGTCTGAATTCATTGCACATAGATGGCAGGAATTCCACTGATACCCTGTCTGAGAAATAAGAGAGTTTTCAAGGTTCCTCAGTGTGCGAGCCACTGGCATAAAAATGGACCTGAATTGCTCTGCTCTCTCTCAATTACAGGTATCACTAGGCACACCCAAGGATATCTTCTGCTAAATATGCACGGGCAAATAACTTCTTGGTGCAGCACAGCTGAAGGGAGCATGGAATTTAGTCTGTATTCACAAAATCAATGTTTTTTCAAGACTTGTGTCTAATTATTTCAGAATTAAGAACTGAAGATTTTGCTGGTTCTTACCCCATCATGCTATTTCATCAGTAAACTATAGGAGGTAATAAAAGAGGTGACCGTTACACATAAAGTTTAGTGAAGAGAAACCCCATCAAAGTAGCCCCTTGCATTTCCTTGGAAGCATTGACATACTGGCATTTAGAATCTGGGCCATTGTTCACACAGTGTTTTTGATTTATAAAGCCCTATGCCTACACTAACTACTCTATTACTGTTGATACATACTTAAAAGACAGACATTATGAATTATTCTTCATGTCTTACATTTCCTTGCTTAGGTTCTAATTCTGCCTAATCTTTACAGCCAGCATTTTAAGTTTACACATTACTAGTTATTATACCAGAAATACATGCAGTATATTAGGTTAGACACATACACAAGCCTTTGAAGAATATAGGAGACATCACAAAGACTGAAATTCTCTCTCCTCAAGTGTCTTTGAAATTACTCCTAAACTTGTATCCCAACTTAAGGATATAAATAGGATTTATGCATGAAATAGGCTGTTGCTGGCTGTTAGCACATAGGTGAATTTGGTCCAGTGGGTGTGTATGTTGATTTTCCACTCTAGCATTTCTGATGCTCCCAATTCTTCATTACTACCTGCCAAGATCACTGTTGTTAGGTTTGAGTTTTTGTATACCTGAAGACAGATTTATAACATTTGTGGTCAAAGCATTCTACATCTGATCCTTTTTCTATTTGCCTTTAACTCTCTTCCCCAGCCCTGATCATAACTGCTTAAAAAAGTTTAAATGGATTGATGGTGTTTTTATTAATTATTCATGTAACTAAAAGGTTGTTTGTTAGCAAAGTAGGTCTTGGTTTCTGGAGTACTGTGGAAAAAGCATGTCACTGAGGACTTCTCTAAGTTGATGGTGCCCATATAAGAGGTTCTAATTTTATCAATTGCTTATTTACGAGAACTTCGAGCCCCAAAAGACTGATGTTTGCAACAACTTTCTTTGGAATATTTGAGAGTTTAAACATTTCAGACTTAGTGGCAAATTTTTAAGCAAGTTAATAGACCTTTTTGAGAGAAACATTAATTTGTAATTTGAGTTATATCATTACTTCCCTAGAGTAATAAAATTCAACAGCTTTTAGAAATGAATGTTGTTTTACAAGTCTTATTTTTTAAAAGAGTATTTCCTTAAAGCTTATCTCTTAAGCTGAAGCATCTTTTCTATTTTCACATTACATCTTAAACAACTGACACGTTTTATGATCATCTCTGAAACCCAAGAAGTGAAAGCTGATTTGAGACTTCTGTATGATGAATTTACAATTCTTACCTGCCTTAAGCCCATCCTTAAAAGAGATGAAACTTTGTGCCAGAATATAATGCTACAATTATATGACATTCCTTTTGAAAATGTCAAGTATTCAAGCATAGATGAACAAAAATCGAAAAAGTTGAAAATTGCATTAAAAGTGAGAGCCATTAGTGTTTTCCAAGAAAAATACATATATTCTGTACAAAACTGGAGAATCCACAAACCCCAAACTCTAAATTTCTGACTATTCATTGAACACACACCTGACTAGTGTGTGACTAGTAGCAAATTGTCCAGGCTTTTTATTAGAAGTATGCACAATATATTGTCCTCTGCAGATGTACTCTGCAACTGCTTCATAAAGGGGAGAAATGGCAACAGGCACAATGGAAGAAGCCAAGGGAGACTTTGGTTATTGTTTGCCCTAAAGAGATGACAGAGCAGACTTCATGCCTGCAGAAATAAATACAGCATATTTATTTATAAAATATTTTATTTGCAAATTATTTCTTTCTAAATACAACTCTTATTTATTAAAATAAATAAGCTTCAGAATTGCTACAGGAGATTTTTATTATGGTATTTCTAAATAACTGTTTACCAAAGGTGGGATTTCTTCACTGATGTGAATCTGCTTTTGCCATGCCTCACATGAAGGTTTGGCTGAAGAAAAGTGCCTTTGAGAGGTGCTCAGTACAGGAATGGCTTTGCTCTTCATAAGGGATCTAAAGAAGCCTGAGGAGAGCATGCCTTCAGTGTAGACAAAGGAGAGTAAACTGAAAAGCCATCTTCATGTTCTCCTAATCTTGTTCTTCTTAGTCCCATGTAATTCAGACATCCCAGACAGATTATTCAAGCGGCACCTAAGCAGCAGTGCTCTCCCAGCACCAATACACTTCAAAAGGCAGCTATTATTAACATTCCTGTGGCTCTTCCCACACCTATCCCTAGTAAAATCCTCTTGCCAAATTTCTGAAAGCATCTTTGGATCTTTGGAAAGGGCCACATAGCTATGCCCATTCCTGTTCCAGGTCAACTGTCTCCTCTCTAAAGACCTCTTCCTCTCTTCCATCTCTCTTGCATACTGTGAAAGGACATAGTAGGGATAAGGATTTCATCTACAGTTTATATAGATCCAACAATCCATGTTTTGCTGCCTATGTGACACAGGAGAGGTAAAATCTAATTTCTGGATAGTTTTCAGTAACTTTTTCCTGTTTTGGGAACTGTTTTATTTCTGTTTAAATGTTACTATAGATACTGGAATTTAGCCTCACAAAGTTACATAACCAGCCTCTGCAGAGGCAAGGGCGTCCGGAGGGACATAAAACCCTTCTGTGCAAATCTGATGCAGAGAGCTTTTGGTGCAAAAGTGCTGGGAGGGAAAGGTACCCTTCACACCTCTCTCCAGGTCTGGGAAGCTGTGTGCCTGCCCTGAGAACCATAAGGGACTGAACATGGCTGAAGCATCTTGGAATGACTGGGTGAAACCAGTCAGAGGATAGTCATAAAAAATATTGAAAGGGTAACAACAGATTTTTTTCAGATACAGAGAGACAGCAACACATACTAGCAGACATTCCACAGCTTGGAAACAGGAATGAAGGTACATTGCATTTGTCTGGACGATTCAGGACAGTGATGTGCACAGAAACCAACCACCTTGGAAGAAGCTAAGTCTAGGCCCAGGGTGTTTGTGTGGCCATGCACACCAGCTAACTAGCCCAAAAAGCAGAGCCAATCAGTTGTTGTGTCACTGCTGTCCCTGTGCCCAAGATCTGTGGTGGTGGCTGGCTAAGCGCAGCTCAAAAATCACCAGTTTGCTCAGAGTATACTCTGAGCAATGTTACCTAACCACGGTGGTATGCTCATGGCCTCAGGCATTTTTCTATTACTCATGAATATTTCTTTATCATATGGTAGGGAAAAAGAAGTTTCTAAACCAACTTAGCATTTGGCTTTTTCACCATCATGTTCATAACTTTGGAAATTACTTGGGAAAAGTCCACTATCCTCAAAGCCCATCAATTCTCTGTTGCTACACCAAATACAACTGAAGTCCAAGTGGACATCTGCATGTAAAGAGAAGAAGGATGGTTTCAATTCTCTGTTGCTACTTCAACAAGCTATCCCAATGTTTTCAAGGTTCAACTCTTGAAACTTTGAAACCTAAGTCCATAATTCCAAACTGAGACAGGCATTTGCACATTTAACAGAGAATCTACTGATTTAGGCACTGTAATTTTCACCCTTCCCTTCTCACACTACCTGTTTCCTAAAACTGAAAGGATGACCATGCTTCCCTATTTTGCACAGCTGCAGCAAAGAGAAATTCCCTTAGTGAGTATGTGATGCTTGTCATCAAAGTCTAAAGAAAAGGACTGAAGAAGAGCTGAAATGGAAATTCCCTGCAACTGAGGCATATAAAAGGTTCAAATGCTTTTTATTTAAACTAGTGTGCATTGTAATCTTGCCTTTCTTGATAGCTGCTAGAAATGCTCCCTGTATGAGTAGTGCAGATGCTGCTGCTTCTGTAGTGAAACAAGGAAAGAGCTCAACAAGACATCAGGCACAGTCATTTAGGATCAGAAATAAGAATTAATCAACATCACGTGGCAATACAGGCAAGCAGATTTTGTGAACAGAAGCTTTGTTTCACCTTCCCTGCATGTGCTTGCTACCCCAGTTTTATGTCTCACAGCTCCTATCTCATTGTCAATTACACTGATAACAGAACTTTTAACCCATATGTAGTTTTTAATTAAATAGAGGCCATTCAGATACTCTTCACAAGCTATGAGTGTAGTGCTATACTTGAAATAGTCTCCAACACCATTTGAAGTAAGTATACAGTCAGTCCCCTTAAGTTAATAGATTTTTCCCAAAACAAGTAAAACAGGTCAGACACAGGTCCACTGCATTTGCACATTTAAAAGACAGGGTTTATGTAAACATCAAGAGGGATAGTAAATGATCCAGCACTGAGAAGGCACGTAGGAGGTCCTGACGTAGGAGGTCCTTGTAGTGCATATATATACACGGACATTTCAATCCTATTTCCTCCTTCAGTTACCAACAATAAAAAAAATAAAATAAAACAAACAAACAAACAAACAAACAAAACCTCACCAAAAAAAAACCAAAACAAAACAGAAACACAAAACAAATGAACAAATTAACAACCCAAATTTGCCTTGAGAAATGCCAACAGAACTATTTCTATGATGCACTGACTCCCCCACTGCCCAGATTTTGGCTGGGATAGAGTTAATTTTCTTCCTGGTAGCTGGTACAGGGCTGGGTTTTGGATTTAGTATGAGAATAATGTTGATAACACACTGATGTTTTAGTTGTTGCTGAGCAGAGCTTACTTGAAGTTAAGGACTTTCCAGCTGCCCAAGCTCTGCCAGTAAGGAGGTGCACAAGAACCACAGAGGGAGCACAGCCAGGACAGTTGGCCCAAAGTGGCCAAAGGGACATTCCATACCACAGAATGTCACACTCAGTGTATAAACTGGGGGATATTGGCCAGGAGGGGCCAATTGCTGATCTGGGATGGGGGGCTTGACATTCGTCAGCGGGTGATGAGCAATGATAGTGTTCATCACTTACGTTTCTTGAGTTTTATTTTGCTGTCTTTCCTTTTGGTTGCCTCCCTTTTCATTAAAATTATTATAATATTATTATTACATTTTATTCCTATGATTAAGCTGTGATAGCAGCTATGATAGCAGCTCTCAGCTTTTACCTTTTTTCCCCCAGTTATTCTTGCCATCACACTGGGGGCCAGGGTGCAGCAAGCAGCTGTGTGGTACTTAGTTACCAGCTGGGGTTAAACCATGACTCCCACTTTTTAACAACCTGATTCCTTCGAAAGTGTCTCAAGATGCCCACTAAAATCCTGAGGACTAAAAGGAACTGGTCTTTCTTGAAAATGTAATACTAGCATGAAGGGATGTAGATTAAGGAACAGAAATAGTGAGTTTTCCCTTAAAGCTTAGACTGGAAAATGTTTTTCTGGTGATAGTTTTATGTGATTCATGAAAAATTTTGAAGGTGTTTGGCAAAACATACTGTACAAATGCTTTTCCTATTGTATTGAAGAAACTATGAGCACAACTGAAAGACTTGCACATATTGTGAAATAGTTTCTTTACTTTCGCATCATTTTAATGTCACTCACTATTTCTTCATGAAATCCTGAACCATAAACTGAGCTGGAGACAGGATACCTATGTAGTAACTCCCCATGACTTAAATGTTCTGAATGCCACATCCCCTTCTATCCCAGCACCTTTTCTCTTACAATCCTATAGGGCTTTGTTTGAATTATAACTACTGCTGGAGTATTGCAAATAAATCCAGGCCACTTTAACTGATCAGTTGAGTGTCGTTCTTTGCTCAGAAATGCCAGTGTGACCTTAGCATTTGCTGAATCTGTAAATAAGTAATTATTTGGCTTACTTATTAAGGTAACACACCCTAGCTAGGATGAAAAACCAGACCTACAAGATAATCCTCATCTCAAGTTTCTACTGGCTGTACTGTCTCAAAGTATTTGCCCATATTGTATAAGTGAAATTTCATCTAGCCTTCATACTGTAGTTGGATCAGTGAGGCACAGGTGGTCAAAGCAATAGTCATCCAAAAGCTGTTTTCTCTCATTAATTTATGAGTGATTTTGCTCTCCAGATAGAAAGATATATTTTCCTAACTGCAGAAACTTTATTGTTAAGTATGTAATTAAAATTCTCTGTCAAATCACTTTTCATTAAAATAGGTGGATCAATAATGGCATTATTAGGTATCTGTGTAGAAGGAAAAGAAATTAAATTTCATGGAAGAGGTATATATTTCATGCTATAGCTGATATCATCCCATTAATCTTTTTTTATATACACTGAAATTCTAAATATCACTGCTTTACAAAAGTAATTTGGAAGTATCATGAAAACAGCAGTTATGTTAAAAAAATAGACATGCTGATATAATAAAAATATTTTTGAAATTACATATTTTCCTAGGGTTTTTTTGTTTTGTTTTTAATACTTAGACTATACAGTAAATTAAAAAAAATATTATTTCTGGTTAAAATAGAGAACAACACTTGTTCTCTGTTGTTACCTGAGATGCTATTCTTGTTGGAGCACATAGCACTACACACAGGTAAGATGGTAGCCACTGGCTATTCCTTTACTTTGTTGTTAATGTCTGCATTATGATAATTTTAACTTGCAATTTGTTCTCATTCAGGTTTTCTTTTTAACAAGTACAGCATTTTATAGCTAGAAGCTGCCATGAACAGCCTGATTTGAAAGCACATAATGATCCTTATCTTCACCTAGCAGTGGTAGTTAATGAAGAATCAAAGAATCACAGGGCTGGTCAGGCTGGAAAGGACCTCAGGAGGTCATTTAGTCCAATCTCCTGTTCAGAATAGGTTCTGAGTTTAGAACGGATTTGTCTAGGCTTTGTCCACTCAGATTCTGAACACCTTTTGAAAACATTTCAGAGCCTGAAGTGTTCCAACTTCATGACAAAACAATATTTATTCTTGTTTTGGGTAGAATTCCAATCCCCCATTCCTTCATTTTTAGGAAACCACTGTCTCTCATTTCCACTCTGTGCTCCTCAGCTTCAGCTTCACCTCCTCAGTAACCTGCAGTGCTCAAGAGGCTGCTCTTGGGTTTCCTGACACCATTTCTTCACCAGGCTGTCACAGACTTTAGTGAAATACTTCTTTAATATAGTCATATTTTTAATATACAAAAATTAGCTAAAGATAGCAGCTAATTCAAACAGGTCAGAGTCTGCAAAAGTTTTTCAAACAGCAAGAGAAGGAACCAATAACATACCAATTTCATTACATTCTTCAGTCAAATGAATTAAATCCTACATTTTGTCTGATAAGTCATTTCAGGGCCTCACAATTCATCAAAGAAATGTGCTAACTTTTCAGCAAGTATTCAATACCATTAGAGTAAAAGAGAAACAACATTTTTTAGTTCTATACTAACTTCTCAAATTCTTCTACTATACCTTTTTCCTACAATACCAGCTTTGCAAGGAAAAAAAAACCCAAAACAACAAACCAAACCAAACACTGTTTCCCAAAATTGCATGCTTTTGGAGTTTGTTTTTGAATATTGAGCAATATGAGTCATTTGTGACTGTGGAAATTCCAGTAAGTCAATGGAGTTACGTCAGACCTGAACTGGACTCTTTAATTTCTGACAGTACATCCTAAACTACACAAGCAAACAAACTCCTGAAATGTGAAAGAAAGGAAAAAAAATGCAAAAATGGGTGTTAACATCCTCCATATTTTAAGACAGCTCTCAATCACCCAAACTAAGCCCAAAGTTGTTCCTCCATTCTTGCAGGACCTGTGATCTCTGAATATATGAAACCTCCAAAGATCAATCTGTGTTCTACTCAAGTTATATAAAGCCGTACATAGTAAAATATGACGAAACGGGGAAATAAATTCTTAAATTAAACAAAAAAAAACCCTCAACAAATTATCTTAAAATGTATCTATTTTCCCGTCAGTCAAGCAAATAAATAATAACTGAAGGTCTAGCAGGTTTAACTAAAGGTTACTATAGTTAGATAGCCTTACCTATCTCCTGCAAAGATGCGAGACCTGGTTTTCCCCTAGGAGTAACCTGGCATTACTCCATTGAGTTGCCTAACTGAGCAAAGTCAAGTGACTTTTACATGATATAGGCCCTCAATAGACATAAAGACACATCTGAATTACTTTTTGCACAGCAAAGCCAACTTTGATCTGTTAACAATTCCACTTTCTATCTATCTACATTACAAGATTTTTTGACAACAGCAAAGCACAGAATTGCTTCCCTTGACTTCCCATCTATCATGGGTTGACCCTGGCTGGATGCCAGGCACCCCACAAAGTATCCCTCTCACTCCCCTCCACAGCTGGACAAGGGAGAGAAAATACAATGAAGAGTTCATGAGTTGAGATAAGGACAAAGAGAGATCACTCACCAAATACCATCATAGGTAAAACAGGCTTGAATTAGAGATATCAATTGAATTTATTGCTAACAAAATCAGAGCAGGAGAATGAGAAGTAAAATAAGACCTTAAAAACACCTTCCATCCTATCCCTCCCTCCTTTCCAGTTCTACCTCCTCCCCCAGCAGCACAGGGAGACAGGGAATGAGGGTAATGGTCAGTTCATCACATTGCTATTCCTGCTGCTTCGGACAGGAGTCCTTCCCTGCTTCCTCCCATAGGAGTCAGTTCTCCATGAACTTCTCCAATGTGAGTCCATTCCACAGGCGACAGTTCTCCACAAACTGCTGCAACATGGGTCACTCTTCCATGGGATACAGTCCTGCAAGGAGAGGCTGTTCCAGCATGGGTCCCTCACAGGGTCACAAGTCCTGCCAGGAAACCTGAGCCAGCATGGGCTCCTCTCTCCATGGGTCTGCAGGACCCTGCCAGGAGCCTGATCCAGAACTGGCCTCCCATGGGGTCACAGCCTCCTCTCAGGCATCCACCTGCTCCAGTGTGGGTCTCCCCCACCCTCACTGTCTTCCGTGGACTGGAGGAGCAGAGCTGCTTCACCATGGTCTTCACCACAGGCTGCAGGGCAATCTCAGCTCCAGTGCCTGGAGCACCTCCTCCTTCTCCACTGACCTTGGTGTCTGCAGCATTGTTCCTCTCACATATTCTCACTCTGTTCTTCTCTGACCACAGTTACACCTGCTCTATAACTTTCTTTTTTCCTTCTTAAATATGTTATCACTGAGTTGTTGCCAGCAGTTCCCATCGGCCCAGCCTTGGCCAGCGGCACATCTGTCCTGGAGCCAGCTGACATTGGCTGTGCTGGACATGGGGCAAGCTCCTGGCAACTTCTCACAAAAGCCACCCCTGTAGCCCCCCCGCTATCAAAACCTGGCCATGCAAACCCAATACATCATCATTTCAAGACTTCCAGAGCATATTTTAGGACACAGAACAAATCTTTATACAGTGAAAGCCAACATGTTTCCCATTGCTTTCTGTTGGGAAGGAACAGTGGACATAGACTAAAAGCAACAGAACTTTTATAACCAAACCACTGATTGCATATATTTTAGTATGAGAGAACCACATCATCCTTCTGTTTCCTATTGTACACTCTAAGGAGAAATTCCAGTCCCAGTACTGAGGAAAACAGCATTATAGTAATAAAGGTCAAAAACATTATTAAGAGAAAGGGCACCTATGCAAGATCATTCTGAATTACAACATCGTGCACACATTGTCTTGAATTCACATCAGCATAAGCTTGATGAAGATTTGGTCTCCACACCCATCAATTTTCACGTATACATACTGCTCTTGCTTCCAAAATTGTTATTCTTTCTGCTATGGAAACTTCAAGTATCCCTCAACTACATCTTGGACATCACTACTAAAACACAACAATCTTTCTGTACTTCAAATAATGAAATTCAAGCTCAGCAGCCTTCAGTATTCATTACACCTACAAGAAAATCATGCCTGTTCTCAAAAACAGCAACATAAAACAAGAAATTCGACACACACACACACGCCCCCCGCCCACCCCCAAGTTGCCTCTGTCATTTTGATTGCTGCAGTGGGCTTGAGGGCTGACCCTCAGAGGGCTAATTTTTGTTAAAAACAGTCATGTGTGACTCAGTGGTTTTAACAAGAAAGAGCAGCTGTCCATCCTTTCCTTGTGTGAGGCATGAATTCATTTCAGGGGTGAGGAACTACAGTAATTGTCTTGGTCCTCGGGTCACAGGAAGGGACAGGCAGAAGGAGGAACCTGGGCCAGGTCAGGCAACACGATTCATCATCCACGTGTGGGCAGGAGGGAGGCAGGGAGGGGTTCACACAGCAGCCTCTGCCCTAGGCTCCATGCACCTCAATACCAGCTCTGCCCAAGCTCCTTCAGTGGTTTCCTCTTGTCCACACCTGTATGACAGCGCCAAGAAGCCAGGGTACTCACCCTTGCCTTGCCCTTCCTCCAAGCAAACAAGAAGGTCCCAATTATGCAAACAGGTAGGTTGACTCACAGGCTGTTCACGTGCCCGAGTGGCTACAAGATGAGAGCCCACCGTTACAATATGGGAAGCTTCAATGCAATAAAGGTGCATCTTTTGTTGTGCTGTGAGTTTTTTAATACCTGCAAAGGCCTTTCCCATGGACCACCGAATTGACACTACCCACAAAATGCCCAGAACGGCATGGGAATCATCTGCCAGAAGACAACGCCGAGTCACAGAATTCACAGAAGGATATGTCTATGCTATAGTCACAACTGCAATACTGTGTAAACCAGGCAAGCTTTAAATTAGCTGTCTTGGGCACTGGCAGTAGTATAGCCATTGCGTTCAGACCAGCCCAACCATTCAAGCATTTGCCCAGCTTGTTGGGATGTTTTCCAGACAGCTACAAGGTCCACGCTGCCACAGCTAGATTGCTACCAGCTCCCCAGCTGACTAGTTTTAAACCAGCTCAGGTATGTCCGTGACTGCAGCGTAAACATACCTAAGCTTTTAAGTCATTTAAACTTCTATTTAAATTAATACTGCTTCAACTTCAACACTTCTAACAACTTGGAATTAGAGCATGTATCATCACCATACTGTGGAGATTAAACATTTGGGGTGCAATAAATTAATAGCATTTTAAGTGTAAAATTTATGGTTCTTCCAAAATGTGAACTGTGTTTAACAAAAGTAATGAATATTGCTGGCTATGTGAGGACCTCTCCCTCATTCCTTCCAGAAGCTGTTCAGTGAGTTCCAGATGTATGAGGTGACTATATGACCTTAAACTGCAGAACACAGTAGGTTTGTACACAGATATCCAAATACTTCAAACATGTACCTGTAGACTAAGGAAAAAGCCCACTGACTGCAGTGGACATTTTTCCTGCATAAATACCACTCACTGACTATACATGTAGTATATTTTTTAACACAGAGCAACATGGAAGAAATGTCAGCTTAACAATTGTATTGTTGGGATCCAGCAAACTACTTCCAATTCACCCCATGACCTGAAGTTGAATCAAGGACTAAAAAAGTACACAAAATTCTCGACTATTTTATTTTTTAACAGATTTTTGAGAGGCAGAACATGTCACAGAACAGTCACATTCATCACAGTGGCAATTTAGCGGAATGTAGCAAGCATTCATTGCACCAAATGGCTGGATTTGGTCTTTTAACAGATATCTGAACATATTATACCCTTTCATTTAACATTTTAACACCTATTTGTCCACACCAAAGATCCATATGTTCCCCTCCATCCACTCTACATAACACCTTCTATCCACTTATATCAGAAACTTGTATGTGCCAATACTCTTCCTAATGCTTGGGAATATGGATCCTCAAGGCCCCATCACGTTCAATGCTCCATCTCATGGCAAGGGCTCATAGCATGTGCTACAAACCAAAGGACACACAAGAAGCACTCTTTCTTTTTTTCAGTACCAAGGACTCGCATACCACTTCTTTTCCTTCTGTTTTGAGAGAGAAGTCATTCTGTGGGGATGATGGGTAGAGCAGGGATGGAAGAGGTGTTGTGCTGGCAGATGTTAAGGGCTGCCATCAACCAGTCCTTTGATCTAGAAACACTTCCAGACCTGGTTAAAACTGCTGGGTCTGCTAACCAGATGGCAAGGACTCTCTCCGCTTCCAACTTCTCCCTTCTGGTTTTTCAATTCCCATTAAAATCAATGAGATTCTGCTTCCTTCAGAATTTGAACTTGCCTTCAAGTCTTTGAATTGTTCAACTATGAAAAAAAAATTCCACAGGAAGGCAACAAAATGCTGTCAGGTGTACATTCTTGACAGTGCAAAAGCATAATTCTTAATCCTCCCTCTCCTCTGCCGCTTCACAAGAAGACCGTAGAATTACATCAGTTTAAAACAGGTTCACCTGAAGCCAGAACTAGATAAAACTAAATAAAGCCAGTAGCTTCACCAGGAGCAGAATACTGGCTAGTACTAAATATTTTAGCATTTCTCATGATTTGACATCAAAACTGTTCTGCCTCTGACCTAAGGGTTCCAGTTAGCTGTTTAACCTCTGCTAGTTCCCAGAATAAAAGAATGCAAAACTGGGACATACCTACTTTATCTTGAGCATGCTCATGCAAGAAAACTACAGTAGCTCCTTTTCATAGCCCTAATGAAATGTTTTGTGCCTATGTGTATAACACAGCAATTCTGTTTATTTTATAGGCTTATAATAAAAAAATGACACTTTATGAGCTACATGATAGCATTTCAACAATACCTTGTTGTGACATGATACGGTGTAATTACTTAGCAGGAGATACTACGATTTATTGTTGTGTCACTGAGTCATACCCTTCAGGGCTTCAGATTGGTGTCTTAATTTGCTTTTTAAAAGTCATACAGACTAGCAAACTAAGTCAAGGGATTTATTAAAACAGCCTAGGAATAAAGACATAGATTGAACATGCATACACAGCTGTGTGCTTGAAAATACTTCTCCCATCCTTTCCCCTTCCTTCTTTGCTTTGCTTTTACAGCATTATTGACTGGATCAATAATAATCAAAGTGAACAGAAATTTCAACCCAAACATACAAAAACCCAAGTATGTTACACTAGGGTCCTATTAAGGTAGTTAAAATACACAGACTGGTCCTATGGAGCCAGAAATACTCAGCCCCTACCATTGGCTTTACCCACGATACAAAGCATGTAAACAGAGTCCTGCAGGGTGACTCTTCATCCACAGGTATTGCTGGCTTTTCGTTTGTCCACGCAATTAGCACTGGACAGGACATTGCCAAGCACAGCATATGCCTGTTCCTTGGCCTCATGATTAGGTACCGCACATCAATAAGGAAAGAACATGATTTTTATGGCACACTATAACCACTGTAAGCAGTGAATTTCCCTAACCAGTGGAATCGAGACAGTCACCAAGCATACATTTTTTCTTAAAGTATTGCTCCCAGTGAAGTCCTTCGGTCTGTCTGTGGGTATAAGTACCTCCCATTTTATAGACGACGCGTGCAGCGCACTCCGATGAAAACTGCCTCAAGGAGCAGGGGCAGTCCCGTCGTACCCCGCACCTCCTGCGCCGGGAGCGGCCCCGCAGCGCGCCTCCGCGCCGCTCCCGCCCCTCCCGCTGCCAGCCGAGCCCGCAGAACGGGCGCGCTGGGTCACGGAGACACACCTGCCCCGGGCCGGTGCCGGACGCAGGGCTGGGCAAGCAGGGGAGGCACGGGTGGGGGAGGCAGGGGACCGCCGCTTCTGGCGTCCCCTGGGAGTCGAGGAGAGCTGCCAGTGTCTCTCCCCGTCAGCCCCCTGCCCTCCGGCGGGAGCTCACCCAGGGTACGACGGGCTGAGCGCAGCCATAAAAACCACCCCGGCACGGGCCTCAGCAGCCGGCGGTCCC
>VZRZ01006446.1:276655-328516 GCA_013398175.1 Climacteris rufus | reverse complement strand
GGTCGGTGCGGGCTGCGGGATGGAGGTGCCGGAGGAGGAAAAGTTTCCAGGCGCTGCGAGAGGCGCGGAGCCCGAGGGAGCAAGGTGATGCCGCGGGAGCCGCAGCCGCGCTGGGGGCTGGCGGGAACTGGGTCTCTGTCAGGCCGCAGCTGCGGGGAAGGCGGAGAAGGACTCGCCGCGGGGGCTCACAGCGGGACTCCCTCCGCGGTGCCTGGGAAACTCGCTGTGCGGCCGGCTGTTCGCCGCGCCCGCCGGGCAGGCACCGCACCTGTGTGGCCGCCGGGGCCGCTCGGGGGGNCGGCGCCCTCCCCCGCCGCCGGGGGCTGGAGGGCCCCCGCCCGTCTGTCCCCGGCGGGAGGGCCCGGGGGCCGCCCGCCCCTCGGGGCTGCTCTCCCGCCCAGCGCGGCCTCGGCCCCCGGCCTCCCTCCGGGGCGGGACAGGCGTGTCTTCGGGTTTAGACTGAAGTGCCATCGGATCCCGGCCGCGATACAGTGCCCGACCAAGCCGAGGTGGAAAGTATAGCGGGCTCGCTCGGTTCCGCGGGCGACGGGAGAGATGCCAGGGCAGGAGCTCGCCTCCTGGCCGTGTCCCACCAGTAACGCGGAGCGGATCGGCAGCGCCGTGTCCCGAGTTTAACTCTTGGTGAAGTCAAGGATGAAGTCGGCTCCCAAAAGTCTGCCCCTCGTATTGTCACGTCACCTTAGCACTGCTTGGCCGCCATGCAGGCGAAGGTAAAACGTGGGACAGCAGCGAAGTGTGGAGTTAGAAATAACCTTTCCTTTGCTGGATGCCGGTTGTTGTTGTTGTTTTTCCTAATTTTTTTCTTTTTTTTGGTTTCTGTTTGTTTATTTGTTTGTATCCGTAATGGGAATAGGAGTTACTTGCTTTGGATTGCTGTCAGGTGAGTGCCTGGCACAGCTAGGGGAGCCCTGGCAAAGGAAGGCTCAGCAACACGAGCCTGTGCTGGGAGATCACAGCACCTAACCGGAGCTTGGGGGAAAGACCTAGTTCAGAACAGCTCAAGTGGTCATTCAGGAATTATATTAAAAAATACATTAAAGTTGTTTTGTGCACTTTCCTGGTGATTCAGGTACTGTACCTACACTGTCTGCTGTGTTTTATTGGCTTCCTCTCCTTTGAGAATTCAGGAAGTGTCACTGTTTGTGAAACTGAACCTGAACCCTGAAGGTTTAATTGTTGGGAGAAGATGAAGTTGGGTGGCTGATAGAAGAGCTCTGAAGACTTGACTTCATTTAAACTGTTATTTATAAATAGACATTACCTGTATTGAAAACAAAGAATTATGTGGATGCTGACTAGCGACTTTTCCATAGAATATTTTTGAGATACACCAGTGTGATAATCGCATGTGCAGTTGGTACTTGTGTGTGAGCAATTACATCTGGTTTTGATAATCCTGCCTGACCCAGAAGATACTTATTTCAAACTAGGTTTCATCTTGTATTTCTAGGAATATATTGCCTAGTATCAAAGTACAAAAAAACCTGAAGTTGACTTAAGTATTTTTTTCATGAACAGGCAAATATTTCTGGGTCTTTTTTCTCCTGTGCGTGGTATTATAGCTGTTACAGATCACAAGAAAGGGGGTAAAGGCAAAGGGGTAGGAAAGAATGCTAAATTGTCTCTCCCTTTGCTGAGAATGCAAGCAAAATCTCCTCCAAGTTGCAGAGCTGCTAGGGAGCCCTTAGGTGCTGTGAGCATTTTACCAAGGCAACACATGTTTAACCAAAAGCAAAAGTCTTCAGGTAAATAATGATGTAAATGTGAGTGAGATTAGTTGAAGACGCAGAGGTAATAGAGATGTGAGTTATACAATCACCAAATTACTTATGTTTTCAGTTATTCAGTATGAAGAAGTAAGGAACTGATATTGGCATAAAACCTACACCCACACATTGCTTTGTAGATGCTGTACTAGCCGGTTTTCACCCCATGTTCATTATTAAACTCCAGCCTCGAAACCCCACAGCATTCATTGGTGTTGCTGTGGTACTTATTGATGTAATTTGCTGTAACACGTTCTCACATCGGATAATATTAGATGTCCCCCCGTGCTATATAAATAACCAATGCAAAGTATCCAAGAGAATAGAGAGTATTTGGAACCACAGTTTTGAAGGAAAACAAGTGTTGAAGTTATTCTACTGCATGAAACGTAGACAAGATGTGCTATTCCTCTGCCTCATGTTGTTAGCTTACTTCATTTATTCAGCGGTATATTTACGTGCTTCAAAAATAAAAGCAGTAGATCCACAGAAAATCAGATTCTGAAATTAAGTCAGAGTGCATATGAAACAGGGACGTGGAAGGCTAAGCATGTGAGGGCTCAGAAGAATATTCTTGGGTGCAGTGCGTGACGCTGGTCCTCAGCTCTGGAGCAGTAGTGTGCACTAGCAGCCACTGTCCGAGCTGTACGAATCCTTCCTGCAGTGCCCTCACCCCCAGCTCTGTCTGTGAAGAAGGTGCTTACTGCCAGGCTGGGCGCTGCCTCTTTGATGTCATCAAGCCGTAGCTCTGTTTAGCTACTGGCATTCCGCAAATACAGTAATAAACCAACTGGTCTAAGGGAAGGTTTCGTCGAATCCTCATGACCTGTGGTGGCTTAAAATCTCCTGCTCCCTCATGTTAGTGAGCCTGTTTGTAAATAGGGCAGGTCCCCTGCATAAGGACAGTGTTTTTATTCACACCCAATGAACAAACACCTCCACCCACTGTTGTTGTTTTAAAAGACTCCAGCTGCTCATGAATATAGGGTCAGGGAGGGCCGCCTAAATGTTTCTCTGTGCTTTCTCCCCAGCGCAGCCAGCAGAGCTGTTTCCTGTTCTTTGTTTCAAGGCTGGGGTTTGCGTCACACATTCCAAGTGGCATATGTGGTGCTCTTTCCTGTTTCAGGCTGTTTTCTGGCAGTTCGGTAGCCTCGTCCAGGCCCCTTGTCACTGCCCCTCAACTCCCAATCCCCACCCGATGAGTTATCATGTCCCTACACACTCAGGATTGCTTAAGATGCCTGTGTTATGTCATAACGAGGTTTCCGAGTTAACCTTTAACGCTTGCCCTCGACTCCAGTATAGTTAGGGGGGTGAACGGGAGAGCTTCACTCTGTTCGCTGAAAACTTGAACTCAAGTCTCCGGAAAGTTGTGAGCCAGCTTTCTACTCTCGCTTGCTCATCAGCTGATTTGGAATAGCTCCATTAAAGTCACAGAGTTCCACTGATGTATAAAGAGTATAAGTGATAGGAAAGTCCACATCTGAAGGCTCGTACTTGTAAGAGGGTTTTGGCTTCAGGCCTTACCCAGTCCGAGTGGCCCGCTGTAACCACTTTGTATTTCCAAATCTCAAAAGGGATATGTATTTTCTTCTTACACAGACTAGAAGATTCATTGTCTTCCAGATGTAATTCAGAAAAGGAGGCACTACTGTCTGATTTTTCTTTGGCGTTAATAAATACCACTGTCCCACACTTTGCATTTTTGAAGGCATAAAAGTAATTTTTTTACTCCTGTTTTTATATTTATCTTTCCCCCTCACCCTGTTGCAGGCAGACAGTGAAAAATTGAGAGGAAATTGAGAAAAACATAAATCTTTCTGTTGCTTTGGATCTGACGGAAGAAGAGCTGAAGGAGCCAAGCCAAAGCTCATTGAAATCAAGATAAAGCCTTGTCTTAACTTCAGTGTGCCCTGGGTGAAAATGCGAGATAGAGTGTTTATTCTTCTCTGTCTTTAGGGGCTGGAATATGCATGGTTTCTGTACACACAGAAATACTTCCACCCTCTCATTTTACTCTTCCTCCCCCAAGAATTTTTTAAAATAGTCTTTTAATTCCTTTTCTTGCTCTTCTGGATGCTACAGGTTAGCTGTTTGTGATCATTGCAGGTATCTTTTAGGATGTATCTGAAATACACACTTTAAACTTCTTTCAGGGCTTAATTGTATGTGAAAAAAATATTTTTATTGAATTATGTGCAAATACTTATAGCAACCTGTTTCTTGTCTGTTCAGAAATCCAGATAAAAAGAAGTATTTGGCCACACAGTATTGGTGAGTTGTTTATTGATTATTGTAATTTGTTGGTCTCAGTTTTTTTGCTTTGTTGTTTTTCTGTTTGTTTTAGAACACTGTGGATGAGTTTACCCATTAGAACATGATTACATACCTTAATTATTGTACTGTTAATTTGCACAAGATTTCAAACATTTAATCTTTTTTTCCCAATGACGTAGGAAAAGAGTTGCATCTAACTGTGTTTAATATTGGAAACTACTGTATAATAAATGCAGTAAATTTTGTGGTTCACACCTTTTTGTAGCCAGAAGTTCTGTAAAATAGGGAACTGAGGTTAAAATTATAATAAGTTTTGTAAACCAACTTTTAAATATTAATTAATACCGCTAACAGGAGGTCTTTTAGAGTTCTTGTATGCTGTCAGCATTTAATCTTTGTGTTTTCATTCCAAGGCTAGTTGTTTCCAATCCAGAATATGAAGTTTGGCAGAGCTGGTTTTAGGAAAGATTTAGCTCTTCCCTGTGAAGCATTCCCTTGATGCTGAAGCTTCCTTTGAGGGTTTTGTAGCCGTAGGTGATACCTCCCAGGGGAAGGAAGTGTAAGTGTAGATCAGCCAAATGGAAAGATAAAGCTCCAACAGGTTTTAAATAGTAAACTAACTCAGAAGGAAAAAAAACCCCAACCAAATGCATGGACTGCCTATCATACAGTCAGTGTGTATCACCAACAAACTAACCTGATCCATGAAGATATGACAGAGTTTCCACTTTTAAAGAGTCTTAATCTGCTTTGATCACTGTTACATTTGTACCCTCTACACTGTCCACCTCTTTTCCCTGGCTGGGTTTCTTTTTCATTTTCATAGGTATGTAGAAGTTCATCAACATTTGCCCTGTATTCATATCCTTGTTTAAATTAATCATTTAGGCTGTTATTCATAAATGTATATTTTCTTTCTCTAGGATTATATTTTCTTTTTTCCCGTGCTACAAAAAATGTCAAATCTCCATTTCTCAGAACCTTGTGCATAAGAGAACCGTATTTTCTGTCATTTTTCCCCTTAATATTTCTCCTTTTAAATTATCTTAAAAATTAACATTTAAGAAAAACACAACAAAAAAACAAAGTTCAGTTTGGAAGGGAAAGATTATCATAGCATTCCACATACTTCACTTGTTTCCAAAAGTCTGATCTTTTATCCTTACTAGATTGTTTCTCCTTCTAAGAAGTAGCTCGAGACAGGAAACCAGACAGCAATCTGCCCTGATAAGGGAGAATATTGTCTAATGGAGGTACCTCAGGAGCTTTTCTTTCTCCCGTTAGGTTCAGTAAGTATAGAACTGAAGGTTGAACAGGGTTTACATGGGCTCAGTTTTTCCTTGGCAAAGAAGATGTTTTCTTAACAAGCACTTCAAGAACATTTTTGCCCCAGATTTTTACATACAAGAAAGCCATTTCCAGGCATGTGGCTTCCAAGAGCCTGCAGCAGTATTATCAGAAATTTAATGGAAATAGCGATTACTCTGCTACACAGGTGTTAAACAGTTATGTCAGAGCAGTTCTAGGTCAAGCAAGGTGACGTCAACGAAGTTATGATGCACAGGTTGTGCAAAAAACGAGTTTTTCAGCCTACTTGCAGTCCTGAAAGGAAGATAAAATACTTTCAAGTCTTTTTTAAAAAGAGAAAATAATTTGAAATACTAAATGTCAGAATTCTATAGAAATGCTCTTTTTCTTAATGCCTATCAAGAAAACTTGAAGGAGAAAATTTTTGCCTAAGTACCATTTTCTTTACAAAATATTGTAACTTCTTCAACAATTATTACTGTTTCCCAGTGAAATTCAGCAAATAAACAAACACAGAAAGCTGTTGATCAGTAAAACATTTGCTTGGTGTGCTGGTTCTTCATGATTCTCCTGCTATGTGCCTCGTGGGCAGGGTGCTCTGGTCTCTTCCCACAGCACCATGTCTGGACCTTGGTTCCTTCCACTTCTTTTGCTTGCTTTGGCTGTCTGACTGCTGTGCTGAGCTGGAGAGCTTCTTTGCCCGCTGCTATTTTGGGGTCAAGTGCAGTTAAGCGCTTGCTTACTTCCCATTAGAGTTAATGGAACTTTAGAAACACTTTTTAGCTGACTCAGGTCTTGATGAGCAACTGATACAGTAAGTGCAAATACTAGCTCTGGAAAACAGTTTTTTACCTTCCCCAGGGAACGTTGGTGTCAGAAACTAGTTCTTCTCTGTCAGACTCTCTTTCAGAGTTCCACTGAAGACAGCTTCTCGCCTGGGTTCAGCAAACCTCCCTTCCCTTTTGGATTTTATCAGTGGAGAATCTTCTGATACTACTGCTTCTCCCTGGTATCAGGGGAAGCTGAGGTTTAGGGAAGTCATAGTCTCAGAGCAACAGTCTGAGTCCCAAAGTGCTTGGACTGAAGAGCTTTTGCAGCGTGACTTAATGTTGGCTGCTGGGTACAAACAGTGCTGCAAGAGCTGCAGTTCTTCGCGGAGGGCACTCATGCCATGCTAATTTAGCAGATACCATTATATTATTCTGTAATTATACTGACAATAACAATCATACCTTGAAGCTTCTAGACAAAGACTGATTGTACATGGAGCAGCATTCCTGTGCTTCCCCCAGGCACAAATACTGAGGAAATAAACCCTGTATGTGTTTTCAGGCAGAGTGAAGAGGGGCAGAATATACGGTCACCACCCCCCTGTCTGCAAGGAGGGTCAGGTCACTGACGACTCTTCCAGGTGTTTAATGAGAGCAGAGGCTTTATGTTAGAATGAAGTTTTGTTATTGGATGTGCACAGTCAAAACTGGCCTTGCACCCCACCCTTTCATTTCATAACAGGTCTGCAGAGTTGGTGGACCTTGAAGGAAGATGTGCAGAGCTGCTGGGAGTAGCTGCACTGCGTTTGCTCTTTTCCAGCTGCTGCAGTGCAGATGTGTAGTCTGGGTGCATTCTTTAACCACTTTGCACATTTTGTCCAGGGTAAATAATCCACACAAGCCCTTGTTGTCAGAATACACGTTGAGTACCTTTAAGCTTTCATTTAATTATGTCTCTGAAACAATAAACCATACACCTGTCAGGAAGTTAATATTGAGAAGTCTTCAGTCCTGACAAGGTGATGAGCTTTAACAATAATGAACTTCCCTTCTGGAATGGATACCTTGCTGTTTACTGGATCATAAGGGCAGAGTTTGTGTTGTTTCTGGTTTGCTGTTTTCACTGGACTTCAGATAACACAATACTGAGGGACTTTGCCTGGACTTTACCTTGCACCTGTCCTTATTTGCATACAAAAACCAATTGCTTCATTCGTCTTTCTGAAGTACAGGGTGTGAGCATAATCTTATCAAAAGCTGTGTCCTGTTTGGACAAGTTGGACTGACTTGGCAGAGATCCACAGGGTGGAGTGAATGGGAGGAGGCAAGAAAGTAAAACTGGGTGGCTTGTTAGCAGAAAAGAAGAGGGAGAGCAAAAAAAAGAGAGGGTGGAATGTTTGCCTACCAGATTGCAGTTAATTATTTAGTTTCAGATTACATGCATTTTAAATTCTTTTACCTCACATGAGGAAACCCTTTAATGCAAAATAGTTTATCTAATAAAGTGAAAGACAAAGGCTCTTGTTTTTTAATGCATGTAACATGAATATATTGTTGTCATGTCAGTGGTTTTTTCAGAGCACTTCAGGAATAAGAGATGGTATTTTGGTTTTCCAGAAATTGTTTGTATATCCTAAACAATTTGCAGGCTTTCAAACAAGTACATTCTGAAATCACTGTTTAAAGTTGAACCCTACTGTTTTTTCATTCCTCTTCAGTAGAAACAGATAAGACTGTTTACTTTCCCTATTGCCCCTTCTCAAATTTTTAGGAGAGAGAGACTGAGAGGTTTTGAGTTAGTAGGTATGATTTTACAAATAAACTGTGAAAAACTACCTACTTCTGAGTAGAAGTACTATGCTTTATTTGTGTGTGTGTGTACATGCACATATCTGCTTATGAGTGTGGTCTAAGTTATCAATTTGGAGCATTATTCTTCAGTACAAAGAGCATTCTTTGAGTTTATTTACAACCTTAAGAAAATGTCTTTTTGAGCTAAATTTTAAATGCCAGATCCAAAGCTGGCTTATACTGACTCTTACACTGTAGTGGTTCTACAGGACCAAATGTTACATCTTAATAATTTTCCTTGCTTGAAAATTGGTTTCCAGTCACTATCAAATGGGGAAAAGAAATCTTCTACTTAAGAGTAACGCAATAAAAAAGTGCTTGATTTCTGTACTATGATGCAGCATAGTAAACTAACTAAAAGTAATGTTTTCCTCTGCTGTTCTTAGATGACTGCACTTGAGAAAGATTGAGAATTACTTTTCACTTTTGTTTGGAGCAGTACGCTTCGTGTTGTCTGTGTCAGTTTAATTCCTACACAGTAATTTAGAGCTATCTCAGGAAACATTGAAATGTGTAGCATGATGTGTGGAATGGGTATCAAGTGTCTTTTCACACACTTTCTTGGAGTGAAGGGTGAAAAGGAGTAACTCTTAAACTGAAGAAAATACAGTTTTAAAATTATAAAAAGGATGAGCATCACTGCATTTACTTAGAACAAACTTTTCTTACTCTTCTTCTTTCCTTTCTCTCACTTTCTTTTTCTCTTCCTTCCTCTCCTTCCTCTCCTTCTCTCTCTCCTTCTCTCTCTCCTTCTCTCTCTTTCTCTTTCTTCTCTCTTTCTTCTCTCTCTTTCTCTCACTCTCTTTTTCTCTTTTTCTCTTCTCTTTCCTCTCTTTCTTTCTCCTTTTTTCCCCCTCTCTCTAAAGTACAAATTGGTATGTCACTTTATCTATGCACATGCAAACTAAAAATCAAAAGTTTCTGGAAACCTGAAAGGAATTAGTTCCAAATTCTTATACAGGAGCTTTGAGTGGGTACATTTTACTGTAGACAGTTTTACTGTCTAAAAGTACAACTTTTCTGTTTTCGTAATGCGTATTTATGTGTGAGAACATGAGTGATGCATAGATACGTGGATATATTTCTGGGAAGCCAGTATTCTGAAATGGTAGTTCTAGCTATGTGAAATGTTAAAAACCTGAAAAAGATAACTAGATAGTGGTTATCTAAAAAAAAACATTCAAAGAAAATGGTATAATTAATAACCTTCTCACAAACAGAGAGTACTTAAGGAATTATCACAACTTTTAGCAAATAGTGCCGTCTTACATGACTGCTCCTAAACTAAAACTACATACTAACTTTAAACTGGAAATTACATTAAGCTGCATTATTTGTTTCACTTTAGATTTGCAATTTGTTTTTGTCAGGCCGTCAACTTTTGTAAGAAGAACTATGAAGATACTGTAATTTACTTCTGCAACACGTTTTTTCCCATTATTCAGAATGCTTACTGTTGTAATATATTTCTAGAACTCTTTAAACTTTATTCATATACCTGAATAACTAATGGTAGACTTGTAACAACTCACACCATCTTTCTCTGGAAGTTCTTAACAAATTTTGAACTATAAACACACATTAATTGAAAGACTGTTCATTAGTGTAGGCTTATTAGAATTGTTTTAATTTGAGCAGCTACATCTTAAAATGTTCATTTACATTTCTGTGAGAATTTCCCAGCCACAGCTACAAATCTGTTGGTGAGCCTTCAGCCTGTCCCGAGGGGTGAATTGCAGGTGTGGAGTCTGGCTGTATTCGCTTCTTTCCAGTGCCATCTACTGGCCAGATTGAATTTGTGTCATTTATTTTTGTCGTTGTCTTCATAGAGGTTGTACCACTTCCAGGCGGGGCTGTGAGGTCTACAGTGCACGGCCACAATTTGCTCCTCTAACATAATGTATAACCTCAAGTGATTTATAAACGGCTTGGCAACCTCTAAATGTCATTGCAAACAACTTTCCCTTGCTTCCCTATGTGTAGCCTTTTGGCTATGCCTAGAAGAGGTGTGTCCTTTCCATCACAATATCTTTCCAAGATGACCATGGCAAATGTATAGTATGACAGTTATGATATGCTTTATGCTAAATACCTTTATTTCAGGCATTTAGAGATCAGACAAGTAAGGTTGAACCCTAGAAAAAAAACCTGAAGCTGCACAGAATGCAAGCAGATTTTGTAAAGTGTTTTTATTTTGCACAGTTAGCACAAATAGTTGTTGAATTGTCATTAAATCTGTTATGTCATAGTAATTGATGCATTTTTTCTGTTAAGTCATTGCAACATGTTGAATGTTGCCCAAGTTCGTCTTGAATTATAATAATTTTTTTGCACTGATACCAGTGTCAGTGTGTGTGAACTATTCAACATTTCTACTAGGACACTTGGAAAAGAGACATCCTTTCCCAGAATCAATTCACTTTTATAAAGAGGATTATTCTGAGGTTGTAATGCTGATGAGAAATACCTGGTCTAAACTGTGGTGTGTTAAAACACTGACAGCTAATGAAAGTGAAAATTCTGTGATCTTGGTATGCTGACATTCACAACAAAATTCCAAATTAACTTTCAATAAAGTAAGCAGATGTCCCTTTGTTTCAGTAGCAATTTGGAAAGAAAAACTTGTGATAAATTCAGTCAAAGGTTTAAAAATCTATGTTAAGGATGGATGAATATTCACATTATTCTGACAAAATAGTAAATTCTCTACAATTCAGAAAGTTGATTAGGGTATTTCCTGTTGCTTTCTAACATCTTGTCTTTCCCCTGCAGGACAGGACATCAGAAGCATCACAACAGGTGGATAAAAAAGATGCTAATGTTTGACCCAGTACCTATCAAGCAAGAAGCCATGGAGCCTGTTTCAGTGGTAAGACTTTTAAAATGTATTTGCCTTTGTGATGACACTTTATGTTTTCCACCTTTAAATTCCTACTGAGATTTCATTAAGCTTTGGACTAGCTTAGGAAAACATGTGACGCTGTATTTTGTTCTTAGGGCAATCAGATTCACATTCTAGAAAAACCTTCTGTAGTTTATTAATTTATTGCCTGAAATGACCTGACCCATTGCCTATCAGAGGAGGGAGCATCTGAGTATTCCTGAGCCACTGCTCTGCAAACCTGGTCTCTGTAGCTCATGGTACTGATGGAGGTGGGTTGAAAGTAACTTGCTGTGCTTCACAGTGACATGGTAAGAGCCTGTTGTTTCAGTTTGACACCTTTGAATTAAATGAACAGCTTCTTGCTGTCCTTTTTTCTGTTTCTCTCTTAGTTGTGATAACATGTGCCTGTGGCTAACTCTGCTCTAAACAGCAGAAAATTAATCCTGAATAAACCCAAACCAACAATGGCTTTTTGCTGGGTAAACTGGTTGCACTACTTTATCATGTGAACAAAGGAGAACTAGGGCAGTGGAGAATGAATGGAGAGAAAAAGGGGGAAGAGGAGACATTTTTTAAAAATTGGGTTAATTTTCCATGAACTTGGAGTATGGGGTCGTCTCAGAGAAGAGCTGATAAGCAAGGTCAGCAGGGACATATAGGTGGGAGCAATACAGTGGGAGTTGTGATGATGCAAGCTGCTGCTGAAAGGGAGGGTTTTGACTTTGCTCCCTCCTTGCCAGCTTTGTGTCTCCATTGTGTGACTAAAGAATTATGTGGTCCTAGAACGATTTGGAACCTTTGGATCAGCACACTGAATGATTAGAATTGCTAACCCACCAAAAATACTCATATTTTGGTCAGATATGGAAGCTGATCTGACTCATTCTGTGCAGCTCCTCAATATTAGAGGAAGGGGAGGAGGGAGGACGAGAGAATGGGACCTCCCCTTTCAGCAGTAGGGTGCAATAACATCAGATTAAGTGTGATGTGAAACCACACCCCTAGAAAGGCTGATCCATTAAATAGTGAAGTCAGTGTACATAACTTAGAGCGCATTAAACTTATGCTCAGAATGGCATCTTTCAATGGAAAGCTTGTTTCCTGTTTTATTTAAAATAGGAATAATTTTTATAAATTTAAATGCATATGTAAGCAGTCTGACTTCCTCAGTGCTGTTAATAACAATTCTGGGAGTGAAGTTTATATGCATTTTAAAATTACAGTTTGACTCTCATGGAGTTTATTTGCTGGAGAGGAATGATGGAAAACTTAACTGTGACTGAAAGTACAAGTATGATGAATTCCAGTATTTGGGTCAAGAAAGAACCTTAGTATTGGCCAATCTGTCTGTCACTTTAATCACAATTATTGTGTAACCTTATTAAGATTAGTGATGATTATCTACTGTAATCTAAGGTTATCGAATGGTGTCCATCGAAAGCAGGAAATAGGCCAGTTTTGCAAAAGACATGTCATTACTGTCTTTTGTGCACTTCTGCCTTCATCTCCCAAAGAAGGTTCTGCGATGGTTTGGGGTTCTGCACAAGACACACAAATGCCCCAAACAGTTGTGTGCTTCTGCCATATGGGCAGGGTCAGACCCTTAATGGGCTCACCAGGAAAGGAGCAACCAGTCCTTCCCAGACCAGCAGATCAGGGAAAAACTGCAGTGGGAAGAACAAGGGAGCAGTTCTGAGCCAAGTGCATTTCAAGACTGTAGTTTCAAATGGTGGTCATTCTATACCATATCCTTCTCCTAGTGATGTAATGCATTCCATGCACTGGACCTCTTCTCATAATTCAGCGTGATCACTCTGGCCAGCTGTTAAAGACTACTCGGAGCATTTTACCACATCTGAGTGGTTTTCTTTTCACTATTGCATAATGGAAGAAAAAAAGCAGAGAAGAAAAAACAGAAAGTCCAGAGGAAAGGATGGTTTCTGGGTGAGGTTTCCCTTATTGGACACTTCTTTGTTTTTCCTCGGTCTGAGGACCTTGGGTGTTTCAGCTTCTGTACGCACACAGGCTGCTTAGCCCCAAACCCTCAAGCTCCCCAGCTCTTCTTGGTCTTGTGGCTTCCTGGGAGCCCTGGTGCTACAGCATTCCAGTAGAAACTGCTCTGGAGACACCTCTAAAGGCAGGACTTGTAGTATGGAGAGAACGTAAGAAAGCATGGCAGCCACTGGGTGAATTTGTTTTCTTGACCATCTTTTCAGAGGTGGAATGAGAAAGAAACTCATAGTGTGATGTTGTGAGGTGCTAAGCATAGCACTACGGGCTGACATAACCCAGAAATCTAAAATCAGGATTATTTGTATTGCATCTTTCAGTCTGATAATATAATTAGAGGCCAAATTAAATTAAACCCCTTAGGAATTATCCACTCTTCTGTCTGAGTGTACACTGTAGGTGTAAAGTGTGTCTTTGAAACATCACAGTAGTTGGAGTGGGAGAAGGAAACTAATAATGGTTTTGACACCACTGTATTTCAGGGTGTGTGGCTGAAAGTATTAACTATACTTCTCAGGTGACTGGAGCTCGCACCCACACTAGTTCATCACTCTGCCAACAGCTCATGCCATTTATTGAAATGAATTATTGAACACTTATTATGATAGTTCTTAATGAACTAGTGACAAAGTCATCTGAGTCCTACCTAAATATTTGCTGCAAGGACTTTTTAAACATTTGGATAAATACCAGTTACCATTTGGTGAAAGAAGTTGCTTTTTTGTTTGAATTGAAATAAAAGTTTTTCTCTGTGTAGCACAGTAGTAGAGAGAAGACTTGGTCAGGCACAAGAAGAATGACTGATTATGTGGACCATTATGATTGGATTTATTGCTAATACATATCTAAATATTGCCAATGCATTATATAATGTAATCAGGTTTAAAGTGTTATATATAAGCAGGTTCAGCTAGAAATGTTTACAGTCTTTTGTCGCGGTACGCCGGAATCAAACACAGCACTCATAGAGTTATCGTGAATGTTCCGTTTATTATTTACAAAGCTATCGGTTATATAGGTTAGTAGTTATATGTGTTTGCTTGTGATTGGTTTCTCTCGCTGTCCACGCGCACGGCTCTTCTTTCTGATTGGTGGTCATGCGCTGATCACGCGTCCACTGATGTTTACAGATGAGCTGCCAGTAAGTCTCGGTCTCAGGCTCTGGGTTCCGTCTTTCCCATCCGCTCCTCTATCTTGTTTACCGGCTCGTCCTGAGATAACTCAAAGGCAGGGTCATATCGCTCGAGTATTTTCCCATGTCCCAGATCAGCTAAAAAGCTATCCACAGTCTTTGGCCTTGCAGAATTTGCAGTTACAAAGAAACAAAGCACCTGTGGAACTACTTCAGGGTTTTATCTTTGTATGTGACTGAATCCTGGCATTTTTACTTCCCCATCCAGAAGCGAGTGTTCGGTGTGCACTCTGGATGTTCCCTGCTGGCATCCCTGCCGGGGAGGGGGGATCTGCCTGGAAGCTGCCCATAACCTCAGGAGACCAGTTGTCCCAGCCTCCAGCAGCATTTGTACCCTTTTGCCGGCTGATGGGCACCAAAATCAATCACAATTGTCATAACTTCTCCCCTCAAAGAATGCATAAACTTTGTGAGCATCCAGACAGTTACTCCTCCAATTCCCACCTGGTGTGCTTAGGATGAGATTACACCTAGAGATGCTTATTGTTTAATAGACTCGTTGACCAAAAGCATTCCCGAAGATGTAAATTGCACAGGCTTTTTCCTTTTTAACATTCTTGCAGTGGAAGAAACGTTCATGAGCAGTGACGTTGTGATCATCCCTGACAAACCTGCAGCACTGTAAATGCACTGATGCTTAGTGGTGGAATGTTTACAGTTTGTTGAAGCTGGGTGGACTTTCTACTGTAAACCAATAACAGGATTTTAAACAGAAGTACTCAATGTTTCTTACCTGTTTTTTCAAGAGGCTGGCTAAATTTTATAGTTAAATTGGGGTTGTGTGGTTTATAAAAGACTTGGTGAATTGCTTCAAAATATGTTCAGCTGTACAACAAAGATGTTTTGCTGTGAAAGTATAGCAGTATTTGGCAAATTATTTCAGAATAGTGGTCGATAATGTCCCCTTTTGGAAGCAGCAGTGTTTCTGAGTGGTTCGGGCTGCATGTGAAATATTTAGACAATCTTTACGCTTGATAGATTGACAAGAGGAAAAGCATGGTGATTTAGGGTTTACTGTTTTAATTGTATGAGTCACATGGATATGACTCAAAAATATTAGAAGTTTCTTTGATTTATTTTCCAGTTTCTTTTTAACTTCCAGTGCTCTGGGTTTTATTATGTACAAACAGCAAGGAAAGGTAAATGAATTGCTTTGTAAGGCCTAAAGAGGGAAAGTGGTGATATCAAACATGAAAAGATTAAAAGATCTAGATGGGGACTGTAAGGGGATGTATGTTGAAATACAGTCTTGCATCATTATAAAGATCTGCTGTCATGACGTACTGTTCTGCATAGGGATGTTTAGGAAAGCAGAAGTGACAGGAAAGTGGGAATTTGTTGGGTTTTTTTCAATCCAAGTCAGACCAAACTCCTACATATGCTGTTATTTCCCACAGAAGAAATTCAAGGAAAATGTATCACCTTAGATATTTTAGGCAAACAGAGCAATGATACCTGTTTTTCCATTGTTCCACCAGACTACTTTGCATAAGCTCTAGGACAGGTGAGAAAAGACTGCCCTTGTAGGCTATGAAGCACACTCCTGCTTCCTGCAGCTGGTGGCATTGAGAAAACTAAACCGAGGTGGTTGGGTGCTTTTTTGTTGTTTTGCTGTAGTTAATGCTCCGTATTTACAAAAGAGAGAGATTGTGAAGTCATCCTTACTCTCCCATCCTATATTTCCCAAGGGGTACTGTCTGTTTCCCTGGCAAAGGAAGGAAAAGCAACACCAAATTTGAAGGCAGTGGTTCATATCAACCTAATGGCAATTGCTGTGTCCCAGGGAGCTAGAAACTGAAACTTTGCCATGGTAAAAGATACAGGAAGCTTAACTTCAGAGGCAGGATAGATCAGACTGTAACTTACTCCAAACAAACAGGGTTTGCACCAGACTTCATTTGTAGAGAAGCAAAACTGTTTTCCACCACTGTCTGATTGACAGCAGATACTCTCCTTTTCATCGTCCTAACATCCTTCTCAACTTTCCCACCTTTTTTTTTTCCCCAAACACATAATCGTTTGTCACACCACATTTTTATGGGACAACTTTATCTGCCCTTCAGGTAGAGTAGCAGTTAAAACGCAGAAGAAAGAAAAGTTTAGGAAAATTATTCAGCTTCCCCAAGCTGCCCGAGAAAATAGCTGATACTAAATCTCTGCCAGCTTAGTTACAACAATGAAAACCTTCTATGCAAGAGAATGCAAGGCATATGGGGTAAAATACCCAGTTGCTAAAATAATCACTTCTTAAAAACATCGTTATTTTCTTCCTAATTCTTGGAAAGTATTTTTCATTTGTCTAAGTATATTTAACTTAACCTTTCTAGTTCAGAGTTCTCTGTACAACATTTTAATAGTTTGGTATTTTTTTCAACACAGACACACACCCTTGGTGTTACTGGAAGAGTTGAAAGAGGGTAACTTTATATAGGAAAGTTACAGCTAGAGACGCTTTGTTCTCTGTAGACTCATTGGCCAGAAGCATTCCCAGAGATTTCAATTGCACAGACTGTTTCCTTTCAAGCATTCTTGGAATGGAAGAGAAGTTTGTAGACAGTGACATTGTGATAGTCCCTGACAAACCTGCAGCACTATAAATGCACTGATGGTTAGTGGTGGAATGTTTGCAGTTTGTTGAAGCTGGGTGAACTTTGTACTGTAAACTAATAACAGGAGTTTTAACTGAAGTACTTCATGTTTCTTTCCTGTTAAAATTTTGAGGTTTTGACTATGCCCATAATTTGAGCTGATTTAATAGATACTAAGTGCTGTTAAATACTAAATTATATCAGTATTTGGTGGTGTTCATCACTTAGAATGCTAATAATTTCATTGCTTGGTTCAGCAGTGCTGACAGGTCTACAGAAAGCACTTCTTGCAATAACAGCATTGAATAAAATTCTGTGCAACAAATTACCATCAAAGATTAATATTTTTATAGATGGAATTTGTAAGAACAACCAAAAGAATATATAACGTTTCAGAGGTTTTAATGCAATATTCACTGTTTGAAGATTAATCACCATTGTGTATGCTGCTTTATTTGAATGTTTTATGGACTGGGTGACTCAGCTTTGTTGTTCTATCACAATGCTGTGAATGCAGGAGGAAAATGTAATATTTTTTAAATTCACTGTTTCAAACAGTAACTGAAAAGAAGAAAATTACATTTGTGTCATTTTGTAAAAATACCTCCAGTTAACCTGGACATTTCAAATGAACTAACTGTTCCCTCACAGGGAAGACAGAGGTAAGAAACCTGGAAGATGTATCGCTAGAAGCGTTCACTGCAGGAAGAAAAATAATTGAAATGTTACAGAAATAATTTTATAAAACTACAGTGGTTTTATACTTCTGATTTGTTTCACTTCCTACCATTTTGAACATTTTTTAATCCCATTCATCAAAATATTTTTGTTGCTAAAGAATTGATCATTTTCTTAATATTAGTGTGAAACTACTTAGCCTTAATGCGAAGGTTTACTTACCTAAAATCCAAAGATAGCATTTTATTTCAACAAATTGACAAGAGGACTAAAAATCTGTGTGCATTGCATTTTCTGTGTCTCTCTGCTGTGCTGGAACATCACATTGGTTTCCATTGCAGGTTAGCTGTTAGGAAACAACCTCAGATTTAAACAGTTTTTAAATGCAGTATTGGTCTGAATATTTGTTTGGTAATACTGCACTCTGCAGTGAATATGAATACTTCTTGGTTTACAGAAATCGCTAAATATATGTGTGTGGTTTTTTTATACATATATATATATATAAAGATTATCACTGAAATGTGGAAATCATCACATAGGTCAAGATTAGCTTTGGGGTTTATACTGTAATGAGAACTGCTAGCTCCCACTAACAGGAATATTCTTCCAGCACACCAAATGTTTATCCTTGTACTCATTTTCCAAAATCAGACTGGCTAGTTAGCTGCTTTACATCTCAAAATATAGTCTAGAAAGGTTTAAAATTTACTTTTTGCACTCTTGAATTTCTCATCCATTACTTACATAGTCCAGCTGTGTATTTTTTATTGACCATAGGGTTCAGATACATAATTCCTTGCTTTAGTGATAATTGTTTCTCAGTTACCATAACAGTTGATTGAGACCCATTATTTGCAATTCTAAGCCAGATTTAATCCCCCTCTTGCCAGAATTCATGATCCTCAGTATATAGTTATATGCTGGGCATAGCAGATCTCTCAGGTCAGTTAAGAAATGTACAGTTCAATATACGACAGGCAGTTTTAAAGGGAGAAAAGTAGCTGAATAGGCCTTGAAGATTTGGCTTCATAATCTATTTTACATTGCTTCTGAAACAGTTAGTGAATCAGTATTTGAGCAACTTCCTTTGTGTGGAATCTGAGGCTTTATTTAATTCACTTTTATTTAGAAAGTACATTAAAGTGCTTTCTTGAAACTTTTTCATTTTGCCTCAGTTTTATTGGCTGCCTTTCTTTTCCAGCAGTACCTGTGTGTATGTGTTGATTTATTATTTGATTTTCTGTGTTTCTTTTCCACTTCTTCTGACAGTCGTACCCATCCAATTACATGGACCAAATGAAGCCAAACAAATACAGTGTCATTTATTCTACCCCAAGTATGTTGCACAATAAGTTCTACTCCAGCCCTGAAGGACTATCAAATGGAATCCAGATGGAGCCAGTAGACCTGACGGTAAATAAACGGAGCTCACCGCCTTCAACTGGAAGTTCTCCTTCCCCACTGAAATTTCAGACTGTACAGAGGAGAACTTCACCTGGATTGACTCTGTCCTCACCCAGCTCACCCCTCAGTAAATTCACACCCTCACCCCCAGGAGTACAGCCTCTTTCTATGCCAATAACAATCCCACCTGTAATGGCCGCTGCTCTTTCACGCCACGGACTGAGAAGCCCTGGAATACTCCCAGTTATACAGCCTGTTGTGGTCCAGCCAGTTCCTTTTATGTATGCTCCCCATCTCCAGCAGCCCATCATGGTGTCCACAGTTCTTGCCGATGAGATGGAAACTCCAAGTAGCATGCAAGGTTGGTGTTCTCAGAGTTTGTCTTTATGCTGTCTCATCCTGGGAAAATAACACTGTATCCAAGCGCTTGCTTTCTGGGGGTTTTTTGCATTTTAGGAAATGGAACATAATTCCTGTTCTTCCAAAATATGCTGGCATACAATTTGTTGTGTAAATATTTTGCCAGACTTACCAGGGTCATAGAATCACAGGATCACACAACCACTTGGGCTGAAAAGACCCTCTGAGATTGAGTCCAACCTGTGACCAAACACCACCTTGTCAAATGTACCATGGCACTGAGTGCCACATCCAGTCTTTCCTTGATCAACTCCAGGGATGGTGACTCCACCACCTCCCTGGGAAGCCCATTTCCATGTCTAATCACCCTTTCTGGGAAGACATTATTCCTAATGTCCAACCTAAACCTCCTCTGGTGCAGCTTGAGGCCATGTTCTCTTGTCCTGTCCCTAGCTGTCTGGGAGAACAGACTGACCCCCACCTGGCTGCAGCCTCCCTTTAGGCAGTCGTAGAGAGTGATAAGGTCTCCCCTGAGCCTCTTTTTTCCCAGACTAAACAACTCCAGCTCTCTCAGCTGCTCCTCATAAGCCTTATGCTCCAGACCTTCACCAGTTTCATTGCTCTTGTTTATATCTACATAAAGCTATTTATCTACTGAGATTTGGACTGATAAAAACATGGGGCTGATGAAGATGAATAGAAATGTTTTGAATCATAGTTCGTCAGGAGATAACTAAGACTGGAAGATTTTGTATTTAGCATAAATTGTGGCACTAAATATTGAACTGGTGGATTTCTTTTTTTTTTAACTACAGATTTTTATGTATATTTTTGATTTCCATACCTCTTCATATTTTTTCACTCTCCTACCCTTTCCCATACAGTGCCTGTCATTGAGTCTTACGAGAAGCCTACACTGAAGAAAACAATCAAAGTAGAGCCAGGAAGTGAACCATCAAAGACTGACTTCTATCCTGAACAAATGTCGCCTCCAATGATGACCTCGTTGTCTCCTCAGCAAGTAATGTTGCAAGAGTAAGTAGCTAACAGTAGTCCCAAGAACAGCAGAATGGAAAGCAGTTCATTGCAGCAGTTACCAGTTGTGAGGAGTGGGAAGGATTGTTGCTGTGCTTTAGAACATGTGATAAAACACAGGAAAATGTTCATCCTCCCACCATTGCCACTGTGAAACGTGATTTCAACTTTCTTTGCCCTCTTCTTTAGCAATACAGGAGTTGAAATACATTTATACATTGCAATAAATCTGCCATTTTTATAATGGATTTCTAAAGTGATGGCAGTCCCAATCCTACAACTTACTGAAAGCAGGACTCCCAATAAGCCAGTGATAACCTATTTATGTGAAACCAGAAGCAAAATTGAAAGATACTTAAAGACATTTTATACCAATCTCTCTATTTATCTTACTTGAAGTACCTTCCTTGAAAATAAGTTGTGACTTTCTCTTCTTGGAGGATCTCTTTGTCTTTTCAAAAATTTTGCATACTTGGTGGAAAGAATCTCTTCAGGCCTACAAGTTCTAGGTCTATCCACTGAAATTTCATGTTTACCTGAGGCCCTAGTTCTGTGGGTAATTTTTTTGGCAGCTCAAGTAGTTCCTGAAGCTTTCTCTCCTCACAGGCACTTGTTTCCTTCCCAGTACTAACTCACTGTGCTGGTATAACTCCTACTGGGGCCACTGCATGAACTGGATCACAGATCTAATGGGGCTTAAGACAGTGCTGTTTGCAGAAGGCAGGACAAGGGCTAGAAAGAAGAAATTAGGTCTGGGGCATAAACATTCTAATTGAAAATATTAAAAGTTTCTCAGAAAGTACATGAGGAGCTGTGGGCATCCTTCCATTTCCTCTTTTCCTGGGGAAAATCCTGTCAACTTACTAAAAGCATGGAATATCTGGAGCCTGGCTCATCATTCAGCAGTCAGTGCTCTAGGTAGGCATGCAGGCTGCCAGCATGGCTTTGGCAGGAGCTGAAGTTGGGAGCTGAGCAGGGCTCACAGCACATAACCTCAGAATCCATTGCTGCCCTTTCCTCCTGCTCACTGTTGCCCTTGAGGTGGTTGTATTTGACCTCACGTCACAGAGCAGGGACAAAGGGCTCCAAGCCAGACTCTCAAAACCCAGTGCGCGTGTGGTTCAGAAGGAAGAGAAGCAGAGGACAGGTGGCCTCCTGCACTTCCTCCCGAAGGCTGCCTCTTCCTCCTGCTCACGGCCATTGGGTTAGAAGGCACACCACAGCTCCAGGGCTGACTGCATTCCACAACAGCCTTCTTGTGGGCACCCCTCCTTGTCTTCAAACAGCTGAGACTCAGCTTCTGGACTGCTTTGCAATTAACTAGTTGCCAGCTAGCTTTTATAAACTATATGCTGTTTATTTTAAAATAGCCTTACACATTCTATTACAAAACAGTAAAGGTACATGTTTACTAGTTGATCACTTCCATAATGGACCTGCCACACAAGGGAGTAAGGTCTTTATGTAGCTGGAACTAACTACTGCAGGGTCAGGACTATCAAATGTTTCAGTTTACTTTTCATCTTTGTTAAGTATCTTTAACAGGAGCAAACCAGTAAGTGCTGTTCCTGGCTGGTACCACACCCTTCCTCCAGGGCAGAGACTTCTGCAGACTTGTCACCTGCATTAGTGATTTGCATTATTTATTTCCCGATGGGTCTAGTTTCCACAGGAAACCCATCCACTGAGCAAAGAATATAAACTTTTGTATAAATGTATAGATAGCTTTGTTACAAAAAGCATTTGTGTAGCCCTTGTTTCCAAAGCATCTCCTCTGCTTGTCCATGCAGAGCATTATGTTCATGGAGACCCTGTCCTCGCATTGTAACAGCTTAAATTGCTTTGTAGCTGTCCTGTGGAGCTCTAGTTCTTGTTCTTCGAGCCAGCCCTTTTAAGTTTGCATTCTGCTGTATCCAAAACAAGAAGTTTATAAATTCTATTTCTTATCATTAAAAAAAAAAAAATAGACAAATCACACCAGTTACAAGATGAGACACCTAAACCTTTATTAAAAAAATGTTGTCTCACAACTTTATGAGCTATAGTTAGGCAATGATGTTTTTATCATTTTTCCTGTGTTCCAACTGCCCGAAGTGTACTGTTCAGACATATAAGCTACATTAAAGGGGCATAGGAAACCTTCAGTCTCACTTTTAAGTGACTTATTTTGCTTTAGTGTTAGCTTTTAGCAGCATATATATGATGTATATATATAATGTATATAATATATATATACACCATATAAATGATGGTGGCATTTCTGTAGGGATGGCTGAACTTTCTGGTATGTCTGATAATTGATGTAACTGTGCAGTTACTTCTGAAATAAAACTTGAGGTAATAATCTCTAGCCAAATGTAAGAAGCTTCATTAACATATTTTCATGCAAGTGTCAAAGTCTAACTCATGCTGTCAACATAGTGTGGTCTGTGGTAAAGGAGAAGAAGCTGTCGAAGTTTTAACATGATTTTTGGAAGATACTCTTACCTACTGAAGAGTGACACTTAACTGGGTGGACTTAGATGATTTTGTATCTGGTTGTAGAAGAGGGAATGAAAAAATTAGGGCTGTGCTTTTATTATTGGCACTTACTTAATATTTACCTCTGAATTTTGACACCACCCTAACCATTTTTTAGAACTGCCACACCCTATCTGATTACTGATAACATTCTGTTGTCTTGCTAGCCTCCTCTCCCCTACTGGGAAAAGGAGACATTCTCAGCACTTTTTCCAGACGCTTTTAGATTGAAAATCTAAATCACAAGTGCTGTATGGGCTGTATCCTTTTTCTCGCTTTTCCCAGATGTTGCTATGTCCAGAACTAGCCTCCACATGTAACAATTTAAACTATTTCTCCAAAAAGACTGGTATGCAACAGCATTAAAACTGAGCATTGCTTTAGAGAACTATTTCTTTGGAAGCTAGAAGCCTGCCTTCTGATTTTACAGTGTGTACATCTGTGTCTAACATCACCATCTGGGGTTTCCTGCCATTATAATATTTTTAGCTAGATTTAATGTGTACTTGAAGAGTACGTCACTCAACAGTCACAGAACCACCCAAGAAAGAGAATTTGGCTCCCAGCTTCAAGCTTTAGCTCTAACAAAAGAATCAATAACAGAATTCAGCTTTTCCCACATCGGTAATCCCCATCCTGCTGCTGGGGAGTCATAGAAAAATCTTCTCTTAAACCATGCACAAGATTTTCTGTCTTTAGCACATGCCCTTTATTTTGTTGAAAGAAATAGGTAGTCCGTGCTTCTGAAAATTAAGCCCTAAAGGAAGTTGGTCTACGTAACTAAGAGAACCAAGTGTTACAAAACATAAGTCAATTTGCAAAAAAATGTGAAATACAGTAGCTTAGAAAAGATGGGAGTTCTGGAAAGCTCCTTTCTGTTGCACAGAGGAGCCAGGTTTGCAACAAGGAATGCATGTTATATTCTACACATACCTTTTTGACAAACAGGCCTTTTCTAACATTAATATGGAAGGAAGAATCAAAGTTGTCGCCAGTTCTACAGTAGGGGTGTCATTCAGCAGTCAAGGACACCTTTTAAGAAGCTTGTATGTATTCACAGGCGTGAACGTTGATGGGTTTGTTCATTGCAGTAGTCTATAGGTAGTTTGTGTGTCTTACCTGCACTGTACCTGTGGGCTTCTAAAGTGAAAAATCATGTTTATGAAGGTGGAGGGACAACTTCAGATATCCTGTGGGTGTGCCACACAGGCTAAACTCTACTTTTAGGAATTGACGTCAGTGGTACAGGGAGGCCGCACCCTCCTGCCAGCACCAAACAGGAAATTCTTAATTACATTGTAAAGGAGTGGCTGGAACAATAAAGATTGAGTTCTGCTTTGAAACCCTAAAGATACAATTTCTTTAAAAATATGGCATAGCCGTTTCCAATTACAGGCAAATTAGTTGTATTTGAAGAAAAAAGAAAAATTGTGAACAAATACAAGAAAAGTGCACTATGAACTCAGTTTAAGGAATCTGGGTTTGACTGAAAAAAAAATCTGAAGGTGGTTTTTCCTTTGTAAGTTTTTAAAAAAGCTAGGAAGTAGTAAAAATGGCTACATCATGGCACAGAGTGAGTAAACATTTCAAAATATTACTGCTAAAATACACAAAATTTGCTAAACCCGGTTGAATTTTTCAGCATGCATGTAATGTTGTTCTTTCTGCCAAGAGACAGAGTGGTAGTGAATAAGAGGCTCTGTTATGAATCAAATTAGCTGAGGCTTGCTGTGCTAAATGTTTTTCATTTTTAACATTAATTTGACTTTGCAGGAATCACCCTTCAGTTATAGTTCAGCCAGGAAAGAGACCTTTACCTGTGGAATCTCCGGACACACAAAGGAAACGCAGAATACATCGATGCGATTATGAAGGCTGCAACAAAGTCTACACTAAAAGCTCCCACCTGAAAGCTCACCGAAGAACCCATACAGGTTTGAGCATAGCTGTGCTTCCCTTTCATGAAGTCTATGGTAAAACAGCAGGCTAAGCTTGTCGTTTCTGCTAATGGCCAGGTGACCACAGGTGTACATAACAAAATGACAGAAGTTTGATCTGGCATTGTTGTGAAAATAATTATAGGTTGACCAAAAGAGAGAGGACATAATAGGAAAAACCCACAACAAGAGGCTGTAAGTCAAAGCAGTTTCACAGTCTGTGCTGGTGTGTTTTGCATTCGCTGGCTCTTTACTCATTTTGTGTCCAGTTGCTTGCAGTTTACTCAATCTGCACACCCTGTAAACACCAAATCAGTTCCAATTGCACTGCCTCACCTATGACATCACTGTTAAATTTGACTGAGATTTCCATGGGAGTAGCCCATTTGCAGAAGTCTGGACCATGTGCCAAATGCAAACACATCTGCTCTGTGGGGATGCTAACCACTGTTCTGATGGTACTTTTTTCTGAATGAATGTTCCAGTGAACATATCCCCATCTCTCTTCTACACAGAAACGTTCATCTTGCCATGCTGAATGAATATATACTCATCCAAGGTTTTTACAAAGATAGGAGACACTTTTAGGTAAAATGGAGCCCAGTTCACGTCTGTCGTGCATCAAACCAGCCCTTTGCCTGTTGGGCAGTACAGTGGTGTTAAGGAGAAGGAGGATGATCCGTTAGTAATGATGAAGAGAGAGTCTTAAGTTGAGGTACTTGTGACAGTGATGCCAGTTATTTACATCACATTAAACTTCAGAAATCTCAAGAAGATTTCTGCCTGTTCTGCTGTATGGTAGCACAGCCCTTTCCCCCAGCTAATCTAGAATATGAGATCCCTGTTTTGAAAATAGTTGGACAAATGCTTCAACCTTTACACTTCTGTGCTTCATGAAATAAAACAAGTGCTAATATGGCAGAGAGAGGAAAAGAGAGACAATAAAAAAAAATTGTGGCAGGAAACAATTTTTTGGTCAGCTAACTTTGCACAGTTTCTAGTGCAGAGTACTCCGCAGCCTTGTGTTTGTAGGCTTTTTGAGTAAGCACTGAAGTACTTGCTGAAATTTGACAAGGCAGTGGAATATATCTGTTCAGATGTTTAACTGATGTGTTCATGTCTTAAATCCCCACTTCTGTGTTTCCTTTTCCAGGAGAAAAACCGTACAAATGCACTTGGGAGGGATGCACGTGGAAGTTTGCTCGATCCGATGAACTCACGCGGCATTTCCGCAAGCACACGGGCATCAAACCTTTTCAGTGCCCAGACTGTGACCGGAGCTTTTCACGCTCAGACCATCTCGCTCTTCACAGAAAACGCCACATGCTAGTCTGAATGTCTTCTGTCCCTGACTCCTGTCACACTTCTTTTGTTTTTTACACATGCATTTTAATTTGGATTCAGCTGGTCTGGATCTCTGAGTTTATACCATTAAAAGCTTACATATGGTCAGTAACAGATGTTATCTAACCCTTCTATGTCCTTGCCACGGGTCAGACCTAAAGAATGTGAACACTTCTTTTTTCTTCTCCTGGGGATGCTAAGCAAACCCTTTCTACATTCACTATCTTTATTGTATTTCATTTTTGAATAAGGGAATTTGTAAACTAACAGCTTTTGTTAGTTTCTTCATTTAATCAACCCAGCATATACCGATAAAGTAGTAAATGTTATTCAATATCCGAAATGCTGATCCTTGCCAGAGACTATTATTTATGTGCCCTGTAAGGGACACACTCTCATTTTATGCTCAACAATGCAATGAATGGACTCTCCCAGCTGTGTTGATTTCTGCAATGTGGTTAATACAACAGTTTTAGAAAGACACCGGATTTAGAAATCCCCTCTCCCCAAACAGTGAGCAATGCTAAGGAAATAAATCTAAACAGTGTAATTACTTTACAGAAAGATTGAGTCATAGTATCATTTACCTCAGTCAAGAAGAAAAACGGGCAGGAATTGGTCCACACATAATACCGTGCATCTAAACCAATGTCCTCTGCCATCTGTATTACAGTGTAGTACATATCCATGTTTTTATTGCGTAATGCCACGGTGGATTTGTTAAAGGAAGACTTTGTGTGACTCTGTATGTCTGGTTTCTGTGCAAGTGTATGGATGGAACACACAGGTTGAGGAAACAGCTTGAAACTGAGCTGGGGGAGGTTTACTATCAGGAAGAAGTATTTCACCCAGAGGGTGGCTGGGCACTGGAACAGGCTCCCCAGGAAAGTGGTCACAGCACCAGACCTGTCTGAGTTAAGTGTTTGGACAATGCTCTCAGGCACATGGTGTGACTTCTGGGGTGTCCTGTGCCTGGCCAGGAGTTGGACTTTATGATCTTGATGGGTCCCTTCCAATTCAGCATGTTCTGTGATTCTATGGTACTCTCCTGTGACTTGGCATTAAATGATATTCATGGAAACCCACTGCACCTCATTTCAGGGTTAGAGACTATCCCCCTGCAATCATGCCTCTGCATTTCCTCTAAATTTTTTTCTCTTTGCTGTATTTCAGAAGATAGCAACCATTATATGGCAAAAATGCTCTGAACTGTACTGTTGTGAGTACCACTTTAATACACTACAGTATTTAAAGTTATTAACCCACAATACCTTTATGCCAAGATGGCATCAGATATGAAGTACTTCTCATGATAAATGGAGTCATGTATCTGTTTTGGATAAAAATGTACACCTGATCATCCAGTTCTAACTCTGATCTGTGACTCAGGTGGTCTCTCAATGGTGGGTAGAACTGATTCCCTGTGCATGTGTGTGCATTAAAACCATGTCTATTAGCAAAAAGAACTCCATAGGTAAAATAAATTGAATTCAAGCAACCTGCAGTTGACCCTAGAAATGTTCCCATCTGGGAGCCCGCTGAAAGGAAGGTTTCTGTCTGTATCAGCTGGCAGACTTGGTGGCACTGCAAGGAGACAGGATGTATTTCTCTACACTCTGACGCATTTTCCTTCTTTGCCCTATGTAAGGTAAATACCATTCCCTGCAAGTTAAAACATAATGAAGGCAGCTTTTCCTTTCTCTTTGAAAAACCCAGTGGACTGTGGAGGTGTGAGGGAAGGAAAAGTTTCATAGAACTCTGCAGGAGACAGGTGGAGTGTCCACCTGCAGGTGGGTATATTTGAGCTTTTGGAGCAGGTAGGCTGTGCTTCTACATCCAGTGGAGTCCAATGCCAAACAATCTTGGAGATGCAAGAGTGTGAGTGCAAAGAGCCTTTATCTGATGATAGGACTTTACCAGCTGTTCTGCTGACATCCCTGTGCCTGTGGAATTAGAGAGGTCTGTACTTCTGTAGAAAAATGCTCTGACAGCAGTTGCTCTGTTACAGCTCCATACATCCTCGCCACCTCGCTAGGGCTACATCTGACGTCTTGTAGCTCGCCCCTCATCTGCTCACCTGTGGCTCTGATATACTTGGGATGTTAATCAGTCTTTTTTTTTCTTTTTTTGGTAGGCCAGACTGTTACTGACATCGAGGAACTCATAGGAAAGGGTCTGATAGTAATGAGGACCTGTTCCAGAATGGGATTTTTGCCAGATATTTTTATTGTCAGTGGTAGCAGAATTTGCTCTAGGTTTTAATGACAGTTTTGTAAATGCAGGTGCATCACTGGGTGAGAGGCTGCGTGGAGACCTGTGCCATCAGTCCCAAGTCTACAGACATTCAGTACCCTGGGATGAAAACAATTACCTGTTCTGTTGTAGGGGGAAAAGACAGATGCTATAAAAATCAGCAGCTTAATGGCAACTGGTCCCATTTTTACCTTAAAAGATGGAAATGTATGAAATTTGGGATGTTTAAGGAACATTTCTTTCCAGTGCTCTGTTTCTCTTTTGAGATTTCTATATAAAATGTTTTCATTAACATACTCTTTTTAACTTTTTTTTTTTTAATCGGTACCCTAAAAGCAGAACTTCTTGATAACTAAGAGTTACTGCAGATAATTTAGTCTAGGTTATTTGCCATGTTCATTAGATTATGTACCTTTTGCCTGAAAATTTTTATGCTAATGGTGGGGACAAATAGTGGAGATTGAATAGAACTTTAAAAATTCTTAATCCATGTGCCTTGTGAATTAGGACAACAGAAATTTAAATACTAAATACAAGTATTTGAGATTATTTCATGATAATGCCTTCTTTATAGGATTTTTCACTTGTGTCTATGGTGTCTTTGTGGGATGTCTAAAAGGTCACAAACAAATACACTTTCAGCTGAATGTGAATTTACATCTTAACCAGCTCATTGGTTCATTTTAGCAAACTTCGCTTTGAGGGTTATCTTGTAATTTTTAAATATAGACAACTAAATACTTTCCAAAGCCATTCATTCCATCTTTGCCCTAAAGAAAAGCCAGTTTAGATAGAAAAGCCTAATCCTGGAGAATGAGTATATTTTAAAACACCACCTTTCTCCCTAACAGTATTACACTGTGCAGTGTATAACAGGTAATACTGTTTTACTAAAATATGCCTGTTTAAACCATTGGATTATAATAAATTACTCACTTCTAATACAATTGCAAGCAACTAAGCAGGTATTAATGTGTGAGGTTTATTTAAATATACACCTAACATTCTGCAGTGGTATTTCTAATGTACATCTTCTCCAAATACGTTGTTGTCTCTGTCAAGGTTAGCAACATCTAGATTAATATAAATCCTTCCTATAAAAATTTACAAAACATTTTACATCTCTTAAGAAGGCTACATCAGTTTTCATTCTATTTTACAGATATTAGCACTTTTCTTAATGTACTTTAGAGGGTCAAAATAATCTTTTTGCTTAGCATCTCTCACCTGCAAGTATAGCAAGGATGTTTTATTTACTTTAATACTTCTATAAACTATGCAGAATTTTAAAAATAAAATGTAATATATTTTATAAGCTAATAAGACAGAATGGCTAATTAAAGGTTTCTAGTGTGCATTACTATAACTTGCAAATATGGAGACATTTTGGTAATCTTTTCTTACTAAAGATGTGAATGTTTAATGTACTTTCACTGTTTCTACTTTGGTAGTCCGATGGGAATTCAGTAATGACATTTTGTCATGTCAAACTGTGAACATAAATTTGTACTGTACAGCCCTCATACTATATTTAGTATATTTAGTATATTTGGTATATTTAGTATACAGTGCGTATGTATTATACTTGTTAATAAAACCCTGAGAATGCTGTTGGTGGCCGTGTCGTCACACGCTGCAGGCTGAGGAGCAGCGAGGCAGGGGGAGGCTGGGGGCCTGCGGGAGCTCGGCTGCCCTGCTGCCCGGCCCGTGCCCGCTCGGGCGGGCCTGCCCCGCGCGGGGCCGAGGGCAGGGCACGCCTGGCTGCTGGACAAGCTCTGTCCAGCGGCACGCTTAGTGGCAAGCTCCCAGAGCTGTTCTCGCTTCTAATTAGGGCGTTCTCATTAGCCCATTGGCAGGTCTGGAGCACCAAACCTGCGAGTTTGCCTTTGTTATCACTCAAAAGATGCCTGGGCCTGCTCCCGGAGCCACGGCCTGCCCCACAGCCCTGTCCCAGACCCGCGTGCTCACACATCACCGCGCGAGGCCTGCACATCTCCAGGCACCCTGCAGGCTTCGCTGCGAGGTGAGGTGGGCAGAGATGACAAAGAATGGGGTTTTATTTCTTCACACCTTTCCAGATGCCTAAGAAGAGTGAACCCGCTCGAATTCACTATGCATCTCTAACATTTCCCATTCCTGCTGAAGTAATTGCATCAGGGTGATGGTCTCTCACTGCCGGGAATCCTGCAGATCAGCCTGGGATCAATCCTGCACATCAACTTGTGCTATGTGTAGTGCTGTACAGAAGGGAAAGCAGGTACTGCAGAAATGACACATAATATAAAACGCTGCAAACAGCAATCAGAATATGAGAAAGTGACTGGCTTGTACTTCTTGGCCTCCTGCTAAAAAATAAGGACTGCATACTGAAAAGCCAGAGACAGCTGGCTGCTTAAGGTCCAGGCAGGAGGGACCAGTGTCACGGGGGACTGAGTCTCGGCCACCGACCCAGCGTGGCAGCTGGCACGGGGAAGGGCTCATCCTGAGCTGTCCTCTCGAGCCTGTACAAAGCTACAAGAGGCTACTCCAGCTGCTGGGCTGATAGAATTTATCGCTTTCCGTTTCCCTACGAGTCAAAGAGCATTGCCTGTGTTCTAGACTGAGCGATCATTTTCAGAAAGTAGTGATAATTTCATCGGCCACTAGGGGTCCCCCTTAGTCTGAGAAAAAGGCAAAATTTGAGTTGATGAGATTGTAATTCAAGATAATATTTCTTTGCTCGTACTTGAGAAATTAGGCTGTTGCCTCTGTCTTATCTGCTATCACCAAGTTCAATCCTGTCACACACAGAAATCTGCTCCAGGATTCAAAACTGACCTCTCTGTCTTTACTGCAATTTTTAGCCATAAAAACACTTTAAATGTATCCTTTACAATTAAAATTCTGTCCTGTCTGAACAACAACTACACCAACACGCAATGTTGCATGACGAGAAATACTGTCAAATGCTAACTTAAAAAAGAAAACCAAACAACACACCAAACCATGACAAAATGAGTCTGCTTTATCAAAGGAATGCAGAAGTGTATTTTAAGAAGCTGTAGTGTAGTGTAGTGTAGGGTAGTGTAGTGTAGTGTAGGGTAGGGGAGGGTAGGGTAGGGTAGGGGAGGGGAGGGTAGGGTATGGTATGGTAATAACTGAAACACTTGGCACATGCACGAAAGGTCTGTGAGGTGAGAAGGACAGAGTATAAAAGGTGTTACAGCATTAATATCCTAAAACAATATATATGGCAGACTTGAGAAACTATTCCTTTCACACCCACCTAAAACTTAGTTTTCAGAACAGTCTTAAAGGTGAGGGAGCCCTCCATGGCCCAGGCTGTACATTATGTAGGACATAAGCCCCAGTTTGGTGACTCATTACATTTACAGAGACCGGAAAGCCTGAATTGAGAAATTTTACTTCCTCTTTTCTTGTCTAGTAAACAGGACAGACTATGTTTCTTTTAGCCCATTAGCACTAAGTGTGAATGCTAATCATGCCCTTAGACTGTAATGCCTGGGAGGGGGAGAACTCTTTCAGGAAGGAGGGGCACAGGTTTTCTGGTAGCATTCTCCACTTTAAAGAGTCAAAAAATCCTAAAGAAATAGAATCATAAAATCATAGAATCATAAAATGGCTTGGGCTGGAAGGGACTTAACTCCCCTGCAATAAGCAGGGACACCTTCAACTAGATGAGATCACTCAGAGCCCCGCCCAACCTGACCTTGAATGTTTCCAGGGATGGGACATCCACAACTTCTATGGGCAATCTTTTCCAGTGTTTCAACACCCTTGTTATGAAAAAATCTTGCTTATATCCAACCTAAATTAACCCTCTTTTAATTTATAACCATTACGCTTGTCTTATGGCAACAGGCCCTGCTAAAACATTTGTCCTCATCTGTCTTATAAACCCTCTTTAAGTACTGACAGGCTTCAACGAGGTCTCCATGGAGCCTTCTCTTCTGCATGCTGAACAACCCCAGCTCTCTCAGCCGGCCCTAACAGGAGAGGTGCTCCAGCCCTCTGATCATCTTTGTGGGCCTCCTCTGGACTCACTGCAATAAGTCCACATCCTTCTTACGCTGGTGACCCCAGAACTGGATGCAGCACTGCAGGTGGGGTCTCACCAGAGCAGAGCAGAATCCCCTCCCTGGCCCTGCTGCTCAGGATGCAGCCTGCTTTGGATGCAGCCCAGGACACGTTTGGCTTTCTGGGCTGTGAGTGCCCATGGCTGGCTCGTGTCCAGCCTCTCATCCACCAGCACCCCTAATCTCTACTAAATCTTAATTTCTGGGTAAGGCCTTTGACATGGTCCCCCACAACATCTTGCTCTCTAAATTGGAGAGATACAGATTTAATGACTGTGGAAATAATTGAGTGGTAAGATAACTAAGATTTTGTAGAGATTTTTAGCTCTTCTTTCCAAAGCTGTACATTGACCTGGTACCCTATTGCAAACCTATCCAGTTAACCTGAACTGGTATGGGGGTGCCAGCAGTGTCTCAGCATCTTTGGATACCAGGAAGCTCGCCCACAGCTTCAAATTCACTCTTTCCTCTAGCTACCACACCTGGTGTGTGCTTGGTGAGCCACCTTGGCGAGTGTTAAACAACACATCCTCTTCCTGGTTTTCTCACCTCATGTGCTGCTCACAGTTGTGACCACAGGACTTTGCATTTCCATTAAGCTGTAAGTATAATGACACAACTCCACATCACCAGTGAAATGACACATGAAATTTAAGAACAGATAAAGAATTAGAGGTTTATTAGACTGTCAAATTAAATCCAAGCACAGCAAATTACTAGATGTGTCCTATCAACAAACACCATTAGTTTAATGAGATAGATTTTAGCAGAGAAGTTACTTCTGAAGGAAAATTACTGCTTTTTTCACCTGTGTGATGACCCTCAGCACTCACAAATTAAACAAGCACAGAAACAGTTCAGTGGAAGTCTGGAGATGAAAGGGGATTAATCTTCAAGGTGAATTTAAGCTTCTAACGTTTACAAAACAGGAAAAACATGTAACCCAGCATAGCTTGATATGATTATAGCAGAAAGAAGCAATATTACAATAACATAAAACATTAATCAGTTCAGATATTTCCTGTGATTTTGAAGATAATGAATAGCAAATTCTATGAATCATGACTTGCTTGGTCTCTCTAGGAAAGTGGGAATGTCTAGTACAGCAAAGGAAGAAGAACATTAAGTAAAAATCAAGGGATCCATCTTTTCAGCACTTACCCAGGAAAGTCTATCTGTGATGAGGGGAAAGACTTCCAGGAAGGGAAAACAGGCTAAAGGTGTAGGGATACTGTACCTGGACTATGCCAATGTACAGGATGGGATTCAAACAAGAGTTTTCTTCTTTGTGTTATGCAATTAAATCCAAGGAGAGAGATCCCTACCATCATAACCCCACAACATCCATGTAAGAACAAAGATTAAATGTATGCCTTGGCAGTTCTGATGAACTGAACTAACCACTATTCTTGATACTTTCAATAGGAAATACAAATACAGCTTTCAATAGGAAAAGTCCAAAATAAATGCAACTTAAAAGTAAAGTCAATCATCATGAAAATTTCTTTCTCTTTCTCTTTCTTGATGATGGGCAACTGCACATAACTTCTGACTACCTCAAAGACTAGAATAGGCAATAGAAATTTCTGTATGTATCACAGTTGCATTTTGCAACAAACTAGGAATATTGTAAAAAAACCCTGAAAAAAATATTAACAAAATTCAATGCAAAACAGTCAAGCAAGTTATTCACATACTTACACTACTAGTAGATGTAACATCACTCTCCTCCTCAATAACATCACTCTCCTCCTCATTTGCTTCAATGGATATTGGCAGGTTAATGTTAATGGCTGCCCTCAGGTTAGCCCAGAACAGAGCACGCTTGCTCCTCTCCTTGGGCCACTCCAGGTAGGTGCGCTTCGCCATGAGAGCCTTCAGCTTGTGGTACCTGGCAGGGATAACGTACGGAGGGATTGGCTCCAGTAAAATGAGGATTAGGCTGTTGGAATTCTCACTGAATAACTTGTGATGGGCAAAGTACAGCTCATAGTGACACCACTCGCTCTGCACAAAGTTGGGAGACAACACGAAGATCGACTTGTAGCTCTTCTCAATGCAGTTGATGATGTTCTCCACAATGCTCTTGCCGGGGATGAAGTTCCTCTCGTGCTGGCACAAGCGTACACAGCCCTCCCCCTTCTCCAGGTTGGGGATCAGCTCGTTCTTCACCCACAAGGAATCGCGCTCGCTGTAGGAAACGAAGGCGTGAAACTGCAGAACGGTCCCCGGCTCTGCGGGGGGGTTGTGCCGAGCTCTCCGCTTCGTCTGCGTCCACTGCCACGTCATCCTCACGTACCACGGCACATCCAGGTAGATGCACAGAAAGGCCACCACCGCCACCAGCAGCAGCGTCAGCAGCAGAGCTGTCACAAGCAGGAGCGTCGTGTTGCAAGCCAGTTCGCTCAGGTGGAAGTCCTTGAGCTGCGTTCCTCGCAAGCCTTCCGGGTACTCGCACACGTAGGCCGCCGGCCAGCCAAACAGCTTCCCCCCGGACTGCCTCTCCAGGCGGATAAAGGCTTGCAGTTCACAGGAACACTTGAACGGGTTGTGCCCGGCCTGCAGCTCCCTGACCCTCGGACAGCTCTGGAAGAAGTCAGCAGATGGGGTGAGGATTGAATTCATCTCTATGTTCAGGAACTGCAGGGATGTAAAGCCACTGCACCCTGGCAGGTCAGCCAGCCTGTTCGATGCCAGGTTCAGCTCTTCCAAGGATTTCAACTCAGCCACCCCCCCGGGGACTCGGCTGATCTGATTGTTTTGTAGGCTGAGTTTTTTGACGTTGGCTGGCAAGCACTCAAACACAGAATCCGCCAGCTGATTTGAGGACAGGTCCAGCTCTGTCAGAGACGCAGCCCACTGGCATTGCACATCAGCGCCATCGTGACGCAGCAGGTTGTGGCTCATGTCCAGATATTTCAGTGATTTCATATGGTTGGTCATGAAGCTTACCTTGAGAAGGCTCTCAAATTTATTCTTCTGCAAAATTAGTAATTTCAGATCTGTCAGAGTGCCACAATGCTGAAACAACTCATCTGTCAAGGCATTGTGAGAAAAGTTTAAATACTGAAATGAGCTTGTTCTATTGGGGCAAAGCATGTGTGGCATATATGCATCAAATATTGTCAAACTGGCAATATTCATCTCTGCAAACTGTCTGTATAGAATCTCCTGGTTGAAATAATAAACCTTATTACGAACATGCTCCAGAGTTAATGCTTTCATGGAGCCATCCAAAGCAATTAATTGTTCCAGAGAGCTCAATAAGGGTAGAAATTCATATTCAGTCAGCTCCTCCAATGGTCCCCGAAACGTCAAATTTCTCACAGTCAAATGTTCCACAGGTGAATACCAAATAAGCAGGAAAATTTGTAGAATGATAGCCCATTGTAAATCCACAGTGTCAAGCATGAGAGCTGTTGTTTTGATTTTCTTCAGAAGCATTAAAGGAGGAGAAGGGAAATCTTTGTAGCTCGAGGTATATATTAAGTTAACTATTTTTAAGTTTTCTGAAGTGCTCATTCCATCATATAGGAGGGAAAAACTGAAGTTTTGGTTTGCTGCAAAAGCAATGTGGAGGCTCCTTGTATTCAAGGATGTCAGACTGTGAGGCTCATATAGAGAAAAGTTGCCCAAGGTCAGGAAGACAGTGTGCAGCTGCAAATGTTTGATATCCCTGAAGTCTGACTTTCGTATCATTGTACCACTTAATCCTAAATACTCCAAATGAAACATGTTCCCAAATTCCTGACAGATGGGCAGGGCCGTAAACATATTGAAAGAAAGATCTAAATGTCTAAGATATGCAAGAGTTAGACAGCAAACTTTCAAAATGTTGTTATGGGATAAATCTAAATATTCTAAATTTTCATTAAAAACAAAGACACTAAAGTCAAGCACCGTAATCAGATTATGAGAAAGATTTAATACTTGAAGGTCAGAAAGATAAATAAATTCTGAGATACTAAGTCCAGAGATCCTATTATGTGATAAATCTAATACTTGAGTATGGACTGGAATGTTTTCTGGAACATTAGTTAGCAAAACACTTGAATAATTTGCAATAAATTCAATTTCCACAGTTGGCTGGATATTATTCCATAGTATGAATGTAAAGGCACCAGTAAAGACATAGATATTTGTGAGAGATCTCATTATGCTATCCAGCTTTATCTTGGTTTTTTATATAAACACAGAAGCATATCTTTCATTTCTGTTCAATATGTCTCACTGATGAGTCCAGCCCTGTGAAAAGAAAACACATGGAATTTGATGAAATGATGACATTTTTGAATGACTGAAGATGCTTTTTTTTATTTCTAAATCAAAATTCAATATAAAATTGATGTAATAAAAAAATATTTTTACATATTCTTGTTGTAAGTTCTTATCAATCATCCTCATTCCTATTGTTTAATCCTAATTATTGATTCACTCAGTCAAATATAAATTAATTACCTTATAATGGGACAAATACAATCACTGGTATGATAAAAACACATAGATGTTAAGAAATACAAATTTCTCAACAATCGTGAAAAAGTACAAAACTACTAAGAGACATCATTTAGGAGAGAGAACGCATTTAGGAATAAAGGAGAACAAAACAAGCCCTCCACCTGCTCTTTCTGTATATCCCAAGTTCACACACATTTGGGACAAAACTCTAACAAAACCAGCCTCACAAGAACTGGTGCAAAAAAACCACCCCTTTACTCAGAGATTCCTCTGCAGCCCATGGTGAGGCAGCTGTGCCCCTGCAGCCCATGGGGGTCCCTGACGGAGCAGAGGTCCACCTGCAGCCCTTGCAGAACCCCACATTGGAGCACGTAGATGCCTGAAGGAAGCTGTGACCTCATAGGAGGCCCATGTTGGAGCAGGCTTCTGGCAGGACCTGTGGTCCTGTGGAGGGAGGAGCCCACTCTGGATCAGGTTTTCAGGTAGGACTGTGACCCTGTGGAGGACCCACACTGGAGCAGCCTGTTCCAGAAGGACTGTGCCCCATGGAAGGGATCCATGGTGAAGAGTTCTTGAACAACTGCAGCTAGTGGGAAGGACTCACACTGCAGAACTTTGTGGAGAACTATCTCCTGTGGGAGGGACCTCACGATGGAGTAGGGGAAAAGAGTGAGGAGGAAGAAGTGGGAAATAACAAGTGATGAACTGACCACAACCCCCATTCCCTGACCCCCTGTGCCATCGGGAGAGGAGGTAGACAATTCAGAATTGAAGCTGAGCCCAGGGAAGAATGGAGCTCTGGGAGGAAGGTGATTTAAGATTTGGTTATATTTCTCATTACCCTACTCTGATTAAATTGTAATAAATTACATTAATGTCCTCAAGCTGAGTCAGTTTTGCTTGTGACAGCAGTGAAGTGATGAACTCTCCCTGCCCTTATCTCGCTCACTATGGACTATGTATGCAGCAGTGATACCCAAAATCTGAAAGAAAACACTAGACACTGCCAAAGACTCCAGAATTTCCTAGGCATCCTAGGAAATTTCCTACATTTTCCAACACCTGGAACTTGACAAAGAAATGTGAAATAGTGAGGGACAATGAATCTAGTTACAAGGTTCAAAAAACCCAGGGAGGGAAGGATTTTGTAGATATGATCCAGCTGAATTAATATCTGGTCGTGTCTATCAATAGCCTACATGAATTTGGAGAGGCATCAGTCCTATCCTGAAAAATCATGACCTGGGCATTACTCTCTTGTTGTCAAGCATTAAACAAAACACAAAGACAACCTGAAGCATAAGCAACTCCTAAACAGTTTCAGGAGACAAACATCCCCAGTTTTATTTTCTGCTCCAAAAAATATTTTCAGCTAGAAAAATAGACAAAACCAAAGTTTTAAAATTCTGTCCCTGTGTCATATTTTGTTAAATAAAAACCAAAAGCCTATTTTTTTCATTTCTACGTTATAATGTGTGTTAGTAATTCAACTAACTGATATCAAAACTCAACCATTCCCCTCCAAGTCTCCTATCAGGCTTAGTCAAGTTTTCTTTTCATTAAGTAAAGCAAAAATTTATGCAATTAACATCACCAAAAGCAATAAAAGAACAAATCAGTAAGGTATAAATTTCTGCTTCAATTGAATCCAATAGAGAGGTCAAATTATGCCTTCAGAAAGTTGTGCTAGGGTATCTGAGGACACAAAAGAAATGAAGTTGGGATGGTTGGTCAAAGTACACTATCAATTGCAAGACAAGACAAGGAAATCTGACCCAGCATCCTTCAAAGTGCAGTTGACCCTGTTCTTCAGAGTCCAGGCTGATACATAATTTAACTCTCGAATCAAATAAACTTTGATGTCGAACTATCTGGAGGAACGTCCTCCTGGGCAAAAAGGACATCATGAATAAACCAAGAAATGTTCTGAAGGCAGAAAAAAAAAAAGAAATATATACTCTGTCCATGCTCCAGTACCAGATGAGTTTTAATTTACTGTACAAGCTATGCTAAACACTGCAACAAGGGACAAGCCACTCAGTATAGCCCTGAAGAGTGTCGCAGTCAAAGAGTAAAGCAAATATGTCTAGCAAAGCAATATTAAGGATCAAAGGTTACGCCTCCAATGCTGTTTTGGAATGGTATTCAGTTAGAGTTGGCTGAGAATTAAAATTGCCATACCAAATGATTTTTCCCCCTTTCCTCTTTGCTGAAATTCAACATACACATGAGCATTCTCACTGAAACTTCAAAATGTAAGAGTATCTTCCAACAGCAAAGAGACACCAGCACCTGAAATTTGAAGTCCAAGATATATATAACAAAGAGGAAAAAATTAAAAATAATGAAGCAAATATAACCCACCTTTTGTGCATGGAATTCATCTCCAACTTGAAGAACCAGCAAAAGTCCTCCGTATCCTTGGTTAGCATCCTCAAAACAGAATTTCAAACATATGCAAGCTTCAAGCTGGGGAATCTCACATGAGATGCCAATTCCTTAGTAATTACTACCTCAGAAAGTCGAAAAAACCATGGCTTTTACAAAGAAGCGATACAATTCTAAGAATTAATAAAATTTCCTTACAATGCAGGTATTAAGAGCACAATGAAAGGAAACTTTTAACAGCTGAGACTAAAAATACATTTACTTCTGTAATATTTACATAACCGTATGCTTTAGGAGGAAATAAACCTATCTGCAGTACAGAATATTTCCCTTGGCGAGATTGTTTAAATAATTCTGCATTTCAAATTTCAAGTCTGCTTCTGATGTTACACAGATGTTCTAGAAATCCGTCAACTATATCTCCTCTTTGCACACACAGGAAAGAGGAAGCAGAACCCTCACTGCCAACTTTTGTTCATATCAAGACGTCTTGCAGAGCTCTACCCTGCCAAATTTTTTTGGTCATTAATGTAGTCATAATGAGTAATAAATGTAGCACACTGAGGGATGACAAAAGTTTGTATCTCAAAAGCTAGTAACAGGGGCAAACTGGCACTGTTAAAAACCTTTACAGGTCTATCATCTTTACACTGGAAATTCCTCAGATGTTTATCAAGGATACCCCACATTGTAGTTTCCTTAAAAAAATTATAAAAAATTAACAAAGAATATTCCCTATGATAAGAAAGATGTAATGGAGCCACAAACAATATGGTAAAATAGGGCAATCTGGGGCTGAAGGAATCCCATAAAGCAGCCATTCAGTCAGCATTTTGAACAGGGACATGAGCCTGGGAGAAAATCCACAGGCCAGAGACTGGGTGTGTTGCAAAGGCATAATTCAGTTTCCTTTATACTACATACTACTTAAATATGCATAAAAACATTTACACTTTTACACTTGCATTTCATTCTGCACATTTTTTAGGTTTTGGAGGGTGTTTAACTCCCAAGTTATCAGTTTTGTATGTTGATATATTTATGTGTGTAAAAATAGCATTCCTGTTAGTCACCAACATGACTAGTCAAATGCCAGGAATCCGTTCTGATACAGCATCTGACATCAGAACACATTTACACAGTCCCTTTTCCTGATAACTGGAGTGCAGTAGCAGTTACAGATCTCAGTGCAGTACCAGTTGCAGGCACACACCACCAGGCTGCACAGAAAAGATTCATTGTTTTCCAAAATGTGCAGATAAAGTGACTGACATGCTGTGAGACTACACATGGCCCCATGTACAGGAAAAAATTCTTCATGGACTATAACTGGTTTTATAGAACAGGTTGAGAGTATGACAGAGGCTGAGATAATTGAAATATTCTGATATGTAACACTTGAGAAACTCATTCTGTCCTGTAGAATCAGAGAAACTAGGTGTAATAATTTGTTGCATGTTTAGCTGTTTTATCAGTTATTTGGGACATATCATGGAAAAAAAGGATAATAGTATGTTGGTTTCTGGTTCAAAAGTACAAGTTTTAATTCATGCCCATGCCCATTAAAAGTCACCCTTTCCAATTTATTCACTTGAGGATTTTAGAATCCAGACACCTGTAATACCAGAAAACTGTAATTACGTACTTCTGCTTATCATAACAGCAGCTGCATTGCCTGAGGTCACACAGTTCCAAGTTTTTTCCAAAGTGGCAAGCAAATCTTGCTTGCCTTCCCAAAACCTTCCACTCCTTAATTGTTGGTAATGGCTATGTGCTCCTACACGAGTAACAGGAAGGATCCCTGGTGCACTCTCTGACTTTCATAGGGCTTCTCTGGCCTCTAGCCAGCGGAAGAAGCCAAATGAGTTCTTAAGGTTACACACAACAGGGGTTGTTAACTGTATTACAGAAGTTTCAGGGGTTACTGACCTAAAACTCCAAGGCTTTTGAAGAAAATTTTCAAGCAAGGCTCCACATAATCCAGCTGTCCCTGGTTGTGAGAAAGGGATAAGCAAACCAAGTTAAGTCTGATCATCTTCGGTTTCCTAAGGGTTAAATGAGTCATACACTGACACATTAGCTGAAGGGGAAGAAGGAAGCAGAAAAAACACTTGTTTCCACAGTCCTCAATGAAATGTCTGCACTTGGTTATAGTTGTGTTATATTAATTTTGAGACTACGTGGGATGAGAGAGCTAAAGGTTAAATTTTACCTTTCCTCTACAGGTCATAAACAGTCACACAGTTCAAGACTTCAAGTCAAGAAATCTCAGCCTACTTACACTTCAGGCAAAAAGAAGCATCAAAATTAAAACCTTTTGTTAATAATGGGAGATAAGATAAATGCAAACATTCTATACTACATGAGGATTTAATCTTAACATCCCTTCTTCTCTCATATTCATGTTGAAACACATTTTTGATGGGAAATTTCCTACTTGATGGTCGTCTAGGTCTGGTATTTTAAACAATCTTCCCGTGTTGGGACAAAGACGAAGTTTGCTGTCATCATCTTTAACAGTTGTGAAAGTTTGTCTGAGCCCAGTCTTGCTTTCTTGAAGCCAAAATAGCATAAGTACAGACAGACGGGCCTGCTACATTTCTATAAAGGAGAGCGAATATTGTAAATGTAGTTTGTTCTTCTAACTCAGAGTCCCAAGACCTGGCAAATTTTTTCAGGCTGTGACTGGCTATTGACTTTCCGATCACAACTCTTAGCTGTGTTACAAGAGATACTGTTTCAGCTGAAAAGGAGAGATTCTTTTAATAATAAGCATTAAGTAAGATATATGGATGAGAATTAAAAAAAAGCAGAAATCTGGGGGGGCGGGGGGGAAAGCATGATTTAGAGATGTTAGGAGTTTCTCAAAAGATAGACAACATGACCAAGGCTATTCTGTTCCTGCAGATACCCTCCAGCTCCATTTGGTCAGGGTATCCCTCAGGATCAAAATGGCACCAGGATTCTACAGGTATTAGAGCTCTGATTGTCAATTCACTGCTTCTCCCTTGCTGTAATGCCAAGCTGTGAGACGGAAAACGTCAGGTAGCTCATCATTCCTTTTTCTTTTCTTTTTAAAGAAAAGAACCCTGAACCTCTCTTCCTTGCTCAGTCCTTGTTTCTAGCAAGTTCACAAAGTTCTGTATCTAGGTCCTATCCTTTGAACCTACACTGCCTCTAAGAAAAGACTATTCAGGAACCATTTTGAGTTCTGGACTTCAGGCATCTTCTCAGGATCTGTAATTTTTTTTCATGCAAACCAATTTTAGGGAAGGATCTCCTCTGACAAAGCTGTCTAAATTTTGTGGTTAAAGCAGCTCTGAAAACTGTCCAGCAGCTCAAGAATTCTTGCACATGACTATACCAACTGCTCCAGATTTTATTCTGCTAAGAAAAACTCACTACAATATTTCAAGTCATATTTCAAAATCCACATTCAAATTCATTTGTGATGTGCTGTCTCAAGAGATTTGCAATAGGGTGAAAGAAATTTTGACTACAGTTAGGAGGCAACACAGACAATGAGTTAGAAGCAAGGTTGTGTAACAAAAAGTTAAATACACTGACAATCAATAGAAATCATATTTATTGCTTCATTAAGAAAAAACAGAAGAAACTCCATTAGAAAGTGTCTTGATCTGTTTCCCCACACCTATTTTCATCAGCTGTTGGCAGGTTAATGTTAATGGCTGCCCTCAGGTTAGCCCAGAACAGAGCACGCTTGCTCCTCTCCTTGGGCCACTCCAGGTAGGTGCGCTTCGCCATGAGAGCCTTCAGCTTGTGGTACCTGGCAGGGATAACGTACGGAGGGATTGGCTCCAGTAAAATGAGGATTAGGCTGTTGGAATTCTCACTGAATAACTTGTGATGGGCAAAGTACAGCTCATAGTGACACCACTCGCTCTGCACAAAGTTGGGAGACAACACGAAGATCGACTTGTAGCTCTTCTCAATGCAGTTGATGATGTTCTCCACAATGCTCTTGCCGGGGATGAAGTTCCTCTCGTGCTGGCACAAGCGTACACAGCCCTCCCCCTTCTCCAGGTTGGGGATCAGCTCGTTCTTCACCCACAAGGAATCGCGCTCGCTGTAGGAAACGAAGGCGTGAAACTGCAGAACGGTCCCCGGCTCTGCGGGGGGGTTGTGCCGAGCTCTCCGCTTCGTCTGCGTCCACTGCCACGTCATCCTCACGTACCACGGCACATCCAGGTAGATGCACAGAAAGGCCACCACCGCCACCAGCAGCAGCGTCAGCAGCAGAGCTGTCACAAGCAGGAGCGTCGTGTTGCAAGCCAGTTCGCTCAGGTGGAAGTCCTTGAGCTGCGTTCCTCGCAAGCCTTCCGGGTACTCGCACACGTAGGCCGCCGGCCAGCCAAACAGCTTCCCCCCGGACTGCCTCTCCAGGCGGATAAAGGCTTGCAGTTCACAGGAACACTTGAACGGGTTGTGCCCGGCCTGCAGCTCCCTGACCCTCGGACAGCTCTGGAAGAAGTCAGCAGATGGGGTGAGGATTGAATTCATCTCTATGTTCAGGAACTGCAGGGATGTAAAGCCACTGCACCCTGGCAGGTCAGCCAGCCTGTTCGATGCCAGGTTCAGCTCTTCCAAGGATTTCAACTCAGCCACCCCCCCGGGGACTCGGCTGATCTGATTGTTTTGTAGGCTGAGTTTTTTGACGTTGGCTGGCAAGCACTCAAACACAGAATCCGCCAGCTGATTTGAGGACAGGTCCAGCTCTGTCAGAGACGCAGCCCACTGGCATTGCACATCAGCGCCATCGTGACGCAGCAGGTTGTGGCTCATGTCCAGATATTTCAGTGATTTCATATGGTTGGTCATGAAGCTTACCTTGAGAAGGCTCTCAAATTTATTCTTCTGCAAGATTAATGTCTCCAGATGAAGTAGGTTGTCACAGTTTTGAAAAAGAAAATCTGTTAAATCATTCTTTAAAAAACTTAGGTATCTAAACGGACTCTCAGATGAAGGACAAAGCATGTGAATCATGTCTGCTTCAGCTATTGTCATGTCTGCAACATTCATGTCTGCAAATATCCTGTATAGGTCATCCTGTATGAAGTACATATCCGTGATTAGAATTTTCTTCATTGTCAGTGCTTTCATAGAGGTACCTGAATAGTCAAAGTAGTATCTTCTGACATGCGACAGTTGCGTTACATTGTTAATATTCAAGTATTCGATGGATGAGTGCCATACAGTCTGCAAAATTTTCATAAGGGCATACCAATTCACTGACACATTTGTCAGTGTCAGATTTTGTAACCCAGATCCTTGTCTGAAATTAGATAATAAAGCTACCAATTTTTTTACATTGTCATTTGTGATTTCTGACAATGACAGGCTTTCTGTAGTATTTTGTATCACAACCCAATCAGAATTAGCTTTGGACTGATGGCTATTCATGTACAGGAGTGGCAAGCTCTTGATTTTTTTATTAGAATCATCTTCTAGAAAATTGTTAGAAACAGACATAGAGAGTTCATTTTCCACACACAGGCTGACGTGGTTCCAAAAAGTTAATGCAAGCAGACACTTGTAAAGAAAAAATTTTCTGAAAACGCTCATATTTTGCGTCATACTGCTTTCTGTTTCCCTGGAGATGCTCAATACTCTTCTTAACTGTCCATCTTTGTTCTAATCCTGTTGGAAAACAAACAAACAAACACAAGCAAATCCCAGATTGTATCATTAAGAACCATCAGAGGGACAGGGGTTTTTTTTTAATTTCTCATTACTCCGTTTGACTCCAAAAAGCAATGAAGGTACCTATTACCATTCAGGGGAGATTTTATTAACAGAACATGACTGAAAATTTTATATGGGAAATATGCTGTATTTAACATATAATGAGTCAGGTTTTTACAAAACATGCCTGATTTCAGAGGTGTCTATGATTTGCTGCTTACTTAGAGAATTATTGCTGTAATTTAGTGTATTATGATGGCTTCCCAGAACTGTGTAATACACTTTGATTAGAAAGTACAATAATTGAGGACAGTACAGTCATCCTCTCCTCAGATTCTCTCTTAAGGGATGTGAACTAGACTCAGAGACATTATTTTAAAATGGACTTTTGTCTAAAACACTTGAACTGAAACATAAGAGGGAGGTTCAAGAGTCTGAATCCAAAGCTGAATGTCTTTAGGTATCTGAGACTGGATCATCAGTGCTTCTTTTAACTGGGGAAACTGGGGCAAGGGTAGACTGTTCAATATTTATGCCTTGGGAAAGTCCACAGAAGAGTTCAATTCTTGTCCAAGCTTGAGCATTTGAATTTAGAATTTAGAATTGAGAATTTGAATTTAGACTCTGAAAGTGGGATGCTCACATGTCTGGTTTGTCAGGTGTACACAGAGAACACCACACACACACGGGGAATACTTGCATGCTACACAAAAATACATTAGTTGTAGAACCTTTGTACACAAAATCCAGCCCTGCTCTAAGGACACTGACCTTCAAACATCTCTGTTGTGAAAGAGAGGTTTATTTATACACACTTCAGAGGAAAAAAGTCATAACAGTTGCTTTGATTTGATTATCCCTCATAGAAGTCACTTTTTCTTTCTGAATGTAGGAGTTTAGGGTAGCCAGTCTCCCTTTGTTTGTCAGTCACTGTGAATACTGTCTTAAATCTCCTTTTAGATACTGCATAAATTCATTAGACCACGCCTTTGGAAGAGGAACTGGTAAGAACTTGGCTAACATTTTCACATATGTAGATTTTGATTTAAAGTTGTTTTCCAGATTTCTGATATATTTTTATTTCCTCTTCTTTCCCTTTCCCTCCCATTAATTTTAAATCAGAGTTGTTGCCTGAAGCTTTCCATAGTACTTATTAATGACTGCACTGGCTTTCAATTTTCCCTTAATATTGAAATGGCTAAATTGTGAGTTTATATTTCTAATTACTCTTCAATGAGACAGTAGCAGCTATCACCTGTTGGACTGATTTACAACTTCAAGGACTACATCCACTGCACCATCAACCACTCCACAAGCTTTCTCAGAATTACATTACTGGGTGCAAAATACACATTCCACTCAATCTAACAATACAAAACCAAAATCCACTGAGTTCTTTTGTAAACAATGCATGAAACTAGGCTTGGAAATCATCTAGAAGTATGCCAATTGGGGTAATACAGCAAAACCTTTCTAGCTTTTTCCCAAATTTTCATTTGGAAAAATCATATGCATCCCAGCCCTCAAAAGGAATTTGGGCATCCTCTGTTCTTCTGATTGTTTGGGCAACTCTACTAATGTGTTTATAATTAAATAAAATATGTAGCTTCAAGAGAAATATGAAAAAAAAAATCTACCTTCAAATCATTATTCCTTCTTGGGTAAAATTCGAGCAATATCCATGGGCTAGATGAAAAAAGGATATGTTTCTTCTACATGTGTTCTATTTTCTTTCTCATTCATATATCCTGGCGTTCCAACAAATTACTTACGAGTACCTTCAAACTTTCTTTAGAATATCCTATGAAGCAACAAAAGTAAAAGCTATTATAATACAAAACTTGTGGTTTGGGGGTTAATACTGTAGAAATTATCCTTTATAGTAATATCTCTTAATTCAGAAGTATCCTCATGTCTTCAAACTTGATAAAAAGAGCTTAATCAAGAAAAGCAACCCAGGAGGGTAAGCAAACCAAGAGCACAGCAAGAAAGTGTTCTGTTGTTTAAAGAGCAAGAGGAGAGATAAAAATTGAGGTTTTAAGAGTTTTTCCAATATAAAATTGGTATAAACTGACTGAACTTTCATATAAGAAATATACAGAATATATTTAGCTATGAGTGTTAAGGCTTGCACTTCACAAGTTATGAGCATAACACAAAACTCTAGTGTTACAAATATGACTTTCACAAGGATGAAACATCAAGTTTCATCAACCCATTCCCGAATTGTAGAAAAACTATTGCCACTAAATCACACTGACCCCTTAACTATGGGTGTAGTATTAATATAAAGAGACCTCTATTTGGATAAATGTCCTGAACACAAACAACTTTACTATCATTGCCTACCCAAACACTTGAAAGTACATTGTACACTTGCTGACAACCCTCTATGGAAAACAAGGCTCATTTTCAAATAAGATGCAAACTATAAAACTGTTCTAGCTAACTAGCAACCGCATAAAATCAACAAAATTAAAACTTTCTCACCAGAAATCCCTGCTCTCCGAAAAAGCAGAAAACATACTCAGACAAACAGAAAACTTCCTGTAAGTCTGTCCTACTGAGTAACAGTACTTAGGAACGCCCAAATTTTTATATATATGTTTGTGCCATCTACTGACAGCTTGTGAAATAGCATTTGATTTTCTCCAGATGTATTTTCCACATACAACATCACTGTAATATCCCCATTATTCTATTATTATTGAACTTTGTGTTTTCACACTTTGCAATAGATCAAACAGGGGAAAAATTAATCTTTTTACCAACTTTCTATTTTCACCAAATTAACATGGATATAAGTACTTCTTTTGAACAAGTTTTATGCTGAAATTCAAACATCTTCCTCTCTGAACTTAGAAATTATCAAAGTCTATATGCATTACCGTAATTCTTTGTCCATTTTGCTATATCAGTTTAGTTGTCATGTTCTTATCAAGGCTGGTTTATGAAAGTCTCGTTTGTCTCAGTTTAATTTCCATTTAACAGGAATGGAAAAATAATTTCTCTCCTACTCCAACAGTGTTGTGATTGGGTTAAACAGTGGACATGGAAACTGTGGGTGTGGTTTGGTTCGGGTTTTTTTTTTAAATTAAAACAGAACAGCGACTTTGGTCCTGAATGCCCAAACACAGGGTTATTGTCCTGGCAAAGACATAAACCAGTCTCTCTTTATTTCTGTATAATGTTGGTCAGAAATTGCACCACAGCCAAGATCTAAATACAGAACTGCCACAATACAACTTACCTTTATGGGCTAGCATACCTTAACACATTCATGATTTAACATTTCAATTATTGAGAAAGCAAGAGGAAATAATCTAAAAAATTACTTTTTCACTTTAAAGCTTATTCTGTCAATTATATTTCATTTCTCAGGCTCCAGTGAAAAGAGGTCATCCAAAATGAAATGGAAATGTAGGACAGGGAGTAAGCAACAGAATATGGAAAATTCTCTAACATAATGCTGCTGAGTCTTATAGTGGTACTCTATGATTTTATGATTCATTCTCCATTTTTGTCAGTTCAGACAAGACTACTCACAACTGATTTCCAAATGACACCTTATAACAACGTTACCTAGAAACCTCACCACTGCCTGCCCTTAGCTGGAAAGATTTTTCTGTCCATCCTTAGGATGAGATAAAATCCTAAGGTAATCCTAAGACCTTGCTTCTACTAAACATTCATTCCTGTTTTGTAATGTAACAGCTGAACTGCTTGAATACAGCCTACATATTACTCTGATGAATATAGAACCAGACATACAACTGGTACCCTGTAATAACTGTGGTAAGGTAGAGACCCTAATTCCAGAGAATCCCTCCAATTCAGTGACAGTATGAGCTGCCACTGGCATTGTTTGTATGCCTACATACTATAAAGACATATCAACCATATGTTAAACAGCAAAATAAGCATATTACCATTAATTGCATGCCATTAGCACTTCATATTTACCACTCAGATTTACCAGTGCAATCACTGGAATGTAGTCCATGAATGTCATGCACACTTCCATGTTCTGTTAAAAGTAGTCAAATGTCTTTCCACTTTTCTTTACATTTATCTATTTATTAAAAGACAAGAATCTTTTCTGAAATCCATTAAAAAGATGATGACAGAGTAATAACAAGTGTGAGTGAAATCTGAGTGGAAATGTTCAATCTCTAATGCTTATTTATTCCAAAATCGTTTGCAATATTGCTATAGTGAGACAACACAAGTGAAATTAATTACTGAAAATTGAAAGAGAACAATTTAGAAAATGCAAGCGTTGAATTCAAAAAAGTAATTTAGGAACTTAGGAAATGTATACATGCTTCTATCCAAACGGACAGACATCCACATTTTTGTACATACAGTGTTAATTTCACCCTGAAGTAATAACTTTGTGTTACAGTAGTGATTAACAATGTCTTGCAGTTCTGTAACATGCACGGTTATGCACAGAAATAGCAAAACTGACAGTGCAAAATCCACATTACAATCAAAATTATCATCTGTCATGGGTTAAACAATCTCCAGCTATGGTGACTCCTCCTAAAACACTGCTCTTACTCTTCCACAAGCTCCACTGAAAAGCAGAGGGAAATCCCTAGGGCCATTCTAGATTTTATATCTAACATGAATATATTATATTAATATATCTAACATTAATAAATTAACCAGCATTCCCTGACACGTAAATTCTCACTGAAAGACCTTCAAAAGAAACTTATTACGTAGGGATACAAACATTTGTTCTGCTACCAACTACATTTATGAAAATCTTCAGAGACTTTTGCCTGGTGTGTATGTCATATAGCATGATTGGTATTTGTGAAGCACACTTCTGAGAACTGGGGCTTTATTTTGTGACCTTGTGGAGTAGCTCTCCTCAGTGATTCATAACGTGTAGGTTTGCTTCCTGTGGCAAAAGTAACTTCTTTCTTTGGCAGACTAGGTACAGAAATGATGCTATGATGAACCATGGAGCTGCCTTTTATCACTGTGAAGGGCATGCTTTGCCGCAAAATGAAGTGGCAAAAAGAGGAAGTATGAGGAATTACACAGAAACAAGAACTACAAGTTGTTGGAAAGAGCCTGAAAACGCTTTGCTCAATTGGGTGTTTCACCAACTGACTGGAAATGTGTGTACGCATCCCCGGCTTCTGGCAGGGACATTTCCTGTAAACACAGCGATAACGAAGGTGCAAAGCGACATCTGAAAAGCTAAATCTCAGCTGTTTAATTCCGCATCCCCACTGGTCAGTAAGTGCTCACTTTGAGGAAGGACTGAACTTTGTAAAAAGAAAATAATAACTTTTTATGCCAGCTCAGCAACTACATTCATTTAGACTTCAAATGCTCCAGTATGAACATTTTCCCTTTGGCCATGACGAATTACCCAGCACACAGCTGAAAAACCATGTTATGCAATGAGTGAGCAACTGGCTCACAGGTCAGGCACAAAGGGTTACAGTGAATGGGGTGACATCAGGCTGGTGACCTGGCACTAGTGGGGCTCTGCAGGGCTCCATAGCTGGCCCAGTTCTCATCAGCATCTTCATTAATAACTTGGACTGAGGACACAAAGGAATAGTAAATAAGGTTGCCAGCAACACTAAATTGGGAGGAGCTGTCAACTCCCTCAAGGGCAGAGCGGCCCTGCAGAGAGACTTTGACAAATCAGAGAGATGGGCAATCACCAACCATATGAAGTTTACAAGAGCAACTGCTAGATTCTGCAGCTGGGATGGGATACTCCTGGTTGTGTGTATAGACTGGGGAACGAGAGGCTGGAGAGCAGTGCTGTGGAAAGGGACCTGGGAGTCCTGGTCGATGGCAAGTTGAAAGTGAATCAGCAGTGCTCTGGCTGCCAGGAGGGCCAACCATGTCCTGGGGTGCATCAGGCACAGTATCATGAGCCAAGCAACTGAGGGTATTGTCCTGTTGTGCTCTGCACTGGGCACCACGGTATAAAAAAGACACTGAGCTATCAGAGAGCGTCCAAAGGAGGGCCACAAAGGTGACGGGTGTGAAGGGGAAGCCATAGAGGACCGGCTGAAGTCACTTGGTTTGTTCAGCGTGGAAAAGAGGACACTGAGGGGAGACCTCATTGCATTCTCCAACATTCTCATGCGGGGAAGTGGAGGGGCGGGTACTGATCTTTCACTCCCATGACCAAAGACAGGACTGACAGGATTCGAGGAAACGGCATGAAGCCCAGTCAGGGGCGGTTTACCTTAGATAATAGGAAAAGGTTTCCCACTCAGAGGGTGGTTGGGCACTGGAACAGGCTCCCCAGTGATAGGAAAATGGGTGTTAATGTCTTTACAAGCAATTCGATGGGTAAGGGTATGGGCGTTAATGTCTTTGAAAGGAGTCTTAATGTACCTACCCACTCCAAGCCGGAGGTTTGTTACAGAGCCCAGACTGTTTGACTCCTGAAATAGACGAATGTGTCCGCACAAGCCTAAGTTTCTGAATCTTGGGGAACAATGACAAGTTCAAGGGGGTCAATATGTGGTAGGCGGCTTGGAAAGTCTGTACCTTCTCAAGTACTTCAGCCAATGGGGAAAGAGAGAGGGAAATGCGGCCGGGAAATCAGGATTAAAAGTGGGTTGCATCCTCCAGCAATTTGAGAGATCCCATGGGAAATGCCCGTGGCCCCTCCCTTTATTCTAATAAAGTTACGGGACTCTTCTGTCTCCTTTTTGGACATAAACCTCCGGCGTCGTAGATCTTCCCGACACCAGGGAAGTGGTCACAGCACCAAGCCTGTTCGAGTTCAATAAGCGTTTGGAGACAACGCTCTCAGGCACGTGGTGTGATTCTTGGGGTGTCCTGCACAGGGCCAGGAGCTGGACTCGTTGATACTGGCGGGTCCATTCCAACTCAGCATATCCTATGAGTCTATGAAATTTATCCCTTTTCCACCTCAGCGCGGACGCGGGAGCTGCCTCCAGCCCCTGAGGGAAGCGCTGCTGCAGCCGCGCCCGACGCTCGCGGCCGGCGCGTCCAGCGGGGCGTCCAGCGGGGCCCTGCCGC